>JAQQAC010006877.1:7046643-7071320 GCA_029783875.1 Phataginus tricuspis | reverse complement strand
AGCACAAGCCAACGCTGTGCAGTGCCCTGGTGGGGCTGTGCACTCCAAGCACAGCACCATGTTTAAGCTTTGTTTTTCTCTTTTTAAATTCTTGCTCGGGCACCTGCTTTCTGCAGGGTGTCCCCAGGTGAGTGAATATGATGCTGACTCAGAGGCATAGCATTCTTTCTCCAGAAGCCCAGGAGAACAGTTGCACACCCGAGTTTAGTGCACATGCTCATGGTAAGGTGGGTTTGTACCCTATTCACCTCCATCAGCCATAATCTATATTTAGATTTTTCTCCATGTAGGGCATGAATATCCTTATGGAATAAAAATGAGCCATCTTCCTGCTATGTTCGTGCCCCAGGAGCTGCAGGATTCTATCTTTTCTTTCATCCTGAAGCCCAGGCACCTGGCCAGGAACCAACAAGGCAGAGGTGAGCCCCGTCCCTTCCTGCACCAGCTTTTTCTTGGCTGATATCTCCACTCCTGAAAACAAACTCAGGACCCAGAGTTGATTCTCCATGAGCGGGTGGGGAGACAGTACATGCAACAACCTAATAATGAACCAATAACCCAAAATAAACCTCAGAGACACCCAACGCATTGCTAGGAAGGGTTTTTTTTCTCCTTCATTCCTCTAGGAAGACAGTCTCTCCCTTCTCTGTAACCCCAGAGCATTTCCAACATTCAATTATGTTATGAACACAACTTGTGTCTTATTAGAGCATGAGCTTCATATGTCCAGGGAATACATTTTCCCCATCACAGGGTTTTCTCCAGTATCTCTGGCCATCACAAGAAGTAATCAAATGATGGCCTGATCAGAGAAACCTGGAATGAAAGAATTCATGGGGAGCAAAGAATTATGGGACTTATCGACTTTAGATACGGTGAAGTAGCCTTGGCATTCTAGTTAGAATGGAACTCTCAGTTCTGCCCACACAAGGAGCTCACTCATGTCTGCTTCACACCCATGTGGAAGCTACAACTGGATAGAAATTTAGGGATGGGGCTTATTATTTTTTCTTCATACGATTTTTATCTCTGCCATGCCAAAATGCTCCCAATGATGTGTCCTTCTCGGAAGACACCATGCTATTAATCTGAGAAGTATTTGAGCCAGAAAACAATTTCTAGTTAAAGCATTTTGAACATTATGATTGTTATTCTATAAGCAATGATTTAAAAATTTGCTTTTTAAGTGTTTATACCTTAATTCCACCATGAGGAAACACTAAACCACATCATACCACGACCATATAAAAATCCTACAGTCCTAAAATTTAGCCTCTTTTATCATTCCCATATACTCGTGGCCATAGCATATATTTCTGGTAGCCACAAGGGCAACATGAACTCTAAGACCAAATAATGTACATTACAAATGATCCAGATAAGCCAAAAAATATTTTTCAGAAAGTACAGGGCTCGGTGTCTACTTTGCTTTATGTCTGTGCTCATAGAGTAGCTGGAATATATAGCTTTGTATCAAGTGATACAGCATTGTTCTTACAGAAGCTGAAGCTGAATAACAGTACATCAGATAGTTCTAGAAATAACAAAACCAAGTTACAAGTAGGGAAGCCAGGTCACAACCTCAACCTACATAGGCACATGTAGTGTAAGCATGTGTGTGTATTAACAAACAGGAACTTCCTGCTGGAATGAAGAACGTATTTGTGTTCTTCCTTCTTTCCCTTTAAAATGGTTGGGGTGTGCATCTCAGGGCAGGAAGAAAGACCCTTAAGTAGGCGGAGTGGTGGCATTATTCCTTCACAAGCACATACCTTCTGGAAGCTGAAGCAAGTGGAGAATGGGGGTGGGGTCTGCTGGGGGGGTCAAGGCTGCCTTAGGCCCTCAGAAGGAAGTTACTTTCGTCGAGGCCGCAGTGAGCCACGACTGGTGCCAACCTGTACATTATATTATTTAGTCCACCAGTAAGATACATGGCTTCATTTATGTTAAAGTTCAGCAAACTGAACCTCAGGTTCTTGAGTAGCTTACCCAACTAGGTGGGAAACCAGGAGCCTTTTGGTTATTTGATCCTGGTCTCTCTGACCCAGCATCACAAGCACTGCTCCCTGTGAGTGCACGTGGCAGTGCACTCACTCGCTACGTCTGCGAAAAGCCAAGTGGATGGGCATTTGGGGATATTTGGTGAAATGTTAACCCACGTGTTTATCTTTCTACAACTCGACTCCACTGTCAATGTCTTTAAAGCACTCAGTTTTGTAAGGAGGTGGTCTAAGCAAACATTCAGGTACCTTATTAGGAAAACATTCACAGCTGAGCAATGGGAATGTTGAACTCGAACCGATCACCTTTTCTTCGTAAAGCTCTTTGTCAGTATTGCCCTGAGCTGTTGGGTAATTAGAAATCATGCCTGGGCAGCTTGGTGGGGTAACAAGAAAATTGGCCACCTGCAATCTGATAATATAGCCAGCACGTAAAGACTATTTGCCAAGGACCCTGACTGCAGAAAGTCATCCATGGAGGGTTGTGGTCCCCCAGAGCATAGGGCCGGAGGCTGGCTGAAGAGTGGGGTCAAGCACGTGGTGTCAGGAAAGGCAGATCCTTTTGACAGGAGAAACGTGACCATGGTTGGTCACTTAGAAATCCCAAAAGGAAATATCAGAGCTGCAGGAGGCTTCCTATGAAGGCAGATGATGCCCACACTCGGCCTGATTTGAATACCACATTTTCCTAGCATCACAGTGGGTTCTGACGCAGAAATACACTGCACACGGTCAATACCAAGAAACTTGTACAGCTACACGTTGAGTGCTTCATGACGCAGTAGATGCCCCTGAAAGGACTGACCCTGAGTCTGGTCAAGCCTGGAGGCTTAACTACTGGTTTGCAAGATATGGGGAAGAAGAACGCATTAGCACCACAACGATGCAATTGGCTGATTTCAGAATGTGGGAAATTCCAGACAGCCAATGACTCGGATTCCTTCTCTTCTCACCATTGGAACAAATGTGATGTGCAATGGCAATGGTGGAAATAAGGTGAAGTGAATTAAACTACCAGGAATGATCATCCCACTTCTTCCTTAGATTCCCGCTGGAAGCAATTTAAAAAGTGTTGTCGCACACCTGGCCTGTTGGATGGGCTCTGGCAATTGCCAGTAAAACCCCAGCCAGGCTCCACCAACTACAATGCCAGGACAGCTCTTTGGCATTTCTCTCACAATGTGTGTGACCATGACAAGCTGCCCAGCCCCATTCTGGTAGGTCTCATTGTAGTCTTGCGTAGCCCTCCTGAGGAAGGAGAGTTCGAGAGACCAAGGTTTCTCCACCAAATCTATCCCCAAATGGAGAGATCGTTAGCCTCTGGCTCTGGCTGAGAGGCTTTGTTAATATTACATCAAAAAATCAAATCGAACTTAGATACTACAGAGTTATGAGGCAAATACCACAGGAAAAGGTACTCTTGTCCATTGCACTTGTTTGAGGAAATCCAACACACGCCTGCCCAGGTCCGTCAAAATGGGCTTCATGTGTATGAATCCAAGAGTCTATCCTTATATTTGCTTTTCATCTCCTTCCTTAAATTCTGCAGTAGGTTCAAGTCTCCTTCAGCTAAATTAACTCAATCATACAACTCAAAATTGGGTCCCATGGATTTGACTTGCATGTCAAGTGCTTAAGTATAAAGACATCCTCTGGCCAATATGAATAGCTTCACCCTAACAGCTCATGTCAAGTGAAAGCCACTGAGTTGGGCCTATGTTATCTTCAAAGGCACATTGAGTTGACACTGTTAGCATTCACTGAGTGTCCAGTACCTCTCCTAGAGCTATAGTAGACACAGGCAATTTTATTCTACATTGAAAAAATTTATCATGCTCCCTACTGCCCAGGTCCTCACATCCTTCACAGCAAATTTAAGGGGTGGCGTAGCTGTGATTATCATCATCCACACTTCACACACACACAGACACACCAAGAGTGTCAGCAGAGTATGTATGTGCTCCAGGTCACACAGAAGATAGGCTGGTAACTAGATTTTAGAGCCCTTGGACTATGTGACTCCAACCCCTATAATCTCCCCTCATTACAAGCAGAGGCCCTGGAGATACGGCCACAGGAAAGAAAGACTTTTGACAGTGGAATGTAATTAGAGGACGAAGCGAGAGATTGAGGCCTGATTTTAAAAAAGGGAAGGAAATAGAAGAAGTAGTAATGGGGTATGTATATACTTGCTCAAAAGAGAAACAAATGGGAAATGAGTATGGCAAAACGATTTACAGACCCGTGGGGAAGAGCGTCTACCTCTATTAAGGACTAATGAAGAACGAATGGAGGAGGACACAGTGATTCCACAAAAGCCTTGAAGCAGAGAAGTTTGATGAAAAAGCATAAATCCCCTGAAAAGGCAAATCTGATTAAAACAAGTGTTTAACATGTTTCAGTGCACAAATGTAAAGGGGACTGTTGGGTAGAAATGTATTTAGAGAAATGGAAAAAAAAATCCACATTTAATCCCTCCACCTCTAGCACTGGGCCTCCACATACTCTGTGGAGATGAGCTGACATGTGTCTTCCTTTCCTTTTCTTACTATAGGATATGCTTTCTTTTACCCATCAAAAAGGGTCATTCACAAAATATATCTTCAAGCCAGTGACCAATGGGAAATCCCGCAGAACCCTAATTGAGAAGCTCCAATCTGGGGAAAAAGTGAACTGGGACGGTGAATCCGTCCTTGTGGCAGCGGTGGTCTTAAAGGTAGGGAGAGTTCTAGCAGTGTCCAAACACAGCCTAACTCTGAAGTTGTATGATTGCTATCCTCCATCATGATGGCCTAGGAGCCATCAAAGACATAATAGGATAAGATGTGCAAAACTGTGAAACACACAAAGTCAAACTTTCAGGAAGCTACTTTGATCATCAAAACCCTGTGTGTTAGATACACCTTCCTCTTAAGTCACCCCTGAGCACTCTGTGCAAATAACCATGAATAACAAAACAATAATAAATTTCAAACTCCGCATGTATACAAAATGTTTACCAAAACAAACATCCTAATTTGATGACTTCGTGCCCATATTCCTAAGGAGGCAGTTTCCAAAAGAAGATTTATATTAATCTTCAGAGATGGTTGTATTACTTTGCCATAGTATGCAAATAATTGCCTTATGCATCAAAAAATGCTGAGTGCAGTGACCAAAACCTCTCTTCGCTTCATCATCATTCCTTTCCCTGTTACCCTCATGCCTTTTACTGTCAGAGTCACTTAGCAATGACTCCAGCATGTGGGCCTCTTCTCACCTTTAAAACCTTTAGCATCCTCTGTTAAAACTTGAATTGATTTGTTTAGCCCACCACCAAGGACACAGTCCCACAGGAATCAGCTCCCACCACATGCCTCCCCTGGTAAATATGACTGGTAAAAAGTGGATGCAGCAGCTACAAGTAGTTTGGAAATTTGAACCTTTGTCGGGGTTTTTAGCCTTCCACGGAACCCTGAACCTGCAGAGGAGTGAGGGGAGAGCACACCCCGGCAAGGCGAGGTCGGGAAAGGTAAGTGCTGGCTGTCCGCCCGATCTCGAGGACAAACAGACGTGACAGGGAGCTCAGTCAAAGCAGGAACTCATTTACTGCGGAAACAGCAAGGCATATATAGTACTCATGGGCCAATCAGCACAAAGGTCAGGCAGTCACAAGCCCTTCACGCAGGAAGGCACATCATACAGGTAAATGGTGTCCATGAGCTGATCATGTTTGCAGAAGACTTGAGTCGCCAATCAGGAGCGGGAGGCAGGCCTAAGCAGAAAACCACCCTCCTTTCGAAAGCAGGCAGAGCACCGCCCTTTGTGCATCCTGCGGGCGCCATCTTAACAATGATTCAGCATTTCAGGCATTTTCTTTTGGAGTCTAGAATACCCTACCAACCTTCAATAAGTTTATACAGAAAATAGATCAATTGTGAAGGGACACAGCTAAATCACAAATATCAATCACATGCCTATAAGGAGAATAAGAGAAATGAGAAAGGATTTCATTGATCCATCTTAGAGCCTGTTGCCAGCTCTAAACCAAAACTTTCATGTAGCAATGACTGCAAACATGTATGAAAATTATTGCAGAATGTCGGTTACATTTGGTCTTTCCTTGTTCTCCATGAGAGTCTATGATGAATAGCAACAGTTAGAAAAGACATAGAGTAGACCACTGCCCCCCCGAGACCACAGTAATATACACTGGGTATGTGACTAGCAAGGCTGCTGCCACGCTCTGCACGGTGCACACATGGAACTGCTTTGATTTTCTAGCAAGTGTCAGCAGGCTCTTCCCTATTCCTCTGTTCTAAGCCCAAACTAGCCAGAGGGTGGCACTCATAGGTACAGTTCTTAGACATTCCTCCAGTTTTCTCTTCCTAAAGTTGACTGATTCTGGTGGAGATTCAGACTTTGCAACCTTGGCCTTGATAATACCATGTGAAACTAACTGGAGACATCGGCCTCAACCAGAAAGGACTATCTCCTCAGGGCCACACAGGGTTTGTCATTAGGCTGTCTTAAAACAGAGGTGCAACAACAAATACCACTGGCACAGCCAGCTCTGGTCATGTTCTGGCTTCAGCACAGCCAGCGACTGGTGGATTGTGCAGCACAGGGCCCAGGAGAGAGAGGGAAGACACACGCAGGACAGCTGCAGTTTGGGGCACAAGGCTAGTGGCCTCCGGTTCCCTGCTGGACTCCCAGGGCTGTCGTGCTTCCTCCCTCCAAATATACTGGGACCGTTCCATAGCAAACACACTGAGACTCTGTCCCGATGGGTCCTGTGTGCCAGTGACTCAGTAGAGGAATGATAGGACTGGGACTTCCCCCTTTTCCTTCACTGCTCTATCACCAGCACTCTAAAGCGCACCTGGCACAAAGAGCGGCTCAGTAAGTATTAGAAAGAGGGAACAGTTACTGGATTATAATTCTGATGGTTGCCTGCAGACATTTTCTGACTGAGCTAAAACTAAGAGAAGTCCTGGGCTATGTAGTGAGCCCAGTGGAAGCGAGGTATGCCTGTGAAGCTGGCAAGGCCCTTAGGCTTGCGTAAAACTTTAAAGCTTCATAAATGTTAATAGGCTCACTTGTATAATGGTAACACTTGTTCATCAGCCTTCTCTAGTGACAGATTTCCAGACCCCCACTTAGGAAGTTTACTTTTGCCTGTCTCTAACCCAGAGGCATGAAATTATGATGTATCTAAATCTTGAGACACTTCCCCTTTTGGAGGGAGGATATATATGTTCCACTCAGGGATGGGAAAGGGTAACAGGTAGTTAGGCATGGGGGATCTGGCTGTATTTCCAACATCTGCTGCTTATAAATCTGCAGAACTGGACTTTTATCGGGTTACAAAAGGGAGGAATCAAACTGTTAAAAGAGTAGTTTTCTCCTAAGGGGCACAGATACTTCAGGTCGGAAGGCCCAGTTCTCTCTTCATATCTGCGCAATAGCACATGCGTGTGTGTTTTGCTTCAAAAACTTTACTTGCTAGAATTCAGAGCAAGCACTGTGTCTCAAATAAGAAAGATGGGTACATGTACTTCTTCTCAAGAGGCTCAATTGTTTTATAACCAGACCAGATCAGTTTGTGCTAGTTGGCTAGAACGTACACAAAAAGTCACTTCCAGAGGTTAAAAGGAGCTTTATCTTCTTTGCCAACAGAGCCCAGACTCTGCTTTTATGCTCCCAAGTTGTGGAGAAAATCTTGAGTTCCTGCTTTTGGTTGTGCAAGTCCTTGGAGAGTCAGAGCCGAGCTCTCCTGAGTCACCGGTTTGGGTGGCTGTGAAGGTAGGGGACACCAAACTGAAGTTTGCCACTCAAGGTTTTCTCTGCAATTTCTCCAATACGTATTGGCTGCAATAATAATATTCTTTATCTTTGTAAGGATTTTCTTTGAAATATCCGAGGAAGTGTATTTCCATCCAGTATGTATGATAAATGGCTTGCAGTACCTGAGCAAGGAGAGAGCATGGATGAGAAAGTAACTGCCACCTGGAGGTAATGATGCAACAATTGATTACTCTACTCTGCTCACACTGAGAATTACAACCTACATACTCTTAGGAAAATAGGCCTATCATTACAGCTTTGACCACTAAAATACTTATCAGAACCGAAGTGTTTTCATTTGATCACACCCAGAAGGCCAGTTTAAAAATACATGAACATCTTAACTCCCCTCATTGAACTGTTTTTTTCCCTACGCTTACTTGTACAGACTCCTTGACCATTTTACACCTTCGGAATATATGAAACTGATAGGAAATGAGACCTACTGGTCTATGAGAGATGTTAGTGGACCAGTGTGCCAGTGGTATGACTGTGTTACTTTGGCTAAGCACTTATCTAACTGGAGAAGTTCTTACCTGGTTTAGGAATTGAATTGAGTCCAAACATTTCTCTATGCATTCACACCTGGAGCTCTGCTAGAGTGGGTTACGTACTTAGCCGACAAAGTGCTCTGTTCCTTGTGTCTGTTTCCCACTTCCTAGGCCAAATGACTTCCCTCGTTTAAAAGTGCATTTTTCTGTCTTTAGGCTTTTATACTAGCTGCCGAGAGGCAATGCTGTTCTCTTGCGATATCTTTTTGGAGTTTTATACAACAATGAGCAGCACTCGTAATACAACCAGATGACAGCTTATGCTTTATCACTGCAAATAGCCCCGAGCCTTCTTTGTCTGCCTAACCCTTGCAGCACAGATATAGGAAACTACTTCATAAAAAGAGTAAGGAGATCTCTTATTTTTATTCCCTGCAGGGCAGAGTCCCCACCTTGAGTCAGAAATGTGTGGGAGTAATTCAGACAGACCAGTTTTTAAAAGTGCACGCTTTAATTACACCCCCTGGAGTGGCAGGCACTTATCATACTCAGGTGGTACAGGACAGTGGGTGTACAGTGGGAAATTGAGAGCAGCCGAGTCACTTCTCTCTCTCCGTCCAAGAGAGTCAGTGCTAGACCGACTAAACAACAGAGAGACAAGACTGGCGTGATGTGGCTCCTGGGATTTGGAGTTTGACAAGCTAACTTTCAGCTCTCAGCCTGCTCGCTGAGTATTTGTAAAGTTGGGAACGCTTTGCAGGTGGCGGTTTCCTCATTGTACAATGGTGGTAACACCCAGGACCTCTCTGGTCATTAGTGGTACATCCTCCATGGGTTGGGCAATAAGGTTCCACACATTTTGGCCTTCCTTGGTCAGCAGTGGCTCATTCCCAAGAATGCTTGGCTACCCTTTCACTTGTGAACATGCTGAGGAAGCTAGTACAAGACTCCGGAGCGTCCTAAGGGAGCCACAACATGCTTCATGAGGTTACAGCTCTGCCCCACCTGGGCCCCAGAGCACTCATGAGGCACAGCAGTGCATGAGGAGGGACTGCCCTCAGACAGGCGACATGGACTCTCTCCAGCTGCTTCCTTCCGTCACAGAGAAAACAGAGACCTCTGCTTCCCACGTTTAGGGTTCTTCTTCATGTAATAAGTGAATTTCACAAATCTTTGTCTACTGGATGCTTCATAAATTTTAATGAGGTGTTCTACATTATTTCCATCTCAATAGACCTGGAAAGATCTTCATAAGAAATAAAGCTTAGTAAAAGACTATATTTACATCTCCACCCCAAGCATCCTATGTGGCTTCCCTGCAATTTATTTTATCTTTAAAGATGTAAGCATTGATATAAAAATGTGAGCTATTAAGCTAGGGCAGAAATTATAACTTTTGTTCATGCATTGAAAGTTTTTTAACATCTCTGCCAAAGTAGTCTTCAAAGTATCATTTATTTCTTAAATATGGATTATGGTTGGTTTTTTTGAATTAACTATTGATTTTTTTCTCAGAATTCTTGTAGATTATTTTGTTAGATCCAAGATTCACATGTGAGATGGGATTTCTAATGATACCATGTGAGGAACAGCACCCTGTTTTTGCCCTTTTGTGTTACAGGTATTTCTTTTACAATTTCTCATTAAAAACTGCCTCAAGATATTTGCAGAAGACGTCACTTCCCTCCTGGGGTAGAGCTCAGTGAATGTTGGTACCAGTGAGCCTACAGGTACTGTGAATAATTCAGTTGGCTTTGGTGAGAAACAGATGGCAAGCGGGGTTGGCAGGGTTCATGGGAGATGCTCAGACAGCACTGTTCTCGGTCTGCAGCACTTCCCAAGGGCGGTGATTTCCACCTGCTCCTTCTCCCAAAGATGGGCACACAGGTCAGGGGAGGTTTCCCACCATTGTGAGACCAAAGAAAAGATAAGACAAGGTCTCTGACTTCAAGAGATTGCTAGTGCAGATCATTAACATCATGGTATGATTCAGTGTTTGGAATCTTTCAAACAAAGTTTGCAAAGGTTCCACTATACACATAAATCATAATAGATGTCCTCTGGGTGAAAGTGGAGCGAAGGGCCTAGAGCACAGCCTATTTGAGTCACCGCCCACCCCCCGTGCCTTTTTTCTGCTCCGTGTCCCCTGAGGCACCACAGGATTCCAGTGCTCTTTGAAACAGGCTGGGAAGAAGCAGCATCACTGACACAAAGTCCAAGTTGACTTTATGTCAAACAGTCAAACAGTGTTTCCAGAGTGTGAACTCCTGTGCCCCATTTACCACCTATGTTATCTTGGGCCAGTTATTCTAGCTCATTCTCAGTTTCCTCGTCTGTAGAATGTGTATGGAAATTATGTGTAAATCTGAGGATTGTTGTTTAGATTAAATTATAGATATAAAATAAAATTGGGGAAAAAAATAGAATTTGCCTTAAGACTAAAGTTAAAGTCATTTAATCCCAGCTAATCATGGCTAACTAACAGTAGTTTGTTTTATAATGTAGAGTTTTTAGATTCAGAACCTGCAAATGTGTATCATGCATCCCTTTATATTTTGACATTTCTTACTTTTATGATACTTACTTAAATTGCTTTTTGTCAGTTGTTAGAAAAATACATTTGATCAGGGGTTTAGTTTACTCTTGTATCTGAGAACTTGCATATACTAATACAATTATGTTTTTCCTTTCATCAGTGACAACAATCTTCTTGCATCTCATCCAGTGACAGTGACAGTGATTCACAAATGGTGCAACTGGAGCACGATGCCGAGGGCCCACCAGGCATGCTTTTTTTTTTCATTGGAAAAATTACCTGCTCATCATGGGTAACAGTAAAGCACCCACAACTAAATTGCTTCTAATAGTTAACCCCATTTACCCACACATCAGAAATACAGAGATGTGAACAAATTTTTGCTGTCAATTATAATATCACCAACAGCAAATATTTATTCCTAATTAATAAGATTATTCAAAAAGCTGTGTCTGAATTCAATTCAGAAGATATCCCAACACACATGATGTGTGGAGAGTAATTCTGTCCTCCAATCACTGAAAGACCCTACAAATGGTGTCTAGACTTGTTCGGAGTGCGGCTGAGGACCAGTAGCATCAAGGTCGCCTGGGAGACTGTAGAAATGCAGACTCCACCCTTGGAGCTACTGATTATAGTCTGCATTTTAACAAGCTTCCCAAGGGATTCACCACCAGACATGCTTTCAACTCAGCTATTTCACTACAGTATTCCAAGTTACTGAAGAACCGAGCATCCATTAGCATACCTGTTACTTCCTGCTTCCTTTTTTCCAATACTAGCCCACTAGAACTATTTCCAAGTATTTTCCGTGTTTGTTGATCTGGGTTAAATCCTCAGGTCCTGTCCAGAATTAAGTGAATTTCCTGGCAGATGTATAAACACAGGTTACCTTAAACGAAGGCAACCATTTTAGATCATTTTTTTAACAATGAATTTAAAAATGAGCAACTTCCAAAGTCCCAGTTTATCCCATTTTTTCTTTTCATTTATCTCATAAATCCATATTAGAGCAAATCTTCCCACAAAATCTGTCTTCCATCTTGCATTCCTACCATATTATAGTATGTATTTTTATCTTGTCTTGTGTTGTATATTTTTATAGTCATGCAATAAAAATCACTCCATAACAGTGGGTAGGCAATGATTTTTTTTGCTTGTTATTTATCTTAATTGCATTAATATTAGCAATCATATTATTATCACAATGATATTAACCCTTTGGTGGAGGCTCATCTGGGCATTTCTAGTCTCAGCTGAGGTCACTCATGCATCCGCAGTTGGCTGGCAGCTCAACTGGAGCTAACTGACATGTTTGTGAGTTGGTGCTGGCTCTTGTTGACCGCGTGTCTTCAGCAAGCTAATCCAGCCTTTGTTTGGTGGAGAAAGTGGTCCATGTAGAAGGGAGGCTTTTGAAGAGTCAATGTAGAAGGGAACTACACAAAGAACTACAAAGACCATGAGTTGTAAGGCAAGGGGTCTATTCGTTATTTACTGACGGCTATTACTATCATCTACCACACATGATAATCAAACTCAAGGCAGCATATTACCACACACATCTTTAATTCATCAGCTTTTATTTGCATTACTTTTTTTATATATAATTTATTTTGATATCATTAATCTACAATTACATGTGCAATATTATGGTTATTAAACTAACCCCTTCATCAGGTCCCACCCACCAACACCATTACAGCCACTGTCCATCAGCGTAGTGAGATGCTATAGAATCATTACTTATCTTCTCTGAGTTGTACAGCCCTCCCCGTGCCCCCCAACATTACGTCTGCTAATCGTAATGCCCCATTTTCCCTCTTGTCCCTCCCTTCCCACCCATCCTCCTCAGTTCCTTTCCCTTTGGTAACTATTAGTCCATTCTTGGGTTCTGTGAGTCTGCTGCTGTTTTGTTCCTTCACTTTTTTTTTCTTTGTTCTTATACTCCACATATGAGGGAGATCATTTGATACTTGTCTTTTTCCACTTGCCTTATTTCACTAAGCATAATACCCTCTGGCTCCATCCATGTTGGTGCAAATGGTAGGATTTCTTTTCTTCTTATGGCTAAACAGTATTCCATTCTGTATATGTACCACATCTTCTATATCCATTCATGTACTGATGGACACTTAGGTTGCTTCCATTTCTTGGCTATTGTAAATAGTGCTGTGATAAATACAGGGGTGCATATGTCTTTTTCAAACTGCACTGCTGCATTCTTAGGGTAAATTCCTAGGAGTGGAATACCTGGGTCAAATGGTATCTCTATTTTGAGTTTTTTGAGGAACCTCCACACTGCTTTCCACAATGGTTGAACTAATTTGCATTCCCACCAGCAGTGTAGGAGGGTTCCCTTTTCTCCACATCCTCGCCAACATTTGTTGTTGTTTGTATTTTGGATGTCAGCCATCCTAACGTGTGAGGTGATATCTCATTGTGGTTTTAATCTGCCTTTCTCTGATGATTAGCGATGTGGAGCATCTTTTCATGTGCCTCTTGGCCATCTGAATTTCTTCTTTGGAGAAGTGTCTATTCATGTCCTCTGCCCATTTCTTAATTGGATTATTTGCTTTTTGTTTGTTGAGGTGCGTGAGTTCTTTATATATTTTGGATGTCAACCCCTTATCGGCTATGTCATTTATGAATATATTCTCCCTTAGTGTAGGATGTCTTTTTGTTCTACTGATGGTATCCTTTGCTGTACAGAAGCTTTTCAGCTTGATATAGTCCCACTTGTTCATTTTTGCTTTTGTTTCCCTTGCCTGGGGAGATATGTTCATGAAGAAGTCGCTCATGTTTATGTTCAAGAGATTTTTGCCTGTTTTTTTCTAAGAGTTTTATAGTTTCATGACTTATATTCAGGTCTTTGATCCACCTTGAGTTTACCTTTGTGTATGGGGTTAGACAGTAGTCCAGTTTCATTCTCTTACATGTAGCTGTCCAGTTTTTCCAACACCAGCTTCTGAAGAGGCTGTCATCTCCCCATTGTATATCCAAGGCTCCTTTATCATATATTAATTGACTGTATATGTTTGGGTTAATGTTTGGATTTTCTATTCTGTTCCACTGGTCTGTGGGTCTGTTTTTGTGCCAATACCAAATTGTCTTGATTACTGTGGCTTTGTAGTAGAACTTGAAATCAGGGAGCATAATTCCCCCTGTTTTATTCCTCCTTCGCAGGATTGCTTTGGCTATTCAGGGTCTTTTGTGGTTCCATATGAATTTTAGAATTATTTGTTCCAGTTCATTGAAGAAAGCTGTTGGTAGTTTGATAGGTATTTTGTTGAATCTGTAGATTGCTTTAGGTAGTATAGCCATTTTGACATTATTTATTCTTTGTAGCCAAGAGCATGGGATGCATTTCCATTTGTTAGTGTCCTCTTTAATGTCTCTTAAGACTGTCTTGTAGTTTTCAGGGTATAGGTCTTTCACTTCCTTGGTTAGGTTTATTCCTAGGTATTTTATTCTTTTTGATGCAATTGTGAATGGAATTGTTTTTCTGATTTCTCTTTCCATTAGTTCATCGTTAGTGTATAGGAAAACAACAGATTTCTGTGTGTTAATTTTGTATCCTGCAACTTTGCTGAATTCAGAGATTAGTTCTAGTAGTTCTGGAGTGGAGTCTCTAGGAATTTTTATGTACAATATCATGTCATCTGCAAATAGTGACAATTTGACTTCTTCTTTACCAAACTGGATGTCTTCTATTTCTTTGTTTTGTCTGATTGCTGTGGCTAGTACCTCCAGTACTATGTTGAATAACAGTGGAGAGAGTGGGCATCCCTGTCTTGTTCCCAAACTTAGATGAAAAGCTTTCAGCTTCTCACTGTTAAGTACGATGTTAGCTGTGGTTTGTCATATATGGCCTTTATGTTGAGGTACTTGCCCTCTATACCCATTTTGTTGACAGTTTTAATCAGGAATGGGTGCTGAATTTTGTCAAATGCATTTTCAGCATCTATGGAGATGATCATGCAGTTTTTGTTCTTCTTTTTGTTGATGTGGTGGATGATGTTGATGGATTTTCAAATGTTGTACCATCCTTGCATCCCTGGGACGAATCCCATTTGATCATGGTGTATGATCCTCTTGATGTATTTTTGAATTAGGTTTGCTAATATTTTGTTGAGTATTTGTGCATATACGTTCATCAGGGATATTGGTCTGTAATTTTCTTTTTTGGTGAGGTCTTTGCCAGGTTTTGGTATTAGAGTGTTGCTGGCTTCATAGAATGAATTTGGAAGTATTCCCTCCTCTTCTGTTTTTTCGAAAACTTTAAGGAGAATGGGTGTTATTTCTTCTCTATATGTCTGGTAGAATTCAGAGGTGAATCCATCAGGTCCGGGGCTTTTGTTCTTGGGTAGTTTTTTAGTTACTGATTCAATTTCCTTGCTGGTGATTGGTCTGTTCAGTTTTTCTGTTTCTTGTTTGGTCTCTCTTGGAAGGTTGTATTTTTCTAAGAAGTTGTCCATTTTTTCTAGGTTTTCCGGCTTGTTAGTATATAGATGCTCGTAATATTCTCTTATAATTCTTTGTATTTCTGTGGGGTCCGTCATTATTTTTCCTTTCTCATTTCTGATTCTGTTTATGTGTGTAGATTCTCTGTTTCTCTTAATGAGTCTGGCTAAGGGTTTATCTATTTTGTTTATTTTTTCAAAGAACCAGCTCTTGGTTTCATTGATTGTTTTCCATTGTTTTATTCTTCTCAATTTTATTTATTTCTTCTCTGATCTTTATTATGTCCCTCCTTCTGGTGACTTTGGGCCTCATTTGTTCTTCTTTTCCAATTTCTGTAATTGTATCTTTAGACTATTCATTTGGGAATGTTCTTCCTTCTTTAAATAAGCCTGGATTGCAATATACTTTCCTCTTAGAACTGCCTTTGCTGCGTCCCACAGAAGTTGTGATTTTGTGTTCTTGTTGTCATTAGTCTCCATATATTCTTTGATTTCTGTTTTGATTTGGTCAACACATTGATTAATTAGGAGAATGTTGTTAAGTCTCCATGTATTTGTGAGCCTTTTTGTTTTCTTTCTAAAATTTATTTCTAGTTTTATACCTTTGTAATCTGAGAAGTTGGTTAGTAGAATTTCAATATTTTTGAATTTACTGAGGGTCTTTTTGTGGCCTAGTATGTGGTCTATTCTGGAAAATGTTCCATATGCACTTGAGAAGAATGTGTATCCTGTTGCTTTTGGGTGTACAGTTCTGTAGATGTCTGTTAGGTCCATCAGTTCTAGTGTGTTGTTTAGTGCCTCTGTATATTTACTTATTTTCTGTCTGGTTGATCTGTCCTTTGGAGTGAGTGGTGTGTTGAAGTCTCCTAAAATGACTGCATTGCTTTCTATTTCCTCCTTTAATTCTGTTAGTATTTGTTTTACATATGCCGGCACTCCTGTGTTGGGTGCATATATAGTTGAAATGTTCATATCCTCTTGTTGGACTGACTCCTTTATCATTATGGAATGTCGTTCTTTATCTGTTGCTACTTTGTTCGTTTTGAAGTCTATTTTGTCTGATACAAGTACTGTAACACCTGTTTTTTTCTCCTTATTGTTTGCATGAAATATCTTTTTCCATCCCTTCACCTTTAGTCTGTGTATATCTTTGGGTTTGAGGTGAGTCTCCTATAAGCAGCATATAGATGGGTCTTGCTTTTTTATCCATTTGGTAACTCTGTGTCTTTTGATTGTTGCATTCAGTCCATTTACATTTAGGGTGATTATCAATAGATATGTACTTATTGGCATTGCTGGCTTTAGATTCATGGTTACCAAAGGTTCAAGGGTAGCTTCTCTACTGTCTAACAGTCTTACTTAACCTTCTTGTTAAGTTATTGTAAACACAGTCTGATGATTCTTTACTTCTCTCCCTTTTTATTATTCCTCCTTCCTTCTTTATATACTAGGTGTTTTATTCTTTGCCTTTAATTAGTATTTGGATGGTCTGCTTTATTTGCTATGATTTTATTTTCTCTGGTGACATCTTTTTAGCCTTAGGAGTGCTTCCATCTAGAGCAGTCCCTTTAAGATATCCTGAAGAGGTGGTTTATAGGAGGCAAATACCCTCAGTTTTTACTTGTCTGAAAATTGTTTAATCCCTCTCTCAAATTTAAATGAGAATCATGCTGAATACAATATTCTTGGTTCGAGGCCCTTCTGTTTCATTACGTTAAATACATCATGCCATTCTCTTCTGGCCAGTAAGGTTTCTGTTGAGAAGTCTGATAGTCTGATGAATTTTCCTTTGTAGGTGATATTTCTTCTCTCTCTAGCTGCCTTTAATACTCTGTCCTTATCTTTGATCTTTGCCATTTTTATTATTATGTGTCTTGGTGTTGTCTTCCTTGGGTCCCTTGTGTTGGGCCATCTGTAGGCTTCCATGGTTTGCGACACTATTTGCTTCCCCAGCTTGGGGAAGTTTTCAGCAATTATTTCTTCAACGACACTTTCTATCCCTTTTTCTCTCTCTTCTTCCCCTGGTACTCCTATAATGCGAACATTGTTCCGTTTGGTCACACAGTTCTCTTAAAATTCGTTCATTCCTCTCTCTGCCTCAGCTTCTCTGTATTCCTGTTCTCTGATTTCTATTCTATTAACAGTCTCTTGCATCTTGTCCAGTCTGCTGCTAAGCCTGTTGATCACTTGTCTCATTTCTGCATTGTCTTTCCTTACTTCCCTCACTTCCTCCCTTAGCTCTTGCATATTTCTCTGTAGATCCATCAGTATGGTTATGACTTTTATTCTGAATTCTTTTTCAGGAAGATTGTGCATGTCCATCCCATCAGGCTCTGTCTCTGGGGTTGTCTGGTCTGGGGTTGTCTGGTTAAGCTTTGTTTGTACCATATTCCTTTGTCTTTTTGTGGATGTAGAAGTGGTCAGAAAAAGGAAAAAAGAAGGGAAAATAGAGAAAAAATAAATGCCTGCCAGGGGTAGTTTCTGTGAGGATCCTGTATGTGGCGCTGCTGCTCCACTGTTCCGCAGCCACGCCACTCTGTCAGCCCCTTTGTGACTCTGGCCGGGGAAGGAACGAATGGGAGGCTGCTGATTTCTGTGGGATTTCTCAGTGCGACTGCATAGTCCAAGGGGACCGAAATTCCACAGGACTCCCAGCCTGCTTGGCTGAGTGCACTGGGATGATCCTGCTCCTCTGTTGGGACCCTGTCTCTTTAAGACCCCTAAAAAAGCACGCACTTTTCTTTTGTCCCGGGGAACTGGCTTAGTGGACCTGCCGTCTTGGATCCTGCACCTCTGTCTCTCCAATCTCCGATACACCACGCAAGTGTGTCAGTGCTCCCGGCGCAGATCACCAGGGCTGGTATTTGGTGGGCCTGTGCTTCCCCTCCCTCCCCGCTCTGAGTCCTCTCCTCCCGCAGGTGCGCTGGGGTGGGGGAGCGCTGGGGTGGGGGAGTGCTCCACCGGGACGCAGCTCCATATCTTACCCGCTTCGCGGGGTGCCGAGTCCTCTCAGATGTAACTGCAGGCTGGGTGCTGTCTTGTATCTCCTGGTCTCTCTTTTAGGAATAGTTGTATTTGTTGTATTTTCATAAATATATTTGGTTTTGGGAGGAGATTTCCGCCACCCTGCTCATGCTGCCTTCTTCCCAGAAGTCTAATTCATCAGCTTTTAACCCTCCATTCTTTAGACCTGCACTTCCTAAAGGGTATTACAGGTGTGGTTGGAAGTATCTTTGAACTAATAACTCATTTTCTACCTCAAGTATTCTTTATTTCTACACCCTTTCCCTGTCTTGAGCTCTGTTAAGAGAGAGCTAGATCATTTCTCAGGGAAGAGAAGTTACAGCATCATATGAGGAAAAGGGGCTATTTGTTGTTTATGAGTTTTAAAAAGTAGTTTCCTAGTAAACAAGAACAATTCATGACAGAGCAAATATTTAGGTAGAAATTTCATGAGAAAAGCCAAACGCCATTAGGTATGTGGGACATGTGCCCCTTTTCCTGAATAGAAAACAAAAGGAAGCAGGAGGCTGTCACAGAATACCTCAATGACATGTCTAAAAACGATGGGGCCCTTTACATTCATAGTTTCTTTCTTTTACCTCAAGATGTAACAGATGAGTGAAATTATTCCTATCCACCCCAGAATAGTATGGAAGTAATAAAGAGAGTCACTGGCTTGAATAAAACATGTCTTAGCAACAGGCAAACCAATTCCACAGGACCAGAGCAATTAGAACACCTTAGCAGAGGCCAGAGGACCAACCAGGTAAGTGCCACATCATTTCACAACCACCTAACTCCTTTGGCACTAGAAGATTCCAGAACATAGATACATGCATGGGGAAAATAGATCCTTAATTTCTACCAACCTGGGAATAGAGGATCAACCTAGAAATCAAATGAGTTATTTAAAAATATAACAGTTATGCTTCTTACATATATCAGTTTGTAGACTGAGTTTGGTACCAATACATATAGAATACTTGACCCATGCATTGATTTTTTAAGAAGGGTTTTCTGGTCAAATGGATTTGGGAAATGCTGTATTTACCTTTTGAAAGTCAAAATGCCCATTAATGTATTAAAGTCTTAGAAAATACCAACAGTAAAGAAACTCAGTATTTTCCACATTTATTTGACCTGGGACTAACTTTTGGAGTAACCCCATTAATTAATGATCCTGGAAACATTCATTAATAAGCACTGCTCTAAATTTATCTTCTCAAGTCAGAGATCTTACCGTTTCATTCACCTGCTCAAAGATCTTCAATGGATTACAATGGATCTTCTGATTTCATTTTCAGGAAAATGTCCTTCCTAACATCCTCCACAATGCAACCTGCTCTGGTAATCAATTTTATCTTCAGTCTTTCCCAGTATAAACCCTTTACTTTAGCTAGATCAGACATCTCACTGTTCCCCAAATATGTCATACTCATTTTTCTAACTCTAATTCACAATTTCTTGGTCTCTATATCCACATTGGGTTCTCCTCTCCCAAAAATTTCACAAAAGCCTTCCCTGATCTAAAATTAATTGTTCTTTTATAATGCATGAGCATTGACCCTGCTAGGCATTGGCTCATATGCTGCTTTGCACCATCAGGAGTAATGCTGGTATGTTTATACATTGTCCAACAGATACAAATTCCTGTGGTAAATGACTATATCTTTTGTTAGCTTATATTACTTTTAATGCCTGCCTAATGTCTAATGAAGGTGTATGAATGAATATGTGTACTTTTATAAGTGTAGAGATTTCACATAGATTGTTAACACTGCAAGTTTTAGAACAGAAGAGGTAGAACCCAGTATATATGGCATTTCAATGGGTAGCAATAAAACATCACTTTGACTTTTTTAGCTGACTTCACAGCTTTTACTTATTCTCAAGTTCTGGGATATACTATTTTAATTTTGCATTCAAAAAATGGGATATTGGTATGATGTATTTAGGATTAATTGCATGTTTGTGTGAAATGTCTTATGTGGCTCCCCCTATATGAGATACCGTGCCCCACTTTTAGGGATCTCTAAGTGTAAAAACTGTCTTGCTTAATGACAGTAATTCCTATGTCTGTGTGTCTTACCATACCTAATTAAAACAAATCCCAAGTACCATTAAAGCAAGGATGTACTTCTTGAATGACAGCAAAATTGACTTATAGTAGTGTAAAACATGTGTCTTTGTACTTTGTTGATTCTAGTCCATTTAATATAAAAACTTACGAAGTTTTGGGTTTTTGAGAATGTGTGAATTTATAACTTCATGAGCCCAAAAGTTTGATTCAGTATTAGTTTAGTTTAAAAATCTAATCACATTAATAATTCCTACTTATATTAGGCCCATAGGAGAAATAACACAGGTACTTTTCTAATGAGAAGAAAGAAAAAATTGCTCTCCTGTTACCTTCTATATCAAATAAAACTTCCTTAAACAGTACTTAATTTTAAATACCCATCTGTGTTGGGGAAAGTTCTAAATGCTGGATATGGATCCAACCCTTCAGGTACCTTACCCACAATAATGCTTCTCACTCCAAATGTATTTCACTACGCATAGCCCGGGCTCTTCATTCTACATTGGTCAGTTTCCCAGGATCAGTGTCAGTCACTTCTGCTCCAGCACTGCGCTCACATTATTGCCACTGCTAGATGGCTGCCTTCTTGACCTCCTCCCCTGTCCAAATCTGACCTATCGAACATCAGATTCCCAGTGAAGTCGGCCTTGATTTGTATGGTCCTGTTGCCTTTTCCTCTTTTGAATTTTATAACCTTGTGGCCATTTTCACATATTTTTTGTGAAATGTAGTCTTTACTCAAAGGCATATGCTTGTTCTTCAGATTTCTGAAATTGAAGTACCTCTTTTACATGCGTACATGATTTTTCAGTGATTCTCTGCACCCCCACCCCCTAGATGCTTTAAATCAATAATGCATGTGTCACCCATGGGCTCTAGAAATTCAGGAAAAAGGAAACCTTGACTTCTCAGTTGTTCTCAGGTGGTCCTCCATGCACCTCCTGGAGCCTCCAGCAACAGGGAAACAGTGGAAACTAGTGGAGCCCTGCTTTGGTCACTTCTTCAACCCTGAACAATGAGTTTCACTTTTTTTTTTCCTGGTAATTTTTGCTTTATTATTTATGTATCTGAACAAAAGGTTTTGTGAACCTGAAAATATAAATTCTTAGTATGTTTTAGCTTTGCGTCTCTCATCAGATCACAGGCTTCTGGCACGGATGTGGTTGGATAACTGGGTCAACTGGTTCTTGACTGGTTTGTGTGCAAACATGCAGACTACAGCCACAGCAATCACTGCTTAATCTTTTCAAATAACTCTGTGCCAGGCTCCTAAATATTAGTTCCTGTCTGGGCTCTCATTTTTCTACAAAACAGTGTCTAGGGCCTCCCGGAATGAACATGAATTACAGCTCCATTATGTCTTTATAGATGGCAAGGTTTAGGTTTCCTTCCAAAGCACACAAAGGGATTTTAAAGAGATCTTTAAATGGCTATAATTTAAGATCAGAAGCTATTATCCTTGAGTTAAGATTAGAATTTTCAAGGAAAAAAACAGCTTTTATTTAGAAATGCGGCATCTTGAACATTGAATTCCGCTGCTGAAGTTCAAGTTAAACACAGTTGGGAGGCAAGGAGTAAATGTGGAAAAACTGGAAGGAGGTGAGTTTTGAAGAGTATGTAGTGAGTGAAGTTACACTTTAAACTCTTGTCCACTTTCCCCTTTTATTCTGTTGTACTGAGAAATATATCATTCTCTTGTATGCAGCTGTCCATTTTCCCACAACCATTTACTGAAGAGACTATCTTCTCCCCATTGTAAATTCTTCCTCCTTTGTCATTTATTTATTGAACATATATACAGGGACACTTAGACTGGTGTTTGGCCAAACTACTGGGCACCACAGCCAAGCCAAGTCAACATATAAAATTATCCATCAGTGTCTTGTTACCTGTTAGGCTCTGTTTTCTGATATCTTTTTTTCAGTCAGCAGTTCTCAGTGTCACCTCCATCAAGTAAAATGCAACATGATTTCAGCCTTTTAAATGTCTCCAATTTGGTACAACCTGAATCCCTAAGCTGATCTGGATTTCAGGGAACTCTCTGTATTATTTAGCCATGTAGACCAAATCCCTGGCAACTGTTTTGTGTCAGAGGCTTTCCTGCATGGAAGGTTTGGTGGAAGAGACAGTGAGTGACAGAAGTGATGAGTCCAGTTGATCCTGAAATGTTAATACAGATTAGTCACCAAATCGATATTATTATGGATGATGTGTCATTTGTGTCATTATTGCTCTAAGAAAATTTTCATTAAGTCTTTGAGGCAGTCCACTGATCAAAAAACATGTCAAGACTAATGGAGCATGGGTAGGGGTGGATCTGGGCTGCCCTCTCATCCTACATTTGGAATCTCAGTGGTCATCTCGATAGGTTTGTTTAGAACAGAGTCGAGGTACCCAGCACTGTAATTCCAACTCTCAAAATGATATTTGTCCAAATGAACTCAAGTGGCTGAATAAAGCACATACTAAAAGATGAGGTTAATCATTGCCATGCTTTATGCATCCTTGCACGCTGCTTGAGTTCTTCCTCTGGCACCAGGGAAATAATAAGCTTATTTGTAGAGTTAAAAAGCAGCACATACACTTTTCCACATTTGATTCTCCTTGTAAATAATGCTCTGTACATAATATTGCTGATCCACAGATACGAAGCTGGGAATTCAGAATTCAGATTTCATTTGCTGAAGGACAAATAGTAAATATTGGAGGTCAGAACTAAATCACAGTTTTTTCCACTACATGATCTACTCTGTTAAACATTCACAATTACTGTTCTGGGAAATAAAAATCACAATGTTTCTAAAGTAAATTATGAATCAACAGCACTGAATTACTTGTTTTAGAAGTAGGAGTTCTAACAAAGAAAAAAACTATGGTGGTATTATTTAGAAAGCTTCTTACTGTGTGCTGCTAGAGAAAAAAGTAAAATTTATGTGAATCTCATTGATTCAAAATGTAACATTTAAAAAAGGAAGATTTTCTTTTGTGCCTGGTAATTGCACTGAAAACATAACTACAACTCATTTGCTGGATCTGTGAAGAGGAGGAGGGCAGAAAGAATCGCCTGTGGATTCTGATATCAGCCTGATATCTCCTTCTTTCACAAAGATTGACTTACGGTTACTTGAGAATGAAGAGCAGGATTCAATTAGGACTCAGATTAAAGATGCTGGGAGCAGAGCAGCTACCTTTTCAACACTTCCTAATTGGGTGTCCTTGTCTCCAGCTAGATACACTAGTAATTGATTTTTCAAAACATAAATTACAGTAATTGAGCCATTTAGAATTGGCAGGATGTTAACTAAATCCAGTGAGAGCAACGGCACTCAAAATCCTTGCAAATGACTAAAGGGGCAAAGTGATGAAAGAATTGGAAGAGAAAAGAAACTTCTTTGCCCTCCAAAATTAATCTGCAATGCCCCAATTTAATTTACATTCATAAGCCAAGTAATAGGTCTTTGAAATCTCAGAACTTTTTTCTCTTTACCTGTAAAAACCCATCCTTTGTTTCAGATACAAAATCTTATTACTGTATCTAGGTTTCCCATTCTGTCATCATCAGCACCCTGACCTCTGAGCTCTGCCCCACTCAAAATCTACAGATTGTGGAATTTAGGAGTAAGTTCCCACTTCCAGATAGTCTACAAAAGGTTCCTAGTTTCATTCAATTTAAGACAGTGGCTTACTATTTGATATATTGTAAGATTTTAGAAATGTCAAAAAAATTTCTTTAAAAAGTACCTACTGAAATTAACCTGAGTAGAAATATAGTAAGGATAATTCAAACAAAATGACTAAATTTTTCTCCAAGGTATATTTAAGGGCTTGAATTATGTGGAAAAGTGTTCTCAACTTTCCTAAAATCAATCCATCAAGCATAATAAGTTCTGAATATGTTTTTTAAAAAAAGCCCAACCATGTCAACAGTAAGACATAAAGCCCCAATTGCATTTAATTTGTGTGATATGAACAATTCATTGTTCTGTGTCTCTAAGAAAAGACTATGTTCCTAGATCCTAGAAAGTAACTTATGAAGCCAAGTTTTAGAGCAGTACAGAAATTTAAAATTTGGGCTACCTCATTGCATTTTAAACTGTAGCTGTTACTCATCTGCTTTTTGCTCTCTTGTTTACCTCAGTTGACAAGCATGTTTCCAGTAGTCTTCATGTTTTCCACCCCATATTAAATACCAACCATACAGGGGTGAGAGCCAGGAAGTAAATGAGTTTGGCCTAACCAGCAGTTCGTTCTTTCATATTGCCTTGTGTTTACTCCAGGGCC
>JAQQAC010006877.1:7011877-7041643 GCA_029783875.1 Phataginus tricuspis | reverse complement strand
GCTCCTGTGTTGGGTGCATATATATTTATAATGGTTATATCTTCTTGTTGGACTGACCCCTTTATCCTTATGTAATGTCCGTCTTTATATCTTGCTACTTTCTTCGTTTTGAAGTGTATTTTATCTGATACAAGTACTGCAACACCTGATTTTTTCTCTTTGTTGTTTGCTTGAAATATTTTTTTCCAACCCTTCACTTTTAGTCTGTGTATATCTTTGGGTTTGAGGTGAGTCTCTTGTAAGCAGCATATAGATGGGTCTTGCTTTTTTATCCACTCTGTTACTCTGTGTCTTTTGATTGGTACATTCAGTCCGTTTACATTTAGGGTGATTATTGATAGATATGTACTTATTGCCATTGCTGGCTTTAGATTCGTGGTTACCAAAGGTTTAAGGGTTGCTTCTTTACTACCTGAGAATCTAACTTAACTTTCTTGTTAAGTTATTGTGAACGCCGTCTGATATTTCTTTATCTCTCCCTTCCTATTCTTCCTCCTACTTTCTTTATATATTAGGTGTTTTATTCTTGCCTTTAGTTGGTATTTGGATGGTCTGCTTTCTTTGCTATGATTTTATTTTCTCTGGTGACATCTTTTTAGCCTTAGGGGTGTTTCCCTCTAGAGCAGTCCGTTTAAGATATCCTGTAGTGGTGGTTTATGGGAGGCAAACTCTCTCAACTTTCTTTTGTCTTGAAATTGTTTAATCCCTCCGTCAAAATTAAATGATAATCGTGCTGGATACAATATTCTTGGTTCGAGGCCCTTCTGTTTCATTACGTTAAATATATCATGCCATTCTCTTCTGGCCTGTAAGGTTTCTGTTGAGAAGTCTGATGACAGTCTGATGGGTTTCCTTTGTAGGTGATCTTTTTTCTCTCTCTAGCTGCCTTTAATACTCTGTCTTTATCTTTGATCTTTGCCATCTTGATTATTATGTGTGTTGGTGTTGTCTTCCTTGGGTCCCTTGTGTTGGTAGATCTGTGGGCTTCCGTGGACTGTGAGACTATTTCCTTCCCCAGTGTGGGGAAGTTTTCAGCAATTATTTCTTCAAAGACACTTTCTATCCCTTTTTCTCTCTCTTCTTCCTCTGGTACTCCTATAATGTGAATATTGTTCCGTTTGGATTGGTCACATAGTTCTCTTAATATTCTTTCATTCTTAGAGATCCTTTTATCTCTCTCTGCCTCAGCTTCTTTGTATTCCTGTTCCCTGTATTGTAATTCCTTGATCATATCTTGAACGTGATTCAATCTGCTGTTTAGCCCGTCAATGGCTTGTCTCATTTCTGCATTGTCTTTCCTCACTTCCCTCACTTCCTCCCTCAGCTCTTGCACATTTTTCTGTAGATCTTTCAGCATGGCTATGACTTTTATTCTGAATTCTTTTTCTGGAAGACTATGCATGTCGATTCCTTCAGATTCTTTCTCTGGGGTGGTGTTTGTCTGAAGCTTTGTCTGTATCATATTCTTCTGTCTTCTCATGACTATAGAATTAGTTGTTGGTAGTTGTCACGTATGTCTGCTGGGCTCTTTATGACTTTAAAAAGGAAAGAGAAGAAAGGAGAGAAAAGAAAAAAAAACAAAGAGAAGAAAAAAAAATACTTCTACTAATAAAAAAAGTAAAAAGAGAGAGAGAAAATGGAAAATAAAAGAAAGAAAAAGAAAAAGCAACAACACGTAAAAGAAAAAACAGAAACAAAACAAAAAAAAAAAACACCAAAACACCCACCGGGGGTGGTTTCTGTGTGAATGCTGTAGGTGGCGCTATTGCTCCACTATTCCAGAGCCGTGGCCACGTCGCTCCACACGGCCCTTTAAAGCTGTGGCCGGGGTGAGAATGAATGGGAGGCTGTTGAAAGAGAGGGAAAGAAAAAAAGGAAAAGAAAGGGGAGAAAAAACACTAACTTAAAAGAAAAAAAAGCCACTGAGAGTGGGTTCTGTGTGAATGCTGTAGGTGGCGCTGTTGCTCCACTATTCCAGAGCCATGGCCATGCAGCTCCGCAAGGCTCTTAGTAGCTCTGGCTGGGTTGGGAACGAATGGGAAGCTGTTGATCTCTGTGGAGGTCTTAATAGCAGCCCCCCTTTCCCAGTCGCTAGCTAAGGGGTCCAAAGCTCCGCAGAACTCCCAGTGTGCTGGGCTCAGCTTGCAGGGCTATCCGGCCCCTCTACTGAGCTCCTGTCTCTTTAAGACCGCTGAGAAAGAGCGTGCGCTTTTCTTCCCTGTTTTTTTCTTTCTTTTTCCTTCCCGGAGCCTGCTGCGGGCAACTTGCACGTTCCTGGCTGGGACCCTGTGCCCTCTGTCTCTCCATTCTCCGCTACACCACCGGCTGTGTGTCGGCACTCCCTGCGCAGACTTCCACTCCCTCCCGGCTCTGAATCCTCTCCTCCCGCTGGAGCGCTGGGGGAGAGGAGCGCTCGGTCCCGCCGGGTCACGGCTCCATACCTTACCCGCCTTGCTGGGACTCCCGCCGGAGTGCTGGGGTGGAGGAGTGCTCTGGTCTCACTGGGTCGCGGCTCCGTCCCGCCTCGCCGGGTGCCGAGTCCTCTCTCCGGAGTGTCTGACCGCCGGAGCTCTGGGGGGGAGGAGCGCTCCGTATCCCGTGGCCTCACCGGCTGCCAAGTTCTCTCAGGTGTACCTGTATGCTGTGCCCTTTCCTGTGTATTCTGGTCTCTCTTTTAGGGATAGTTGTATTTGCTGTATTTTCGTGAATAAATATAATGTTGGGAGGAATTTTTCTGCCGGTCCGTTCATGTAGCCATATTCCGGAAGTCCTGTCATGGGCTTTTCTAGATTTGATCAGCATCAAGGAGTGCGCTGGGCACACAGTAGGTGTTCATGTGTTTCAATAAATGCCAAGCACTCAACACATGAACACTGTCTCACATAATTCTCAGTGACCTCGAAATGTAAGTACTATTATCCCTCTTTCATAATGAGGAATCAAGGCTTAAAAGGAATTAAGTAAAATCAAACAATTGTCAAAAATCAAACAATTAAAAAGAATTGATGTGTCTTCTATTTGGGGGCCATGTTGTAAGGCCTGATTCCCCATGTAGGCCATGGCAGTAAACAAGATGATTATGGGTATTAAACAAAATGGTATTAACAGAGCATTAAGATTATAAGAAAGTTGTTATAATTAATCTTTTAAATTAATCTTATTGCTTCAAAAGTAAATGTCAGGTTAGTGCCATATGTATTTAATGTTTCTCTAATAATTGCTACTCTCTCCTTATTACAGTAAGGACAGGTAAGAGTAAAAAGCAGAGTTTTGTTTTCAGCATATCAATGTTTACCACAAGTCATTTAAGGTAAGTGATTCTGCATGTCCCTTTGCAATAACTGTGCGGTCCCTTCATAATAAGATTTTAGGCAACAACCCCGAATTCATTGAAGAAAATATTAGATGACAGTACAGGTGACATACCTGGCAGAAACGTGGTTATGGTGCATAATGTCTGGTTTGGAAAGCCCTGCTCTGAGGCAATTTACAAGGCCCTGGAATTTCCACTAGAAGCCATTGCCTTGTTGGAAAAACTTGGACATATCAAATAATTATCCCAAGAATGCTTTAAAAGCGGTATAATTGAGGTACAAAATGAAAAACAACCTATTTGGCATAGCTGGGAAGAGTACCACTGTGTTTCAAATGCTGGGACTACAATTAACTTACAGACCCTGACTAACGGTGCCCAAATATGGCAGGGGAGATGTATATATAATCAGAATACAAATCAGGAAAC
Organism: Phataginus tricuspis; assembly: GCA_029783875.1. NCBI lineage: Eukaryota > Metazoa > Chordata > Mammalia > Pholidota > Manidae > Phataginus > Phataginus tricuspis. The sequence continues at coordinate 7,037,901 of JAQQAC010006877.1, read as the reverse complement.
AAAATATGCACAACAAAAAATATATACGATGTGTGCATTCATACCTCTATAAAGTGGCCATCAGTTGAATATAACCTAAAGAATCCTAATTTATGGTTTAAATTAAAAATATTTTTAAAGATATTAAGCTTGTCAGCAGTCTTTTAGGCTTTTGTATGTCTCTGAGCGTATTAAATTCAGGATTAGCAAGATAGTACACATTTTTTCACTATAAAACCCATCTGCTTGTTTCAACAGCCAACAGGGAAGGTTAACTACCTTTAAAAATATCAGTAAAGAAAATACTCTGATTCAGTATTTTTCTCAAAGTAATGAGGCATACTGTAAGGAATGGATGTATGGTATTTCAGATTTCTTCATTTGTTCTGGTCTCATTTGTGCACAACCAATAAATTATTTTCCACAGGTAGCAAGTAGTTATAGTATAGCATCTTACTACACTGGTGGACAGTGACTATAATGGGGTATGTGGTGGGACTTGATAATGGCGGTAGTCTAGTAACTATAATATTGCTCATGTAATTGTACATTAATGATACCAAAATAAAAATTAATTAATTAATTAATTACTGACTGGATTCTAAAATACCAGAAGTACTGCCTCAGAACCTTGGGAAAACTCACTCAGGAGCTATCAAGATTCCAAGAAATCAACCAGGAAGTCTAAGAGCAAATGAGGGAAGTTTTTAATTGAAAGTTCACTATCAAATAGGCTTTGGCTCAAGCCCCCAGGCTCTTGGGGAGCAAACCCTGGAGAAGACCAAAGCCAACATCAGGCGGGTGAAGCAAAATAAGGATGTGGTGTTCGCATGGTTCACAGAAAACAGCAAATAGTCCCTGGTCTTTAGAGTCACCTGCCCCCATGTGAGATGCCCATGTGCATCCGTTCCCAGGGTCCATGGCAGGGTCCCCATTCCTGGAGCCCGAGACACCAGCATCCTCCCCTCAGGGACACTGTCTCTGGCCCACATTCTTTCCACTCTGCCCATGCAGCCAAACCAGTTCCTGATGGTCAGACTGTCCAAGCACCTCCAGCCCCTGTTCCTCGTACCAACCCATTCCAGCCCTGGCATGGCACCTGTCACCCAGTGCCCTGCGGCTGTTCTCAGGGAAGCCCAGCTGCAGGGCCAGATCAATAGAAGCCCCTGATGTGTGACAGATGGCCTTGGGGGGCTGACCTGTGCCCTCTCTCGCCCTCCCATAAAGACCCTGAACCTGCGAAATCAACAGATCTGTATATTTTTTTCTAAGAGAAAATGTAAATACAGGATTTCTAAAAAAAAAAAAATTTCATTGTCGAATGGAAGGTGATTTAAGTACTCTTACAGATGCTTATGGGATTTTATCACATGTAATTAGGGTTCGTAGAATGCACCATTTATACACACAACAGCCATCCGAGTCAAACTCTAAACTTTCAAGTTGCCATCTAGCTAAAACAATCAACCACTTACCTTAATTTAGTACATTGCCTTGGATTCTTCCTAGGATGGAAAAGACTAGATACTGGGAAAGTAGCTAAAGACACAGCCAAGCTACTAACTTTAATCCTGCTTCTAACAAAAGGCATTTAACAGTACTTAACCTGTTACACACATATTAAGATTTGTTTTTGTTTATGTTTTTGTTTTTTCCACTTATATAGGTGCTGAAACCTTGGAATCCAAAAGATCATTTTGGACTTTTTAAAAACAAGGTAAAAATGGAGCAAAAGGCATTCGCCATATGAGTGCTTTACTTAGTTACTTTCACTACTTTGGCTTTATGGAATGGAAGATGAGATCTCACTGGAGACCAAACCTTTCCTTGACCTAGCTCACTTCTCAAAGGCCCTTCCAATCTGTGACGTTCACGATTCCATGAATAGTTTTGCACAGACAGACCCTGACCACCACAAGTTCAAATTGTCCTATTACAAGACATCCTTCACATGAACAGTAAGTAGTCTGACCTACTCAAAAACAAACTGCAGGTTGTGGAATTTTCTAAGATATCATGAAGGAGGCTAAAGGAGAATGTGTAGCTGTTTGGTAGAGTTTAGCAGTAATGGCCAACTGGTGTTTCACCGGAAGTTCAGTTTTCCCTTCTATTCTCTTAAGCACTGTTATCATTTTTTGAATGCAATGGATTTGCTAAATAAATTTACTCCTACTAAACACCTATGTATGTTTTCCCTCAATTCATTCTTATAGCCTGAAATGTTACAACTCTAGAAAGCACAGCCCCATTATTGGACGATCACCCACCCCTCCTGGAACATTCCATCACCAATCTTTATTGAAACCCGGTCACTGCCCAGCTCCCAAGACCTCTCGGGTTCTGCGCCCCACTCCCACCCCCTCTCCCTGGGCTGGGAGGCGACTCACCGGGGCCACAGAAGGCAGTGGACTGGACCTGGGCACAGAGGCAGGGGGGCTTGGCGGTAGGCGGTTGGCATCCTCGGTTCTGTGGAACCAAAGAGTCGAGAACAGCGGCCTGTGGCCCACATGGAGGCCGCCAGTGTTTACTCCCAGGCGGGCTCCGATCCAGGTGGTCTCCCACCTGACGGCTCCTCACTTTCTGATATTGTTAAGGACTGGCTGCCGTCCTTCCTCCCGCAGAGACCACGCTCCAGGCAGGAACGTGTGCGGAGCCTACGCCGCGCTTTCCCCTCAGTGAGGGCTCCCGCCTCCCGGCTGGGAGAGCGGCGGGACCTGCGCATGCCCAGAACTGGCCTGCGCCGGTCTGATGGTCTGATCCCGTCAGGGCAGGTTTGCAGTGAGGCGTCATCCCGGGGCCTAGACCCGTGCTCCCAGATACCAGCCCCTCTTCCCACTCACTGGAGAGGGAAAAGGTAGCTTGCGCAGGGCCCTTCGTGCCCCAAACAAAATATATGATTTTTTTTTTTTTTTGTAGAAGTCACAGCCCCAAACATTAAAATTACTATGCTGGGGTACCCAAGGAAGACAACACAAGACATATAGTAATTAAAATGGCAAAGATCAAGGATAAGGACAGACTATTAAAAGCAGCCAGGGAGAGAAATAAGATCACATACAAAGGAAAGCCCATCAGGCTATCATCAGACTTCTCAACAGACACCTTACAGGCCGTAAGGGAGTGGCATGATGTATTTAATGCATGAAAGAGAAGGGCCTCAAACCCAGAATACTCTACTCAGCAAGGTTATCATTTAAATTTGAAGGAGGGATCAAACAATTTCCAGATAAGCAAAAGCTGAGAGAATTTACCTCCCACAAACCATCTCTACAGTGTATTTTGGAGGGACTGCTCTAGATGGAAGTGTTCTTAAGGCTAAATAGCTGTCACCAGAGAAAATAAAACCACAGTAAAGAAAGTGGAACAATTAATACTAAGCAGATGCAAACTTAAATCATCTACCCCCAAAGTCAGTCAAGGGATAGACAAAGAGTACAGAATATGATACCTAATATATAAAGAATGGAGGAGGAGAAAAAAAAGAACCTTTAGATTGTGTTTCTAATAGCATGCTAAGTGAGTTATTAGACTCTGAGATAGTAAGGAAATTAACCTTGAACCTTTGGTAACCACGAATGTGAAGCCTGCAATGCCAATAAGTACATACCTATTCATAATCACCCTAAATGTAAATGGTCTGAATGCACCAATGAAAAGACATAGAGTCGCTGAATGGATAAAAAAACAAGACCCATCTATATGGTGCCTACAAGAGATTCACTTTAACCCAAAGACATACACAGACTAAAAGTGAAGGGATAGAAAAAGATATCTCATACAACTAATAGGGAGAGAAGAGCAGAAGTTGCAGTACTTGTATCAGAAAAAATAGACTTCAAAACAAAGAAGTTCACAAGAGACAAAGAAGGACATTACATAATGATAAAGGGGTCAGTCCAACAAGAGGATATAACCATTATAAATATCTATGCACTGAACACCGGAGCACCTACATATGTGAAACAAATACCAACAGAATTAAAGGAAGAAATAGAATGCAATGCATTCATTTTAGGAGACTTCAACACACCACTCACTCCAAAGGACAGAACAACCAGACAGAAAATAAGAACACAGAGGCATCAAACAATACAATAGAACAGATGGACCTAACAGACATCTGCAGAACTCTACACCCAAAAGCAGCAGGATACGCATTCTTCTCAAATGCACATGGAACATTTTCCAGAATAGACCACATACTAAGCCACAAAAAAAGTATCAGTAAATTAAAAAAGATTGAAATTGTACCAACAAACTTCTCGGATCACAAAGGTATAAAACTAGAAATAAATTGTACAAAGAAAATAAAAAGGCTCACAAACACATGGAGGCTTAACAACATGCTCCTAAATAATCAATGGATCAATGACCAATTTAAAACAGACATCAAGCAATATATGGAGAAAAATGAAAACAACAGCACAACGCCCCAACTTCTGTGGGATGCAGTGAAGGCAGCTCTAAGAGGAAAGTATACAGCAAATTCAATAGATACAGAGGGAACACTTCCTAACTCATTGTATGAGGCCAGCATTACCTTAATACCAAAACCAGACAGACATTATAAGAACACTACAGACTAATACCTCTCATAAACAAAGATGCAAAAATCCTCAACAAAATCAAAGTCAACAATGTATAAAAGGAATTACATACCATGGACAAGTGTGTTTTATGCCAGGTATGCAAGACTGGTTCAACACTAAAACAAAATCAATTAATGGAATACATCACATCAACAGGCTAAAGAAGAAAAATCACATGATCATGTCAATAGATCAGAAAAGTATCAGACAAAATCTAACACCCATTCATGATAAAAACTCCCAGTGAACAAGAACAGAGAGGAACTTCCTCAATGAAAAAAGCGTATCTACAAAAAGCCTACAGCTAACATCTAAAAAAGAAATACCAGTAAATAGAAACTGGGAAGAAATTAACTATCTAGCTAGGAAAAGACACAGAGGAACTTTAAATGCACATTACTAAGTGAGAAAAGCCTACGTACTGTATGATTCCAACTATGTATGACATTCTAGAGAAGGTAAAATTATGGAGATAGGTAAAAGGATCAGTGATTGCCAGGGGTTGAGTGCGAGGGAGGAATAAATAGATGGAACACAGATTTTTAGGGCAATGAAAACACCCTATATGATACTATAATGATGGATATAAGCCCATTGTACATTTGTCCAAACCCGTAGACTATACAACTAAGAATGAACCCTAATACGAACGATGGACTTTCAGTGAGTGCATGTGTCAATGTAGGTAAATCGATTATAACAAATGTACAACTTTTACGAAGATGTTGGTAATGGGGAGGCTGTGCATGACTGGGAGCAGGGATTATACGGGAAATCTCTGTATCTTCTACTCAACTTTGCTGTGAACCTAAAACTGCTCTGAAACATAAAGTCATATATATATATATATATATGCATTTGATGTTTAAGTCTACTAGTTCAGTTCTTACTTGGATAACTTTTCTTTACCTACTGAATTAGTTATTTAGGAAATGATTAGTCCTATCCTATGATATCTCTTTAGTGTTTCACTAGAATAGCGATGTTTTCTATTTATTATTATTTTTGTAGTCAAAATGTCATCTCTCCCTTTCAGCAGCTGCTTTATTAGCTGTGCATTTTTATTTCATTGCCTTCTTCACTTCTGGTTACTGCGCTCCTTTAAGTGGTCTCTTCATCTTTGACATCTCACTGAGGCACAGGTCTTACTGGCCTCTGCAGGGCAGGGAGGGGAGGACACGCGTGCAGAACTGAACCCTACCTTCTGCATGTGTCCAGGAATCTCCTTTTAGGGTTCCCACTCTCTGCTTTGGCCTGAGGCTCCTGATTCTGGCTTTGGTTTCTCCACCGATTTTTTCAGTGCACAAAATGAAATCAGTTCCCTCAACCTCTACCTGGAGTCCCACAGAGTCCAGCATCACCCTTGCTGACCACTGCAGAGTGGCCCCGAACTGTGACTCAAGATACATTGGTTGGGGGCCCAAGAAAAGGGAATGATTTTCCATAAGCCATATTGTTGGAATCCTTTTGTCTATGAGTAACCATAGATCAAATACACATAAATCACTGACGGCATCTCACCGTCCCTCTTTCTGGTTATTTTATGAATGGTATCACCTCTTTCAGCCATAATAACATACATACACTCAAGGTGCCCTCAGACGGAGAGGAGCCCAAGGTTGACTGAAGAGGTCAGTCTCTTTTCTTTCTTTTTCTTCTACTCAGCACCCTCAGAAGATTACTTTCAGCCTTACAAATGAGCTGGATACAAAGGTAGGAGGAAAGGGTGAGAAATAATGGTTCTTCTCTTTTTGGGTAAAAAAAAAAAAAAACTTCCCTGGGAAACACTATCTCATTGGTCAGAACACGGTCACATGGTAGCCCCAGGGGTTCCTGGGACATGAGTGGCTCACATTTCTAACTTTTATCATGGGAGGCAGGCAGGTTCTGCACTGAAAAAGCAGCAGGAAGGAAATTGCTGTTGGGGTAGGCAACTGATGCGGCTTGCCGTGTGCCCAGAGAGCTCCGGGAGTTTGCGCCTTGAGTGGAAAAACTGTGTCTTTGATACTGAAGAAATCTGCTTTTCTGAATTGGCCGATGGCTGCCTCTCCAGCCTGGTGGTGCTCATGTGTGGGAGGCAGGGTTCAGGACGGAGGCTGTCATCTCCCAGTGTCCCCTGCCCGGCTGCTCTGATGCAGGGCTTCCTCAGCACTTGGGGCGTGAGAATGCCTCCTGCGGTCTGGCCTGCCTTTTATCGGTAGTCCTAGTTTCTAGCATTGTTGCAGATTTATTGTTTATTTTTAAGACTGCGTAAGAATTTCATGGGGAAGTTGATAAAGGGCCCGAGAGGTGGTTGCTGAATCAGTTCATCTTAAACCCAATCCTACATATTACTTTGTATTTTTCAATATATTGTATTAGAGCATTTGAATTTATTTGAAGATTTGAATACGTCTTTTTCAAGATTTTTTCAGTGTACAAAAGGAAAGCCTGATTGACAGTCAAAATTCTAGCTGCTCTGAAGTTGTTAATAAATGATATAATTAATAGGTTTTACTTTTTGCATGATATATTTTTTTCTCTATAAATTTCTGATGATATTTGGTAATTGTGATAACAGAGCAAGTTCCTTAATGTTAGGTGATTATTTTATGCTACACTAGATCATGTGACATAAGGTAGCTCCATATGATTTGGTTCTCGAAGGAAGTTTTGATGGAAACAGGAAAGACAAGACCAGATAATAAGGTCCAGACAGAGGGACTCAGAATGCGCAAAAGTACTGAGCTATATAAAAAAATACCAAATGTTGAGCAAATGGGCAGTTTTACATGGTTAGAATGAAGTTAGGCAGGTTGTGATTGTTTGTCAAAGCCACAAAGAACCTGCTATTCTAAATTAAAGTTCTGTCTTGTCATGATATTTTGGGGATGGGTGGGGATAAAATAGGGAAAATTCTTTCTCTCTCTCTGTATATATATACACATATATGTATGAAACTGTAACTCTTGTATATGTATTCATACATACACATACATATATTTTTTCGTATAACACAATTTTTCCCTAATACTTAGGTGGTAGAGCATCCTTTGCAGGCTGATATGTTAATATTGATAAGGCCCAGGTGTCTAATCCCCAAACAAAACATTCTGATGTCTCATAGTATCTTACCATCCAAAGTGTGGCCCGTGGCCCAGGCTCCTCTGTCACCTGGGAGCTAGCCTGGCCATACAGAACGTCTTAGGTCTCACTGAACCTGAAACTCACTCCACCAAGGGCACAGGTGCACTGGTGTTACTGGTGTTTGAGAAGCACGGACACAGTGTCTGAAAGGAGGGACAGAATGAAGGTGGAGACAACTGATCATCTTATTTCAGGATGCTATGGTGATTATGAGTTTTTACTTTCTTCATTACTTTCAAGCTCAGCCTGAACTACACACATCAAAAGGCTTCCAGGTCTTTATTTCCACCAGTGAGTTCACCCAGGACCTGAATTCTATTAGAAGCACATCTTTGTAGTAAGCGTGAGCGGAGGTGAAAATGTGTTTCCTGAAATAACTAATATGTTAAACTATTTTCATGTAAAGAAAGACTTGTTCTGGTTCACGTACACCTGTGAGCATGCTGTGTGTGTGTGTGTTTAATCATAAAGCGGGGCCCAAGAAATTGGAATCAAAAGTTCGGATCTGGGGAAGGGATAAACCTGAACTGTGAAGCATGACTACAGGGACCACGTGCATGGCGGCACTGAACAGCCCCGGGAAAATGAGAGGCGAAGAGTTCTAAACAGGAGGCTTAGGAAAGAGAGGTTGGGAGCAAATTTACTTAGGGTCACTCCCAACAAACCTACCTACTTACTGTATATAAATTGTTCAAATAAAACATTTGATTCCCTTGGCAACTCTGTCCTGAGACAAATATCACTCGCAGTCTTCCAGCCTAAATTCCTGAAGACTGAAATAAAGCATCAGCTTTCAGAAAATTCTTTAATTGCTCTAAAAATAAACAAACTGAAAACTAGAAGTCCCCATGACATCTTTGCCTAAACTATTCCTTTTTATTTTGTAATGAAATGTTTTAAAAATGTTAGAAAGTTTTATTTTTAGAGTTCATCAGTGAGGGATATTGAAGCATCTGCATTACGATTTTGCCCTACATAATGATTATTTAAATGTGTACTTTTGGCCCCAAAAGTAATGATGATTTTATTTAAATATTATCCTTTCCTGGGACGGGAAAGGAACACTGCTGTCTCTGGGTGCTTGCTGTGTGTCAGTTCTAGCACGAAGATACTTAAGATAAATACTTTAGGAGGAATAGGAACTATTTCAGAGTGTTTTCATGTGAAAATTATTCTAAAGAAAATGTGCTCAGGAATTTTGGAACAAACTTCCAGTCCCACTCTCCCTCTTCCCCATACCTCACATGCACAGGCAGAATCAGAGGTGAGCTCAAACCTACATTTATTCCTGTCTTTCTGTAAAGATTTAAGATTTTAATGGACCTGTTGTCCCCTGTCACCTGAATATTAGATACCAAAAATAATTGTGTGATGGAAAAAGCTAGAAGTCACATATAAAGATATAGAACTCTATCATTAAAAGTAAATATCTGACTAGTGGTGCAAATAGTAGAGATTATTTTTTGGTACCAAAATATGTTCCCCTAGTTTCCATTGTTCTTAATATGCAGAAAAACTCACCTGCACACTGGGTGTGCTCCTATTTCCTGGCCTTGCTCGGTTGATGACATAAGCTTGGTAAGTTGAAAAGCCTCTTCTATTTTCTAATGAAGATAAACACTTCCCATACATTTCTTAACCATCTTTATTAATTTTTAAATATATGCTCTCAAACAATAGCACATTATATTTGTTAGCATATTCCCTTTATATGAATGTCACTTTTTGATTATACTTTCTTCAATTTCAAACAAAAAGGTTACAGCATATCTTTTGGTTATTTTTCTTTGTTTTAGTTTTGAATTTTAAAGGTTTAAAGTTTTTATGTAGCCAAAAATCTTTAACTGACCTAAATTAAGAATTGTTTCTTGAGCAATTTACTTTGAAGTGGTCATTCAAAGTCAAGTGAGTTGTAATATGATAGCAGATAGAGATCAGGCAACTCTTCGGACCTCCTAACCTCTCCCTCTGAGGCTTAAGGAACAGAGACATTTAAAATAAATAAATAAACAAACAAAATGCTTTGTTTCAGAGCATCGTCACTGTTCATTTCAGAATCTCAAAATAAATGTCTTAGCATTCCCATGCATTGTTCAAACAGAAAGATAAGTGTCTGCATATATAATCAAATGGTTTGCACTGGATGAAATCTGGACTCACTTGATACACTAGTGTGGAGCAATCCTTATAGCTTTTCACTCATTTTCTCTAATTAGAGAGAATTTATAAATAATCACAGTTACTGCATGAATTAGGAGAAAGCTATTTTAGTCATTTAATATTTCATTTTAAACCCCATGTAGTATGCCCTTAAAATATCTATAACCCCATCATTAAAAATCGCCATTAATGTACACACATATCCAAAGTATTACTGAAATTACGTTGTGGGCTGCTATTCAGATTGTCAGTTACTTGTACTAGATATATTCCATGTCACTGTCTTCTTGTCTTTATATTTTCGTCATAAACTAAAATTCTTTCTTAATATTTCTTGTGATTTCTCTTTTTTGAGGTTAATATTAATTCCTTTAAGATTATTTGTTTAATAAAGATTTTGAAAATCATATAATGTACATGATAAATAACTTTTTGTTTTATTTAAAAATTGAGCTTTATTGAGTCAGAGAATCAACACTGATAACTAGTAGTGGTACATTGTGATTACAATAGAAAACTTGACTTGAAACAAGGAATTTAGAGTTTCTAAATTTATCAAAGAAAATGTTTCCTAACCTTTTATTTAATTGTGGGATTCCTCAGTGGCATGCAAGTACCCAGTATCAGAATTCTGCTTCCTGTATCACATTGTTGTGCTTATTTGTACATGACTACCTCCTGCTATGAGACCATGAAGTTTTCAATCACAGGTACATGCCTTTCGTGACCAGTTCCTAAAGGGCAGCACATAAAGGTGGTAGGTGCTCAACCAGTGTTCAATGAATACATGAATATCTACATAAATTGATGTGCATATTTAAGAAATGCCTAAACATAAATGTTAACGGGATGTTTCTTCTTCTGTCAAATGTGGTGAAGTTATTAAAATGTGTCTAATAGAGTTTATTCTAGGGTACTCAAAGATGGAGAAGCAGCCCCCTCAGAAAGCAGTATATACTTTGCATTGTTAACTTTTCTCCCTGAAGTCAACCACTGACATCTCTAAGTGTCATGATAGTAGGAGGAAGCACTGTGGTTCAATTAAGGATATTTCTCTATATAATGTCCCTAATGAACTGAAGATCTAGATGGGGGAACCCCACAATTACAGTTAAAGCTAGAGTTTCTAAGAGTACCCTGGAAGCTTGGAATGATTACTGAGGCATGCCAGATGGATTCCAGCTTTATTTCTTATACGAAAGGATTCTAAAAATCTCCATGCTGATGTTTAAAACTCCAAACTGACATAAAACTCTCTTCTGCCATCCCAGGAAATCATTATTTTTTTACTCCAAAATGTCATAGTTATTTCAGGCTTACTATGATATCAGATCTTAAAGTACTTAGGTACCTTAACACTGTTCTGTAACTGATTTTGCAAAAGTTTTATAATGAGGGGAACTGCAAATTTAAATATGTGATGTGTAAGGAATATAATGAATATTCCTACTTAAAAATACTAAATCGTTTCTACAAATGACAACTATAAGCATATAAATTTTCAGCAGACCAGGGAAAAAAAGTGAAATCTGAAATAGAAAGTGTATGTGGCAGTAAAATTATGTCTCTTGTTTTTTCAAAGTCTTAAATGTTTTAGATCTTTGGAGCAAATTTTGAAGTGAATAGTAATGTGTATATTATATCATGTCTTTTTTCCCCCCACACATTTACTGTTTCCTCCTCATTTTCTCCTAGTTTCATGGTTCCTCACAAGCCACATGTACTCCTTCAAAGAAAGAAAAACAATTTTGTCCTCTTGATGGAAATATGCCTAAGGCTTTGGTGTCTTGCCTTTTACTGAGCTGGGAAAAATTCAGGAATGTTTCATCATTTTACCATTAAAACACTCCTAGTTCAAAAGTTCTGGGATCAAGTAGACCTGTGTATTTTCTTGCTCTTCAAATAAGCAAATAGGCAGATATTCCATGAAAATTTACTTCTGTTTGTAAGAGAGTCAAACTGCTTTGTGGTCTCTCATTGATGACTAATTAACTAAACTGCTTTGTACGTGACTTGAGGTGTTATAAATGGCAAGTGGTAAAGAGCATTACAAAAAATTAACTTCTATTTTCAGGTCAATTTTTCTTTAATCTATATTTATGACTTCGTTTTAGAAATAGAAGCAGCAGGTTTAGTATAGATATGCTCTTAATATAGAAAGAGACGCACGAGTGTCTCATTATAATACGAATGTTCAAGAATCCTCAGAGTGACAGCAAAGTCAATGGCTGCCCTCAGCACAGCGCCTGCTGGGATGACGGCTCGCTGACAAGGACTCCGTGTTGACAAAACTGATAAAGTCACAAAACCAAATCATCACAATAAGGCTACAGAAATCCAACAAGCAATGTGGTTTCAGTTCTTGCTCAGGAATTGTGCATATTTAGGGATGTTATGCTCTAAGGAAGTTTGCTTGTAGAACATATTTTGCTTTCTAATATGCTTCAAATTAATACCATCATATAAATTAGGGTCCGCCTTGCACATGTGGTACAAAGGAAATCATTTTCAAAAATACCTTCTAACCATTTACATTTTATTCTGATCCTAAATTTTACAATCATTGGACCTATTAAAAAAAGGGACCAAACTTGATTTCCTAAGGATTCTCAGTAGGAGCTGCCGACTCCGCCCAAAGCCCGGCATGTGTGTGTCAGTCAAGGAGTGACAGCACCGCCCCCGCAGTGTTTCATGGGACTTTCAAGGTTTAGGCAGTTTCTCTCTAACATTGGTTAGTACGCCTGGAAAGCTGTGCACAAAACTCAGCACATAATTGATTCTTTAGAAACCTGAAGTTGTAAATTGAGGCAACCCAATCAAAATTCAATAATCTGAAAGGTTTTTCTAATTAATAAACATAAAACATCTACTCTCCTAACTCTCCTGGGCGTGAGCACAAGTGATCATACTCGCTGGTGGCCGTGGCCAATGCAACAGCAGAAGCGAACCCTGAGAGTTGTGCACGTGTAGGCAGGAAGTTGGGGAGGTTATCTAGAAGTGAAGACGTTAAACCAAGTTTTACGGTTAGTTAGGAATTGCCTAGGTAAGGAAGATAGAGGGGTGGCATTCCAAGCATCGAAAGCAGTTGGGAAAAATATGGGAAATAGGAGGGAATTATGGAATATTTCATGAAGTTTGTATAATTCACAAAGTAACCTATAGTGTGGGAAAGCAATACAAGAACTGGGGTATAAGAGAACCAAAATGATGAAATGTTTATATCCCATGCCAAGGACTTCAGATTTTATTCTGACGGTAACGAGGCACCTTTAAGGATTAATTTTGAAATTTCACATAAAACTTTGGAACAATGGATGGAGGCAGAAATGGAGGCCAGGAGATGTGTTCGGAGGCTATGGCGGTCCTGTGTGCAGAGGACGATCAGCACCTGGACTGGAGCGGCGTGGTGCTGGAGACCAAGCAGAGGAAACGTGATTGACACAGACTGAGGAGGTAGACTTGACAGGATTTGTGCTCTCATGGCTTCCGGGGCTCAAAAGAGAGGAGTAGAGCTACAGCTCAGAGACTGTTAATGAATCCAAGTGGAAAACAGATTTTCAGAATAACATCTTGAAAGTCCGCTGAGTTTGAAGTTGCATGGAACATCCAAACAATGAGCAGTTGTTTACAGATTGTAATCCTGACAAGAAGGGATCCGTGTTGGAGATGAAGTCCTTTGCACAACAACTGTAGGGGTTATTGAAGACAGAAGTAAATTTAATTTCACCTGAGGGAAGTCCATATGTACTGTGGAGCAGAATGACATCTCTGATACTATGGCGTCTCTAAAGAAGACATTGTTCCTCCTTTTACCACTCTTTTTGACCATTTAAATAAGTAAACATACACAAGAAATTAAATAATTATGTGAACCCTAGCTTTGAAAGCAATGCAAATTAATGATCATTGATAATAACAGTTAATATTTAATAGCCACAGGCACTGTGCTAAGCATTTGCACATGCACTGTCTAATATAATACTTACTACAGACACATAATAAATAGTATAATCTCTTTTCTCAGATGACAAAGCTGCCTTAGAGAAATTAAAAAACTGGCTCAAACTCATACAGCCAGTAGATGTTGAAGCTGATGTACAGAGCCATAGTATGCCTATTGCACATTATTATCACCTGGTTGGAGGTAACTGTGGCAGTGAAGTGATATTCACAGTCCTGCACTATTGGTACCACTGCTGGCAACCAACTCAGGCTTTCTGAAATCTGGATGACTTACCTCGATAAATATTTTAATTTTAATGATAGTTTTACTTTCTGACTCTCCCTGTTCCCATTTTGTTTTAGCCAATACTCTTTGTTATCATCTAAGTGGCTCACAGTGGAGAAGTTAGTGCATGAGTGTGTGTACACACTAGCACATAAGAAGACAAAATATTTGTCCTCTTGATCATAACTAAGCATAGAGATAAATTAAAAAAAAGATATTAGACTATTTCCCAGTCTTTTAAAGAAAATGAAAGTGTAATAGAATTGAGAATAAAGGTGTCATCGTGGGAGTGCTATTTAAACCTATCAAGTCCATTTTCATAAGTAATATTTCTGTGGCTCACCTGAACCAGAAATGTAATTTTTAAAAGTATTCTGGAGAAGGAAAGGAGTGGGGTGGATTTGCTAGAAGTGACATCTTCTCTTGTCTCAAATACTCTCTGCCTCAGAGATCCTTCCACAGAAAATGAAGGGAACTGGAACCTGAGTTCGTGAGAATTTCCTCGACATATTGACTAAGCTGGGATACGTTTGTTCATGGCCAGATTTCCAAGAAGTCAAGCTATGAAGAAGAGCTGAGCACCATGAATTACTCGTGATGGTCATTTTCTGGTTTTACATTTAGAGTAGACCTTTCTTGAATTATGCATGATATGACACAATTTGCCCAATTTGCATAAACATTGCCCTGGCCCTGAAAGATTACCTGGAAAAATAACTTTCTGGGATATCAGTCTTGCTCAACATTCCATACTCGTCTAGAGGTCTCCAAAAGACAAGCAAAGTTTTATTTTCCCCAAGTTAATATCTCCACACAATATTATTAAATATATTTCATATTGTCTTCAAAACATTTTCCTGAAGTTATATAAATTCCTTGTATTTTCTTCCTACTTTCAGCATAGCATAGAAAACTAGTATTAGTGAAATAATTGTTTTATTTAAACATTACATCTATTAGTAAGTCTTAAGGTTAAAAATGTAATGATTTAATTAGACTTTCCAATATTTTAAAACATAAAGACTGTATTTCTTCCTGTAGAACACTTTCATTTTAGTCATCTGAAGTAGTCTTTTAAAAATATTATAGAGAAATCATTTGAGGCTGAGAAACTGAAACTAAGAATTCCATCTTCTGCTTCGTTTTATTTTTCTCAGTAATGAGGAATGCTATCAATGAAATTACTTTTCCATTTTAGCATCAAATAATCTTTTATCATTATTTTCATTGTTATACTAAAACAGAAGTTATGTATCCTTCATTTTATATGCCTTTCCCGCAATAAAATACAGACTGTCAGCTTCATTATTGGCAGAGTCTATTCATTATTTTCTCATTTGAATTCTTAGTGTCTATCAAATTCTTGACCCATTTTCTTTGACAACTTTTTGTTGAGTGAAGGAATTTTTTAGATTGCTACATTTTAGGATATAGTTTAAATCTTGGTGTCTCATATTCATTCTGCTTCTGCTGCAAATTATATGTACTCTTTGATTTATATACGAGTGTTACTTCACCAAAGTAAACAAATTTGCCAGAAGACAATGTGGACAGCAAGTTTCTATTGCGGTAGAACAGTAGTTCTTGAGATGAATATAGTGTTATGTAAGGAATGCCATGGTCATTATACTTACCTAGTTTATTCTATGAAACCAAAATATATCTATAGAGCATCCTGTCAATTTTGCTGTCATTTATCAGAGTGCATTATCTTTTTGCTGTAGTATCCTGTTGACTCTTTCCCAATAATGTCACTCTTCAGCCATTGTATTATAGTACCATTTTATATCTTACTGGTCAGGGCTTTTCTGGTCTTTGAAATTCATTTTTTAAGCAATTTCATTAAAACACATGGCATAAGCACATTCCACTTTAAAAGCTCAAGAAATTATGAATATGGTGGTTGGACATATAACTGGAAACCACCCATCTTTAAATAAATTTTAAAAAGAAATCAAAACAATACAAGGAATCTTGGGAAGGAGATAGTCTCTCAAGCCATGGAGGTGCACAGATCTCCCAACACAAGGGACCCAAGGAAGACAACATCAAGACATATAATAATTAAAATGGCAAAGATCAAGGATACAGACTTTTAAAAGCAGCTAGAGAGAGAAAAAACATCACATACAAAGGAAAACCCATCAGGCTATCATGAGACTTCTCAGCAGAAACCTTACAGGTCAGAAGGGAGTGGCATGATATATTTAATTCAATGAAGCAGAAGGGCCTTTAACCAAGAATACTTTACCCGGCAAGCTTATCATTTAAATTTGAAGGAGGGATTAAATGATTTTCAGATAAGCTAAAGCTGAGAGAATTTTCCTCCCACAAACCACCTCTACAGTGCATTTTGGAGGGACTCCTATAGATGGAAGTATTCCTAAGGCTAAAAGATGTCACCCAAGGGAGGACTAAGAGTACAGAATATGATTCTTAACATATAAAGAATGGAGAAGGAAGACAAAGGAGGAAAAAAAAGAGCATTTAGGTTGTGTTTGTAATAGTATACGAAGTAAGTTAAGTTACACTGTTAGATAGTAAGGGAATTGCCCTTGAATCTTTGGTAACCATGAATCTAAAGCCTGCAATGGCAATAAGTATGTACCTATCAATAATCACCCTAAATTTAAATGGTCTGAATGCACCAATCAAAAGACACAGAGTTACTGAATGGATAAAAAAACAAGACCCATCTATATGCTGCCTACAAGAGACTCACTTCAAACCCAAAGACATACACAGACTGAAAGTAAAGGGATGGAAAAAGATATTTCATGCAACTAATAGTGAGAAAAAAGCAGGAGTTGCAGTACTTGTATCAGAAAAAATAGACTTCAAAACAAAGAAAGTCACAAGGGACAAAGAAGGACATTACATAATGATAAAAGGGTCTCTCCAGCAAGAGGATATAACTATTATAAATATCTATGCAACCAACAGATTCACCTACATATGTGAAACAAATACTAACAGAATTAAAGGGGGAGATAGATTGCAATACATTCATTTTAGGAGACTTCAACAAACCATTCACTCCAACTGACAGATCAACCAGACAGAAAATAAATAAAGAGACAGAGGCATTGAGCATATTAGAACAGATGGACCTAACAGACATCTACAGAACACTCCATCCAAAAGCAACAGGATACATTCTTCTCAAGTGCACATAGAACATTTTCAAGAATAGATCACATACTAGGCCACAAAAAGAACCTCAGTAAATTCAGAAAGATTGAAATTGTACCAACCAGTTTCTCAGATCACAAAGGTATGAAACTAGAAATAAATTACACAAAGAAAATGAAAAAGCCCACAAACACATGGAGGCTTAATAACATGCTCCTAAATAATCAATGGATCAATGACCAAATAAAAACAGAGATCAAGCAACATATGGAGACAAATGATGACAATTCAACACCACAAAATCTGTGGGATGCAGCAAAGGCCATGCTAACAGGGAAATATATTGCAATACAGGCCTACCTCAGGAAGGAAGAACAATCCCAAATTAACAGTTTAAACTCACAATTAGTGAAACGAGTAAATGAAGAACAAATGAGGCCCAAAGTCAGTAGAAGGAGGGACATAATAAAGATTAGAGCAGAAATAAATAATATCAAGAAGAATAAAACAATAGAAAGAATCAATGAAAGCAGGAGCTGGTTCTTTGAGAAAATAAACAAAATAGATAAACCACTAGCCAGACTTATCAAGAGAAAAAGAGAGGTTACACACATAAACAAAATCAGAAATGAGAAAGGAAAAATCACTACGGACACCACAGACATACAAAAATCTATTAGAGAATACTATGAAAAATTATATGGTAACAAACTGGATAACCAAGAAGAAATGGACAACATCTTAGAAAAATACAATCTTCCAAGACTGACCAAGTAAGAAACAGGAAATCTGAATAGACTAATTACCAGCAAAGAAATTGAATTGGTAATCAAAAAACTACCTAAGAACAAAAGTCTTGACATAGATGGTTTCACTGCTGAATTTTATCAAACATTTAGTGAAAACTAATACCCATCCTCATTAAAGTTTTCCAAAAAGTAGAAGAGGAGGGAATACTCCCAAACTCATTCTATGAGACAAACATCACTCTAATACCAAAACCAGGCAAAGATACCACAAAAAAAGAAAATTACAGACCAATATCCCTGATGAACATAGATGCAAAAATACTCAAAAAATATTAGCAAAACGAATTAAAAAATATAGCAAAAAGATCATCCATCATGATCAAGTGAGATTCATCCCACGGATGCAAGGATGGTACAGCATTCGAAAATCCATCAACATCATCCACTACATCAAGAAAAAAAAGGACAAAAAACACATCATAATCTGCATAGATGCTGAAAAAGCATTCAACAAAATTCAACATTCATTCATGAGAAAAACTCTCAACAAAATGGGAATAGAGGGCAAGTACCTCAACATAATATAGGCCATATATGACAAACCCACAGTCAACATTACACTTAACAGCGATAAGCTGAAAGCTTTTCCTTTAAGATATGGAACAAGAATAGGATGCCCACTCTCCACTTGTATTCAACATAGTTCTGGAGGTCCTAACCATGGCAATCAGACAACACAAAGAAATAAAAGGCATCCAGATTGCCAAGGAAGAAGTCAAACTATCCCTGTTTGCAGATGACATGATATTGTACATAAAAAACCCTAAAGAATCCACCCCAAAACTGTTAGATCTAATATCTGAATTCAGCAAAGTTGGGGGATACAAAATTAATACACAGAAATCTGTTGCATTTCTATACACTAAAGATGAACTAGCAGCAAGAGATATCAGGAAAACAATTCCATTCACAATCGCATCCAAACTTAAAATAACTAGGAATAAATCAAACGAAGGAAGTGAAATACCTATGCCCTGAGAACTACAAGACACTCTGAAGAGAAATTAAAGAGGACACTATTAAATGGAAATTCATCCCATGCTTTTGGCTAGGAAGAATTAATATTGTCAAAATGGCCATCCTGCCTAAAGCAATCTATAGATTCAATGCAATCTCTATCAAAATAGCAACAGTATTCTTGAAGGAACTACAGCAAATAGTTCTAAAATTCATATGGAACCACAAAAGACCCCAAACAGTCAAAGCTATCCTGAGAAGGAAGAATAAAGCAGGGGGAATTACACTCCGTGACTTCAAGCTCTACAATAAAGCTACAGTAATCAAGACAATTTGGTACTGCCACAAGAACAGACCCATAGACCAGTGGAACAGAATAGAGAGCCCAGATATAAACCCAAGCATATATGGTCAATTAATAAGCGATAAAGGAGCCATGGATATACAATGGGGAAATGACAGTCTCTTCAACAACTGGTGTTGGCAAAACTGGACAACTACATGTAAGAGAATGAAACTGGATTACTGTCTAATCCCTTACACAAAAGTAAACTCAAAATAGATCAAAGACCTGAATGTAAGTCATGAAACCATAAAACTCTTAGAAAAAATATAGGCAAAAATCTCTTGGACATAAACATGAGCAACTTCTTCATGAACATATCTCCCCGGGCCAGGGAAACAAAAGCAAAAATGAACAAGTGGGACTATATCAAACTAAAAAGCTTTTGTACAGCCAATGATACCATCAGTAGAACAATAAGATATCCTACAGCATGGGAGAATATATTCATAAATGACATATCTGATAAGGGTTGACATCCAAATTATATAAAGAGCTCACACACATCAACAAACAAAACCAAATAGGGCAATTAAAAAATTGACAGAGGAACTGAACAGACACTTCTCCAAAGAAGAAATTAAGATGGTCAACAGGCACATGAAAAGATGCTCCACATCACTAGCCATCAGAGAAATGCAAATTAAAACTACAATGAGATATCACCTGACACCAGTTAGGATAGCCGCCATCCAAAAGACAAACAACGACAAATGTTGGTGAGGATGTGGAGAAAGGGGATTCCTCCTACACTGCTGGTGGGAATGTAAATTAGTACAACCATTGTATAAAGCAGTATGGAGGTTCCGCAAAAATCTCAAAATAGAAATATCAGGTGCCCTGGAATGGCGGTGTGAAGACAGGGTGCAACAAGCCAGATCCCTGGGAGATGCAAGATGGCTGCATGAGCAGGGCAGCAGAAATCTCCTCTCAAAACCATGTATACTTATGAAAATACAACAAATACAACTATTCCTAAAAGAGAGACCAGAAGACACAGGACAACACCCAGCCTACATTTACACCTGAGAGGACTTGGCACCCCATGAGGCGGGTAAGATACAGAGCGGCATCCTGGCGGGACCCAAGCACTCCCCCACCCCAGTGCACTGGCGGGAGGAAAGGATTCAGAGCAGGGAGGGAGTAGAAGTACAGGCCCTTGAAATAAACAGCCATGGTGATCTGCACTGGGAGCACTGACACATCGCACGGTGTACCGGAGACTGGAAAGACAGGGGGTGCAGGATCTGAGCCAGAGAATGCACCGGGTCCTCGCAGCCAGCTCCTTGGGACAAAAGAAAAGCGCGCACTTTTTTTTAGCGATCTTAATGAGACATGGGCCAAACGGAGTAGCAGGACTGTCCCAACACACTCAGCCAAACAGCCTGGGAGTCCTGGGGAATTTAGGACCCCTTGGCTGGAGACTGGAAAAAAGTAGCAGAGCGGTGCAGTCGCAACTGTGGAATAGTGGAGCAATAGCACCACCTACAGCATCCTCACAAAATCTACTCCCAGCGGGTGTCTTTTTTCATTATTTGTTTATTTTGTTTTGTTTTTCTTGGTGTGTTTTTTTCTCTTTTCTTTTCTTTTCTTTCTTTTATTTCCTTCTTTTCTTACTCTTTGCCTTCTCTTCTTTTTTTCTTTAAAGTCTTAAAGAGCCCAGCTGACATACGTGGCACATACCAGTGACCACTTCTATCACCATGAAAAGACAGAGGAATATGGTACAAACAAAGCTTATCCAGACACAGACACCAGAGAGGGAGTCTGAAGGGATGGAAATGCACAATCACCCTGAAAAAGAATTCAGAATAAAAGTCATAACCATACTGATGGATCTACAGAGAAATATGCAAAAGCTGAGGGAGGAAGTGAGGGAAGTGAGAAAAGACAATGCAAAAATGAGACAAGCGATCGATGGGCTTAGCAGCAGACGGGATGAGATGCGAGAGACTGTTAATGGAATAGAAACCAGAGAACAGGAATACAGAGAAACAGGTAGAGAGAGATAAAAGGATCTCTAGGAAGGAAAGAATATTAAGAGAACTGTGTGACCAATCGAAACAGAACAATATTCACACTATAGGAGTACCAGAGGAAGAAGAGAGAGAAAAAGGGATAGAAAGTGTCTTTGAAGAAATAATTGCTGAAAACTTCCCCACACTGGGGAAGGAAATAGTCTCACAGTCCACGGAAGCCCACAGAACTCCCAATACAAGGGACCCAAGGAAGACAACACCAACACACATAATAATTAAAATGGCAAAGATCAAAGATAAAGACAGAGAATTACAGGCACCTAGAGAGAGAAAAAAGATCACCTACAAAGGAAAACCCATCAGACTATCATCAGACTTCTCAATAGAAACCTTACAGGCCAGAAGAGAATGGCATGATATATTTAACGTAATGAAATAGAAGGGCCTCTAACCAAGAATATTGTATCCAGCATGATTATCATTTAAATATGATGGAGGGATTAAACAATTTCAAGACAAAAGAAAGTTGAGAGAGTTTGCCTCCCATAAACCACCACTACAGGATATCTTAAACGGACTGCTCTAGAAGGAAGCACTCTTAAGGCTAAAAAGATGTCACCAGAGAAAATATACTCATAGCAAAGAAAGCAGACCACCCAAATACTAACCAAAGGCAAAGAATAAAACACCTAGTATATAAAGAATGGAGGAGGAAGAGTAAGAAGGGAGAGAAATAAAGAAACATCAGACTGTGTTTACAATAACTTAACAAGAAACTTAAATTAGATTGTCAGATAGTAAATAAGCAACCCTTGAAATTTTGGTAATCATGAATCTAAAGCCAGCAATGGCAATAAGTACATATCTATCGATAATCACCCTAAATGTAAATGGACTGAATGCACCAATCAAAAGACACAGAGTAAAAGAATGGACGAAAAAGCAAGACCCATCTATATGCTGCTTACAGGAGACTCACCTCAGACCCAAAGATATACACAGACTAAAAGTGAAGGAATGGAAAAATATATTTCATGCAAACAACAAGGAGAAAAAAACAGGTGTTGCAGTACTTGTATCAGACAAAATAGACTTCAAAATGAAGAAAGTAGCAAGACATAAAGGACATTGCATAATGATAAAGGGATCAGTCTAACAAGAGGATATAAAAATTATAAATATATATGCACCCAACACAGGAGTGCTGGCATATATGAAACAAATACTAACAGAATTAAAGGAGGAAAGAGAAAGAAATGCACTCATTTTAGGACACTTCAACACACCACTCACTCCAAAGGGCACATCAACCAGACAGAAAATAAGTAAAGACACAGAGGCACTGAACAACAGACTAGAACAGATGGACCTAACAGACATCTACAGAACTCTACACCCAAAAGCAATACATTCTTCTCAAGTGCACATGGAACATTTTCCAGAATAGACCACATACTAGGCCACAAAAAGAACCTCAATAAATTAAAAAATATTGAAATTCTACCAACCAGCTTCTCAGATCACAAAGGTATAAAACTAGCGATAAACTTTAAAAAGAAAACAAAAAGGCTCACAAATAAATAGAGACTTCACAACATTCTCCTAATTAATCAATGGGATAACAACAAAATCAAAACAGAAATCAAAGAATATATGGAGACTAATGACAACAATAACACAAAGCCACAACTTCTGTGGGATGCAGCAAAGGCAGTTCTAAGAGGAAAGTATATTGCAATCCAGGTCTATTTAAAGAAGGGAGAACAATCCCAAATGAATAGTCTAAAGATACAATTACTGAAATTGGAAAAAGAAGAACAAATGAGGGCCAAAGTCACCAGAAGGAGGGACATAATAAAGATCAGAGAAGAAATACATAAAATTGAGAAGAATAAAACAATAGAAAAAATCAATGAAACCAAAAGCTGGTTCTTTGAAAAAATAAACAAAATAGATAAACCCCTAGCCAGACTCATTAAGAGAAAAAGAGAATCTACACACATAAACAGAATCACAAACGAGAAAGGAAAAATCACGACGGACCCCACAGAAATACAAAGAATTATAAGAAAATATCATGAGAATCTACATGCTAACAACTTGGAAAACCTAGAAGTAATGGACAACTTCTTAGAAAAACACAACCTTCCAAGACTGACCAAACAAGAAACAGAAAAACTAAACAGACCGATCACCAGCAATGAAATAGAATCGGTAATCAAAAAAATACCCAAGAACAAAACCCCCGGAGGAGAAGGATTCACCTCTGAATTCTACTAGACATACAGAGAAGAAATAACACCCATTCTCCTTAAAGTTTTTCAAAAAATAGAAGAGGAGGGAATACTTCCAAACTCTTTCTATGAAGCCAGCATCACTCTAATACCAAAACCTGGCAAAGACCTCACCAAAAAAGAAAATCACAGACCAATACCCCTGATGAACGTAGATGCAAAAATACTCAACAAAATATTAGCAAACCGAATTCAAAAATACATCAAGAGGATCATACATCATGATAAAGTAGGATTCATCCCAGGGATGCAAGGATCGCACAACATTTGAAAATCCATCAACATCATCCACCAAATGGACAAAAAGAAGAACAAAAACCACATGATCATCTCCATAGATGCTGAAAAAGCATTTGACAAAAATCAGCATTCATTCATGATTAAAACTCTCAACAAAATGGGTATAGAGGGCAAGTACCTCAACATCATGAAGGCCATATATGACAAACCCACATCTAACATCATACTTAACAGCGAGAAGCTGAAAGCTTTTAATCTAAGATCGGGAACAAAACAGGGATGCCCACTCTCTCCACTGTTATTCAACATAGTACTGATGGTCCTAGCCATGGCAATCAAATAAAACAAAGAAATACAAGGCATCCAGATTGGTAAAGAAGAAGTAAAATTATCACTATTTGCAGATGACATGATATTGTACATAAAAAACTCTAAAGACTCCACTCCAAAACTACTAGAACTAATATCTGAATTCAGTAAAGTTGCAGGATAAAAAATTAACACACAGAAATTTGTTGCTTTCCTATACACTAACGATGAACTAACAGAAAGAGAAATCAGAAAAATAATTCCATTCACAATTGCATCAAAAAGAATAAAATACCTAGGAATAAACCTAACGAAGGAAGTGAGGGACCTGTACTCTGAAAACTGCAAGACACTCCTAGGAGAAATTAAAGAGAACACTAACAAATGGAAATTTATCCCATGCTCTTGGCTAGGGAGAACACATATTGTCAAAATGGCTATACTATCTAAAGCAATCTACAGATTCAATGCAATCCCTATCAAAATACCAACATCTTCCTTCAGTGAACTGGAACAAATAATCCTAAAATTCATATGGAACCACAAAAGACCCCAAATACCGAAAGCAATCCTGAGAAGGCAGAATAAAACAGGGGGAATTATGCTCCCTCATTTAAAGCTCTACTACAAAGCCACAGTAATCAAGACAATTTGGTATTGGCACAAAAACAGACCCACAGACCAGTGGAACAGAATAGAAAATCCAAACATTAACCCAAACATCTACAGTCAATTAATATTTGATAAAGGAGCTTAGGATATACAATGGGGAAATGACAGCCTCTTCAGCAGCTGGTGTGGGGAAAACTGGACAGCTACATGTAAGAGAATGAAACTGGACTACTGTCTAGCCCCATACACAAAGGTAAACTCAAGGTGAATCAAAGACCTGAATGTAAGTCATGAAACCATAAAACACATAAAAAAACATAGGCAAAAATCTCTTGGACATAAACATGAGCGACTTCTTCATGAATATATCCCCCCGGGCAAGGGAAACAAAAGCAAAAATGAACAAGTGGGAGTATATCAAGCTGAAAAGCTTCTGTACAGCAAAGGACACCATCAGTAGAACAAAAAGACATCCTACAGTATGGGAAAATATATTCATAAATGATGCATCTGATAAGGGGTTGACATCCAAAATATATAAAGAACTCACGCACCTCAACAAACAAAAAGCAAATAATCCAATTAAGAAATGGGCAGAGGACATGAATAGACACTTCTCCAAAGAAGAAATTCAGATGGCCAACAGGCACACGAAAAAATGTTTCACATCGCTTGTCATCAGAGAAATGCAGATTAAAACCACAATGAGATATCACCTCACACCAGTTAGGATGGCCACCATCCAAAACACAAACAACAACAAATGTTCGCGAGGATTTGGAGAAAAGGGAACCCTCCTACACTGCTGGGGGGGATGCAAATTAGTTCAACCATGGTGGAAAGCAGTATGGAGGTTCCTCAAAAAACTCAAAATAGAAATACCATTCGACCCAGGAATCCCACTCCTAGGAAATTACCCTAAGAATGCAGCAGCCCAGTTTCAAAAAGACAGATGCACCCCTATGTTTATTGCAGCACTATTTACAATAGCCAAGAAATGGAAGCAACCTAAGTGTCCATCAGTAGATGAATGGATTAAGAAGATGTGTACATATACACAATGGAATATTATTCAGCCATAAGAAGAAAACAAATCCTTCCATTTGCAACAACATGGATGGAGCTGGAGGGTATTATGCTCAGTGAAATAAGCCAGGCCGAAAAACACAAGTATCAAATGATTTCACTCATATGTGGAGTATACAAACAAAGAAAAAAAACTGAAGGAACAAAACAGCAGCAGACTCACAGAACCCAAGAACGGACT
>JAQQAC010006877.1:6793384-7002735 GCA_029783875.1 Phataginus tricuspis | reverse complement strand
TTTTAACTTCAGAATAAGAAATGTGTCTGCAATGTTCTACACTTCATTAAGACACCATGTAAACAACACTATATGTATATATAGACATATATATATATATATATATATATATATCTCTAAATGGGTAAAATAAAAAATAGTGACACTATCAAATGCCAGCAAGGATGTGGAGAAATTGGATCACTGATACATTGATGGTGGGAATGTATAATAATACAGATGCTCTGGAAAAGTTTCACAGTTTCTTTAAAAAACAAACATGCAACTACCATACAACATAGTAATTGCCCTCCAGGCATTTATCCCGAAGAAATGAAAACTTACATTCACACAAAGACCTGCTCAGGAATGTTTATAGTCACTTTATTCATAAGAGCAAAAACTACAGACTATATATCCTTCATTAGTCATATCATCAGACATGTCTTTGGACATGAATGGTTAAACAAATTATGGTACATCTGTATTGTGGAATACTGCTCAGCAGTAACAAAGGAATCAACTATTGATAAATGTAACAAATCTAGATGAATCTCCAGAGAATCATGCTGAGTGTTAACAGATAATTCCAAGAGGTTATATACTGCATTAGTCCACTTCTTTAACATTCTTGAAGTGCTTAAATTATAGACATGGAGAACAGATTAACAGATTCCAGGGATTAAGGAGGAGGTGAGAGTGGGAAGTCAGTGTGGCTATAAAAGATCAACGTGAGGAACCCTTGTGTTGATGGAAATGTTCTATCAATGTCAGTACCCTGGTTGTCATATTGTACTATAGTTTTGCAAAATGGTACCCTTGGGGGAAGTAAGTAAAGGGTACCTAGGATCTCTGTATTATTATTTCTTACAACTGCATGAGAATCCACAATTTTCTCAAAATAAAGCTTAATTTTAAAAAACACAACTATTTCAGTTTCCTACATATATATGAATATCTTTCACTTAAATATACAACAGGACTTGTGGAAGTTTTGGCTAGGACCCCAAAAGAGTAAATACTGTCAGTCCCTCCCTGCTTCTGACCCACAGATAAGGGAGGAGACACGATGAGATATTGAAGATCTGAAAGGACTGGCCAGGGGACTCGAGGCTTAACAACACAAGAGTGGTGCTGAGAGGGCACCCTTCGTATTTATTGAGCAAACAAATGTTAACAACAATATAATTCTGTGTTGGAGACCTAATACACAATCATTAACTAACTCAAAACTTAATCCTCGGCAGTCTCCAGTCTCCTGGGGCGCGATGTCTTACATGGTATTGAAACAATAGCAAGGGTACTTAGGTCACAGAAACTGTTTTGGTCTTGTTTGTTCTGTTCTTGATCACTTATCAGGAATTACAGGTAAAATAATCAGGTCATATATGATTATATGTTTGATTTCTATACTTGATTTATATATTAATCCCACATTTCCCCCTTATTTTTTTAATAAAATGTTTAAGTAGTAGGTAGACATAATAAAGATTACAGTTTCTAATAGAAAGCTTTTTAAAAGCTTACCTTTTCAAAAAAGATAATCTATTTTTTAAATCTCGTGATGTAAAATAAAGATGGAAAGTAGAGTTTAGTGCAGTAGGAAGGCAAGTGAGGCGGTCAGGTCAAGTGTGGCTATAGACAAGGTATTGACCCGAGCTAGACAAGGGCCACAAAACAGCCATGGGTGCAGAAGATTTCTCTTAAATCTGGAGTGGGTGAGGTTCTAAGCCTCACCTCTGTTGACCCCCAATTTCTCACCTGATGGCCCCCCTGCAACTGTGCCTGTCTTAGGTTGTTCCTCCCTTGAGGAATCTTACCCGTCTCTGACTAACCAGCCATCTTCTGGGGCCATACAGGGAGATGTAAAGTTGGTGAGTGAGAGAGAAGCAATATTCTTTGAAAGGTTAGCTTTTTACTTCTTTGCAGATTTATGCACCGTGGCTTCTATGTCCAGCACTTGTCTTGAGGTATCTTTACCAGCTGGAAAGATTATGATACATGGTAATTTTAAGTATGAGGCACGAATGCTAATAAAGGGCTGTATTTAGGAAGGAAAAAGGAAAGCTATAGAAGTAGCAATGGAAGAATATATAAGAAGATTATTTCTTTGACATAACTTCTTGTAGAGTAATGTAAGAATGTATAGGTTTTAACAAACTACTAATTAAGTTACGTACACACATTAACAGAACCGGAATACAGATATATAACAAAAGCAGACCTACAATTACTAGCAATACCCAAGAAAACCAAGAAAACCAGTTAGGTAACCCAGGCATTTGTGAAAACTTATTAATAATATGATGAATACTGTCTAATTGATTTTGAATAGTTTGAGAAAAATCAGACAAATTAAAACAACCCATTCCTGGAAATTGTTCACATCCCATATGTTTTTTTAACAGCAGATAGTCTATAGTAGCATGATTCTGAAGCACCGCAACTTGCACTTCTTCTAGCTCTTGATTGAGTTCAGATAATATAGAAGCAGTCAAATTCATTGTCTTACTATATACACAGGCCAGCTTAGATATCTCTTTTTGCATTCCACCGACAAGTCCAGAACCAGCAGAATGAATGCAGCTGCAGCTGCAACTGCAACAGAGGTGGGATCTAAAAGCTTCAAGTTGTCGTCACAATCAGACGCAGAGCTCAGAGAAATCTTTCATAACTATTTCCAGGATAATCTATTAGAGCAGGAAGGATGCATCCCACGCCACATATACTTTGATAATGTGAAGAGAGGGCTTAGGGTGTAGACTTGTACCACCTGCCCTGCCCCTAAGGTGGGCTGGGTTGTTGTCTGTTTGCTAGGGCTGTTTACAGTGAAGTCAAGGGTTATGCTGAGATACCCTTCTTTTATTTTTGGAACACTCAAACATTCCAGGCCAAGTTGCTCCTGGCCTTTTGAGCTTTAACTGATCTCACAGAAGAATGACTCTAGAGCTTAATGTTGAACACAGGGTTTTGGTAGGGGGTTTCCTTGTATGTAGTTACATCGCTCTGACTGCAAATATCCTGCCTTGCTTTTTCTGGAGGCCATCACTCTATTCTGCCTAAGCTCACGGTCCCTGTCTCATTCCACCCTCTACAGATAGAGACCCTAGCTGCTGCTAGGGAAAAGGGGGTGACGACTGCTGTGACTGCTTCATGCTGAGAGGGGGTGCATAAAGGGTGCAGTTAGGTCTCCATCAGTGGTCAGTTGAGAGGGCCTCGGATGATTGGCACTTCTATTCTGGGTTCCATTTCTATTACTATTTGTAGTTTTATGGGTTCTAGGCAAGATAGAACAAATCATGTTATTAGGTTAAGTAGCAACATCTGGAGTTGGATTTTCTTTTTTGGAGCAACTTGACAAGATTAAGAATGCATGGACTAGAAACAGTAAAATCTTAATTGAAATGATGGGAGAAAACTAAAACATCTGGAGAATCATAGCCAGATATTTTGGGAAAACTAGAGTTCTGGAGCTAGTCTATGTCCCAATGACTAGTATTAGGATTTAGTATAGATAAGGCTGCATTATTGAAACAATACTTTTCTCTAAAATCACCCTCATTTGTATTAGAAGAAACTAGATTAAGAAAATAATTAACACTTGGCTTGACTATTTGCATAAGTGTAGCAAGAAGAGCAATTGATTACATAGGATCTTTTAAATGTGCTTTGCTGGAACTTTTTATAAGGAATTTCAGATGGAACCTTTAAAGTCATCTCGAGGCCATAAAGCCAAACCAGTCTTGCCATCAGGTTTTGCCTGCAGTACCTGTAGATTTGGGTGAATTTCTCTCTTCTTGAGGTTCCCAAGATTTTCCTGAGGTTCCTGCACCTGCCAGGAAGTGATCTTCCTTACTCACCTGGTAAGGCTGTGGGAACCCTGTAAGCAAGGTACCAGGCCAGTTCTTCCACGGGGCTTTGTTGGCTCTATAACGTTAATCTTAGTTCCTTAAAGCTGTTCATATCTGAGTTTATTCATGTGTCTCTCAGGTATTACATTCCAGTCAAAGCCTTGGTAACATAACCAGTGTTTTTAATTGGTCCTGTTACAAGGAAAGCAGAATCTTACTGAGCTTATGCAAATAAACATTCTGCCATAACATATAAAAATACTGAAAGTTTTTAAATTCTGGAGGGGTCTGGTAGAGAGAAAGATAAATGTTTCAATTCTGCTTATAAAGGTACTGTCATTTACTAAACTGTTGTCAGTCAGCTTAAGAGAAAAGGCTTAAAACACTTTATCAGCAATATTTGAAACAAAAAGCCACAAAATCATTTTCCTTAGTTTATTTAATCTTATGTAACCAATACCTGTTCTGCTGAAATCTAGTTCTTTACTAGTTTAGGAGTAATCAAACAGTGACTATAAATGACAAAAGAGTTACAAATGACAATGCTTAAAGATCTGATGAGAGCTTACTGTAAGACAGTTGATATAAGGAAATTTGGATACTTCTGTAACATAAAACATTCAGTAACAAAGTTTATCATCGTTCCCTTTGACATTGCTTTCCAGGTAAATATATATCAGATAAATAAGCTAAATTAGCCAAATATTTTCCCCATGAGGAGAAAAAAATTCCTCTGACATGTTCCAGGGGCCCTCTGGAAAATATCAGAGTGAACTAGAGGTAAAAAGCACCTTTTTGAATTTGATTCTGGAAGCTGTCAGAATAAAGTTTTTAAGTCACTTGCCTAAATAGAATCATAGGTCACTATGAAACAATACTTAACTATTTAATCAGAATGACAATAAAAGATTTTAAAGACAAATACAGAATATAACACAGTTGTTAGCAAAGCTTAGCTTTTAGTCTTTTTAATATTAAGATCTCATTTTCTTAAATACTCAGTCAATTCATTGAGACTTTAAACATAAGAAACTGTTTTGATAAAACAATTAGAAAACCCTTTGCAATCTTTCAACATTAATAGACTAATAAACCTTTGTTCTTTTAACAAACAAAAAATTCTAGTTTGCTGTGTATTTGATATCAATACTTATTTGCTGTAATTTCACATAGCATAATTATATCAATTTTTCCACATACTTTCTACAGCATTCTTTTTACATTCAGTGTTCTCCCTCTTTAAATAAACAGCTGTACTTTAGAACAGTTACCTTCTTTAACCCTCAACAAAACGAATTTCCACTTCTTATACCTTCTCTTATTAAAACACAGATCATTTTTAGCAAGTAGAGATGTTTTCTTTATTACTCTAAGTAGCTTTAATTAGATCTTAAAACCATTAGGAACTTTAATTTTCAGTGAACACTGAGAAGTGGGCTATTGTAAACCATTGCACTAGCATTCTTTAGATTGACAAATTTATGAACACTTTATAATTTCTGGAACCATGTGCTTTACAGCATAATCTCTAAGCACAAAATATGTCTACTTAGCAAAACATTAAGGTTTTAAGTTACCACAAAGATTCTCAGGCCATTTGTAGGTATACACACTGTAACACACTATAACACATTAACACACTATTATTAAGATGTTTACTTGCTACACTTAGTTTACTCATTCCTAACAACTATGATCACAAAACTTTTACCAAACAATGGACAAAGTCAAGCCTCTCTTTAAGCATTTTTTCTTGAAAGATTTAACAGATAACATCAACTTCAATGACTTTAGGTAAACTTAGGCAGCTGATAACCATAAGGACATGTCCATTTCAGTTCAACTTAAATTTGCATTAATGCTTAGTATCTTCTATTAGAATTTTCTGGAAGTTTTAGAATGCCCAATTTTCACAAGCACTTGTCTTTAAATCAATTTTATTAATACGATCTGGAGGTAGAAAAATATTTTTCATTTACACACTTAGACACACAAACATACAGGTTGAGACGTAATGACTACAGTTAGCAACAGTTTTCATAAAAGAACATATACACAAACTGATACAAAGATTTGAGTTACTAATATTCAATTGCCTTCTTTCTTTTTAGCTTACTTGATTAAAGGTATCTCAATTTTCAAGTATACACTCTAAGGGGGAGTAGTTTACATAACTGGGTTAAGGTTTAGATGGTCCCAGACTAAAAGGGCTGATCAAGGCTCTGTACTGATAGAGACTGTGTGTGTCCAGGTGACTGGAAATGAAATGCAAGTACAATTCTAGCACCAGTTATTTAAAATCAGGCTGTATTGCAAAAGATAAATTTCTTCAATTTCAAGGAGTCTAGTTTAAAAATCTCCCAATTTTTGAAGATAATAATGAACCCAATAAGAATAGATTTTTACCAAAAAAAATTTAGAAAACTTTACCATATTGTGGCCTATGGGATTTCTGACCATTTCCCTTCTTTGCATCAAAATATATTTAGCTGCATGATCTTATTATATTTACTTCTCTCAGGGGCCAAGCCTTTCTAATCAGATATTTAAGACTGGTAACCGATGCTAATTGTCTTTTAAGTGGCTAATGGATACTCAGACACATTTTATGAGATCAATTTAGTCAGCATTTAGTCAGGAATAAGAGCAATATTTTACCTTGAAGTGGTGGGCATCCAGTTCCGTGAAACTGATGAAGTTAGAAGAGAGTTAGGAACGTCCCCTGCCTCACTCAGAGGCCAGGGTGGCCTGAAGAAGCAGGCTGGAAATCAGAGAGAAAGAGAGAGACACTCCTCATGAATACCCAGTTGGGCGGTCAGGGTCTGATTCTAGACACGCGGACCTTTGAGAAGCCACTGAAGTGTAGCCTCAGCCTAGACTCTCGCAGTTGCCCATGGCTTTCCTCAGTCCCTCACATCCAAGGAGATGCCTCTGAAAGGGAATCCTGGCCTCCACTCAGGTGACTTTCCTGGATCCCAAGGGAGATGGGGGATCCACTGAGGGGGACACAAGGGAACCTGTCACTTGAGACTGAGAATGGCAGCCGGGCTAGTCCCATTTAAGTGGCTGACGAGCGCCTGATGTTGTGTGCCATAGACAGCTTCCTTCTATAAGGACAGTGAAAGAAAAGGCAGGCTTGGATGCTGATACTCACCTCTGAAGCTATCCTGGACGAGCCCCCAAAGAAGATGCCAGGGTTCTTGTTTGCGGAGTCGAAGAATGAACTTAGCAAATAGTCAAGGTAGGAGAACTAAGGGGAGGGTTTTATTTAGAGATAAAGTGAAAGGACAGGCAGAGCTCCTGGCTTACATCAGGAGGGGACAAGAGAGCCCTGTGCACATAATTTTGACAAATTGTAGGGCTATTTAACATTCCTTGAGGAAGTACTTTCTATTGCAATCTTTCTGAAGGAGGTTGTAAATTTAAGGAGGGTACAGGAAAAGCGAAATTTTCCCTCTGTGCCAAAGCTAAAGTAATTGTAAAAAAACAATCTTTAAGATCAATGAAAGCCATGTCCCAGTCTTTCGGAATCATAGCTGGAGAAGGGAGGCCTTGTTGTAAAGGACCCGTAGGTTTAAGGACTACAGTAATTTGTCTTCAGTCATGTAAGAGTCTCCATTTTTCTGGACTTCATTTTTATAACAAATTTAGGGGAATTCCACAGGCTTGTGGAAAATTCTAATCTGCTTAGCTGAAGCTGTTCTTGAACTAATGTGTGTAAGGCTGCCAGTTTTTCTTTATTCAGGGGCCATTGATCCAACCAAACAGGTACAGGGATAATGTATCCCTGTCTGTGAGCCTTTTTGAAATCTCTTAATACATTACTCCAATCAGCTTGTCTGAGGGTTCCTTGTGGAAGCAACCAGTAACAATGTTTTTCAACACATTTGTGAAGTTGAACAAAGTCCTTTTTAGAAGTTTTCACTTCTGAAGTTTTTAGGAGGGCACAGAATAATTCTAAATCCTCTGGTTTAGCTGCTTTCGTTTCGTTTTGGCC
The DNA here is from genome assembly GCA_029783875.1 of Phataginus tricuspis. Classification (NCBI taxonomy): domain Eukaryota; kingdom Metazoa; phylum Chordata; class Mammalia; order Pholidota; family Manidae; genus Phataginus; species Phataginus tricuspis. Next base: position 6,994,908 of record JAQQAC010006877.1, on the reverse strand, counting down.
CATTATAGTGTCCCTGACATCTTGACCCTATCCCCACATATGCTTTCCTGGGAGTCTTACTGGATTGATGATCTTCGGAGCTTCCCCACTCTGAGTTTTCTGGTCCCTGTTCAGGCGCCACTTGTCGGTCCCTCCCTGCTTCTGACCTGCAGATAAGGGAGGAGACACGATGAGATATCGAAGATCTGAAAGGACTGGCCAGGGGACTCGAGGCTTAACAGCACAAGAGTGGTGCTGAGAGGGGACCCCTCGTATTTATTGAGCAAACAAATGTTAACAACAATACAATTCTGTGGGGGGGACTTAATACACAATCATTAACTAACTCAAAACTTAATTCTTGGCAGTCTCCAGTGTCCTGGGGCACAATGTCTTACATGGTATTGAAACAATAGCAAGGGCACTTAGGTCGCAGAAACTGTTTTGGTCTTGTTTGTTCTGTTCTTGATCATTTATCAGGAATTACAGAAAAAATAATCAAGTCATATATGATTATACATTTGATTTCTATACTTGATTTATATATTAATCCCACAAAATACAACATTGCAAAGTGAGTCGTGACCACACTGTAGAACTTGTATAAGTAGAGGATACTTGGCTGAAAGATTCTAAACTACTTGACCCACTACAAAGTTCTCATATGATTGAGAGTTAGAGATTTCAGGAGAAAATTTACATAGATCACTGTCGTTATTTTGTGATAACACCCTTCCCTTCAAGGAAGAGAGAGAGACGGTAGACCCTCTTCACCTTAAATCAAAAAAGGAAGCTTTATGGGGGACACTGGGAGAACTTAAGATCTGGGTGACAATAAGAGTGCTTATTCCCCAGTTGGAAAATCTTAAATGCTAGAGGACGACTGGCTAGTTGCTCACAGGGCAGAGAAAAGAGGGGTAATGTGGGTGTGTAGAGCAGCCACTCTGTAACAGGATTTCTGGTTTTCCTGAATTTCAGCAGTCTGTTGGAGAAACAGTGTAGGTTTCCCAAAAGCCAAACATGAGTCACTCACTTAAGAAAGCCAGGATGGGGTCTTCTTACGTTATGTCTAAAAGGATGGCCAAGAAAGGTGAGTAGTCTTCTGCAGAAAGAAGCAAAGTAAATAAATATAGGCAAGGACCAGCAGGAGCAGCGATGCATTAGTGCCTGTCTTGGGAACCCACACAGAAGGCAGATGGGATCTTCGAAGAAGCCATGAAAATGCTGGTAAGAAAAAGAGGAAATCTTAAACATCTGCCAAGTCCAGAAAGTGCCAATGCTAGGTCATGAAGATAGTACCAGTTTAGTAAGAACTTTTCCTGTAAGTTCCTTCCATTAAATATCATACTGCAACCCTGGAAGGGCCTGTAGGCCTGACCAAGATGGAGTTGGAGCATCTCTGTGGGGAAAGAGAGAAGCAGCAGAGAGCACCCTCCTTTCTCTACCTCCCAGACAGCTAGCTTCCTGCCTGCAACTGGCCTGGAGACAGGGCAAGGAGACAAGTCTTAATTTGAAACCCAGAATTAAATTTTGACCTTATTATTTTGATTGTTAAACTGAGAATTAAACTTAAATAACCAAGTAACTGTTTATATTATCTAAGAATGACCAGAAAAAGCATGAAGATTGCTTAAGATTTCATTCAAGAATAGGGGAAGAATCAGCCTTCCAGAAAGGGTAGTGGAAGAAGATAATTAATTTGCTTTAAGAATATACAAGTTCTGATTGGATTAAAGATGGTGGCATGAGAGGTGAGACAGAGGTTTCCTCCTAAAACCGAATATAATATGAAAATATAACTAATACAACTACTCTTGAAAAAGCAACAGGAAAGAGGACGGCAACAAACTGCATGCACCCAGAGACAAGAGCAGTCCTCACGGAAAAGGGTAACATACTAAAGCTGTGGTCCTGTGGGATCCAAGCCCTTCCCCCACCCCAGCTCACAGGAGAGAAAGGAATGGAGCAGGGAGGGAGTGGAGATCTGGGACTGCTGAATACCTAACTCTGGAGATGTGCTCTCAGAGCACAAACCTACATTTCATGGTGCTTGCATGATACTCTCGTAATTAGTGGGTTGGAAAGCTAAGACAGGCAGAATTCCTGGAGAGACTAAGATTCCAGCTGCTCTGGGACAAAAGAAAGATGGGCAATCTGAGAGACCTAACAAAGAAGCCCTTAGCAAGAGGGCTGGTAAAGGGGCAAGTATTGCACAGAGCTAACTGCTCAGGAGAAAGGACACGTAGACAAAATTGTCCGGGTGTACTCTGCCCAGCAGATTGGGAGCTTTCACAATCTTCAGGTGCTCCAGCTCCCTGACTGCCTATACAGCTCCAAGAACCCCTTCTGTGACAGGCAGACAGGCAGGCCTTTATCCTGACCAGCCCCACCGGGCTTGCAAACCAGGAAACCCTACCCTGGCATTAGGCCAGCCAGAGGGAAGATCTGTCACAGCAACCAAAAACACAAGGCACAGAGGCTTATACCTGTGTGCTCAGCCCACTGGTTCAGGCAGTGCAGACAGGCATAGCAGCCAGGAAGCTGGAAACAGCTCTTTCCTCCCACCAGGCACCAATATCACTCCCCTCCAATGCCCGACATTGCTTCAGGGGCTGAGCAGCTCCAGGGAGTAGAACTTCTGGGCACTAGAGGGCACCATATACAAATATGAAAAGTCAAAGGAACCTGGTTCAGAGTAAAATTATTAATACAACTCCTGAGAAAGGTTTAAATGACATTGACCCCATGACTCTTCCAGAAAGGGAGTTCAAAATAAAAATCATTAACATGCTCATGGAGGTATAGATATTTGAGAACTCAGAAATGATTCCATTTGGAGATCCAATCATTGAAGAGCACAATGGAGGGTATTAAAAGCAGACTGGATATGGTGGAGGAGATGATAAATCAATAGAAACTAGAGAAGAGGAATACAAAGAAGCTGAGGCACAGAGAGAAAAAAGGATCTCTAAGAATTAAAGACTATTGAGAGAACTGCGTGACCAATCCAAGTGGAACAATGCTCGCATTATAGGGATACTAGAAGAAGAAGAGAGAGAAAAAGAAATAGAAAGTGCCTTTGAGGAGGTAATTGCTATAAATTTACCCAATCTTGGGAATAAGATAGTCTCAAGCCATGGAAGCGCACAGATCTCCCAACACAAGGGATCCAAGGAAGACAACAAGACATATAATAATTAAAATGGAAAAGATCAAAGATAAAGACAATTAAAAGCAGCCTGAGAGAGAAATAAGATCACATACAAAGGAAAGCCCATCAGGCTATCATCAGACTTCTCAACAGAAATCTTACAAGCCAGAAGTGAGTGGCATGATGTATTTAATGCAATGAAGCAGAAGGGCCTTGAACCAAGAATACTTTATCCGGAAAGATTATCATTTAAATTTGAAGGAGGGATTAAACGTTTACCAGATAAGCAAAAGCTGATTTTCCCCACCACAAACCATCTCTACAGTGTATTTTGGAGGGACTGCTATAGATGGAAGTGTTCCTAACATTTAATACCTGTCACCAGAGGTAATAAAACCACAGTAAAGAGAGTAGAACAGCTAATTACTAAGCAAATGCAAAAGTACATTAACTATCCCCAAAGTCAATCAAGGGATAGACAACAGTACAGAATATGATACCTGATATATAAAGAATGGAGGAGGAAGAAAAAGGAGGAGGGAAAAAACCAAAGAAACAAAAAGAGAACCTTTGGATTATGTTTGTAATAGCATATTAAGTGAGTTGTTAGACTCTTAGATAGTAAGGAAGTTAACCTTGAACCTTTGGTAACCATGAATCTGAAGCTTGCAATGCCAATAAGTACATACCAATCCATAATCACCCTAAATGTAAATGGACTGAATGCATCAATCAAAAGACATAGAGTCACTGAATGGATAGAAAAACAAGACCCATCTACATGCTGCCTTCAAGAGACTCACTTTAAACCCAAAGACATACACAGACTAAAAGTGAAGGGATGGGGAAAGACATTTCATGCAACTAATAGGAAGAAAAAAGCAGGAGTTGCAGTACTTACATCAGACAAAATAGACTTCAAAATGAAGAAAGTCTCAAGAGACAAAGAAGGATATTACATAATGATAAAAGGGTCAATCCAATAAGAAGATATAACCATTATAAATATCTATGCACCCAAAACAGGAGCTTATACAAATGTGAAACAAATACTAACAGAATTAAAGGGGGAAATAGAATGCAATGCATTCATTCTAGGAGACTTCAACACACCACTCACTCTAAAGGACAGATCAATCAGACAGAAAATAAGTAAGGAGACAGAGGCACAGAACAACATATTAGAACACATGGACCTAAGAGACATCTAAAGAACTCTACACCCAAAAGCAGCAGAATACACATTCTTCTCAAGTGCACATGGAACATTTTCAAAAATAGATCATATACTAGGCCACAAAAAGAGCCTCGGTAAATTCAAAAAGATTGGAATTGTACCAACCAGCTTCTCAGACCACAAAGGAATGAAACTAGAAATAAATTACTCAAAGAAAATGAAAAATCCCACAAGCACATGGAGGCTTAATAACATGCTCCTAAATAACCAATGGATCAAGGACAAAATAAAAACAGAGATCAAGCAATATATGGAGACAAATGACAATAATAATTGAACACCACAAAATCTGTGGGTCGCAGCAAAGGCCGTGCTAAGAGTAAAGTACATTGCAATCCAGGCCTACCTTAGGAAAGAAGAACATTCCCATATGAGCAGTCTAAACTCACAATTAACGAAACCAGAAAAAGAAGAACAAATGAGACCCAAAGTCAGTAAAAGGAGGGACATAATAAAGATTAGAACAGAAATAAATAAAATCAAGAAGAATAAACAATAGAAAGCATCAACGAAAGCAAGAGCTGGTTCTTAGAAAAAATAAACAAAATAGATAAACCCCTAGCCAGACTTATCAAGAAAAAAAGGGAGTCTACTCATGCAAACAGAATCAGAAATGAGAAAGGAAAAATCACTAAGGACAGCACAGAAATACAAAGAACTATTAGAAAATACTATGAAAAATTATATGCTAACAAACTGCATAACCTAGAATAAATGGACAACTTTCTAGAAAAATACAACTTTCCAAGGCTTACCCAGGAAGAAACAGAAAATCTCAACAGACCAATTACCAGCAGTGAAATTGAACTAGTAATCAAAAAACTACCTAAGAACAAAACACCTGGACCAGATGGCTTCATCACTGAATTTTATCAAACATTCAGTGAAGACCTAATATCCATTCTCCTTAAAGTTTTCTAAGGAGTAGAAGAAGAGGGAATACTTCCAAACTCATTCTATGAGGCCAGCATCACTCTAATACCAAAACTGGGCAAAGACACCACAAATAAAGAAAACTACACACCAATATCCCTGATGAACATAGATGCAAAAATACTCAACAAAATATTAGCAAACCAAATTCAAAAGTACATCAAAGGATCATCCATCATGATCAAGTGGGATTCATCCCAGGGATGCAAGGATGGTTCAACATTCAAAAATCCATCAACATTATCCACCACATCAACAAAAAGAAGGACAAAAACCACATGATCATCTCCATAGATGCTGAAAAAGCATTTGACAAAATTCAACATCCATTCATGATAAAATTTCTCAACAAAATGGGTATAGAGGGCAAGTACCTCAACATAATAAAGGCTGTATATGACAAACCCACAGCCAACATTATACTTAACAACGAGAAGCAGAAAGCTTTTCCTTTAATATCAGGAACAAGACAAGGATGCCCACTCTCCCCACTTCTATTCAACATAGTACTGGAGGTCCTAGCCATGGCAATCAGGCAACACAAAGAAATAAAAGACATCCAGATTGGCATGGAAGAAGTTAAACTGTCTCTGTTTGCAGATGACATGATATTGTACATAAAAAGCCCTAAAGAATATACTTCAAAACTACTAGATCTAATATCTGAATTCAGCAAAGTTGTGGGATACAAAATTAATGCACAGAAATCTATGGCATTCCTATACACTAAAAATGACCTAGCAGAGAGAGTAAGGACACCATCAACAGAACAAAAAGGCATCCTACAGTATGGGAGAATATATTTGTAAATGACATATCCAACAAGGGGTTAACATCCAAAATATATAAAGAACTTACACGCCTCTACACCCAAAAAGCAAATAACCTGATTAAAAAATGGGCAGAGGATATGAAGAGACAGTTCTCCAAAGAATAAATTCAGATGGCCAACAGACACATGAAAAGATGCTCCACATCACTAATCATCAGGGAAATGTGAATTAAAACCACTATGAGATATCACCTCACACCAGTAAGGATGGCCACCATCCTAAAGACTAAGAATAACAAATGCTGGTGAGGATGCGGAGAAAGGGGAACCCTCCTTCACTGCTGGTGGGAATGTAAACTAGTTCAACCATTGTGGAAAGCAGCATGGAGGTTCCTCAAAAAACTAAAAATACAAATACCATTTGACTCGGGAATCCCACTCCTTGGAATTTACCCTAAGAATACAATTTCTCAGATTCAAAAAAACATATGCACCCCTATGTTTATTGCAGCACTTTTTACAATAGCCAAGATATGGAAGCAACCTAAGTGTCCATCGGTAGAGGAATGGATAAAGAAGATGTGGCACATATACACAATGGAACACTATTCAGCCATAAGAAGGAAACAAATCCTGCCATTTGCAACAACATGGATGGAGCTGGAGGGTATTATGCTCAGTGAGATAAGCCAGGTGGAGAAAGACACATGCCAAATGATTTCCCTCATTTGTGGAGTATAACAAGGAAGCAAAACTGAAGGAACAAAACAGCAGCAGACTCACAGACTCCAAGAAGGAACTAGTGGTTACCAAAGGGGAGGGGTGTGGAAGGGTGGGTGGGGAGGGAGGGAGAAGGGAATTGTGGGTATTATGTTTAGTACACATGGTGTAGAGAATCACTGGGACTGAATTGGGGTATGAGTGGGGACTTGGTAATATGGGTAAATATAGTAACCACATTGTTTTTCATGTGAAACCTTCATAAGAGTGTATATCAATAATACCTTAATAAAAACAATTAAAAATTAAATTAAAAAAAAGCTCCCGAGGTAATCCTACTGTTAAAACAAGATTCAGAATACTAGAATAGCTGAAAACACTCATTTTGACTCAATAAAGGAAAAAAAATCTTAAAAAAAAGAATATACAAGTTCTGCGTGTTCAATATTCTAAACACAAAGGTACTGTTCCTATACATCCTTACAAAATTTTTCCAGATTATACTATCGCTATATGTAAATATATGCATATATATACACACACACATATATGCTATATATAAATAATACACACACAGAATTAGGTGCTTGCCCCCCAGTATGAATATAATATCTGTTTTTAGCAACTACCAAACTAGACTTAGTATGGTTGTGGAAGAGCTGTCTCTTTATGATTTCCATTTTTTTTAATTAGTGTACTTTTTGAGAAATAATATGGTACTAACTGTGCAGTTGCATATTCTGGGTTAAGATGAGTCTGACTATATGCAAGGTTCAGACTTTAGAGGAACAGCAAAACTATTACAGTTGGACATTTAAGTTAGAATCCAGCTCCTATCCAGAAGGAGAAACTGTCTAACATTTTTCCTTCAATAGTTTCACATTTCTATGGCCACTGACCAAAGCTGTTTTTTTCTCTGCTAAATATTACCAGGATCAACATGCTTTGACTTAATGTAAATTTGACCCATAAATAGATGGGAGGAAAAAAACAGTAGAGATAATTCAAATCAGAGGGAAATCTTAATAACCAGTGATTGGCCAGTGAATACTAATTCTACACATTCTTAAGTCCTCCAAAATAAATGCCCAAAGGAAAATGCTTGGGAACAGAGAATGAAGAATAACTCCAGTGATTTGGATTTATTCATTCATAATCTGAAACAGATTTAGCATGTTAGGCATAATTTAATTTTTATATTTTTATTTTGAGCATATATACAAAGATTGCTTTTTTATATTCCCTTGAAACTTAAATCTTTGGAATTTAGAAATTTAATATTTTTAAAATTACAAGAATAGATTTTTAAATATTTTTTAAAATGGAACAAAGTTCACTAGTACCTTGTAGATTCTGCAGAGTTTTAACTGTTTATTTGGTTATAAAATTACATATTTAAAATTCCCAAGTAGGTTATTAAAAATATAAGTAGCACTTAATGTTGATATTATATCATCATCTCTCTTTGAATGTAGGTTTTTTATTTTATTTTATTTTACATATATATATATATTTAAAGGTATTATTGATTTATACTCTTATGAAGGTTTCACCTAAGAAAAACAATGTGGTTACCACATTCACCCATGTTATTGTGTCCCTCCCATACCCCATTGCAGTCACTGCCCAACAGTATAGTAAGATGCCACAGAGTCACTATTTGCCTTCTCTGTGCTACACTGTCTTCCCCATGATCCCTCCCACACCGTATGTGCCACTCATAATGCCCCTCAATCCCCTTCTGACTCCTGCCCCACTGACCCTCCCCAACCCCTCACCTTTGGTAACTGCTAGATCCTTCTTGGAGTCGGTGAGTCTGTTGCTGTTTTGTTCCTTCAGTTTTGCTTTGTTGTTATACTATACAAATGAGGGAAATCATTTGGTATTTGTCTTTCTCCGTCTGGCTTATTTCACTGAGCATAACATTCTCCAGCTCCATCCATGTTGTTGCAAATGATAGGACTGTTTCTTTCTTATGACTGAATAGTATTCCATTGTGTATATGTACCACCTCTTCTTTATCCATTCATCTACTGATGGACACTTAGGTTGCTTCCATATCTTGGCTATTTTAAATAGTGCTGCAATAAACAGAGGTGTGTATGTTGTAAGTTTTATTTTTGATTCATCACAGAATGCACTTGTTTAAATTGTTTTTACCATTTCAAATTCTGGAGGGAGAGAACACTCAACTTCAATGTAAGAATTAAATTGTAAAAACAAATAAAAACAGTATAAAGCATCAAGGCTGTTAGTTTGAAAGAGCTATTCCACAAAATTTTGTATTCTTTTAAAAACCACAGAGTAAACTCGAAGGAGTATTTGCTTCATAAACAATTTCATTTCTTATGTACTTATGGTAATTTTGTTAGAGAAAACCCTACATGCCCTTATATATATGTCACTTACCTTACAGGTTCTTAACATTTTCTGTAATACATAGATACAGTGAACTGTTAAAGGAAAAAATTATAAAAGAGATAAATTAGGGATAAATCACTTTCATATCAAAGAGATATTTCATTTTACTAAGTCTTTCATCCAATAGATTATTAAAATAGTTGCATTATTGGTATTTTTTAAATAGGAATTGATTTACAGGGTAAGTCTCAGAAATTGTACAGAAATAAAAACTTTTACATAAAGTATTATATATGCATTTTGTATTTCTTCCTAGTTATCTACAAGTATTTTTTAAAGCCTGTTGTTTTTTTCTTGATAGCTTAAGTGCTTTAAAATATAATAAAATATAATAGACATTAAGAAAAACTATTGCAGTACTATGTAGGGTGAATTAAAAAGAAATTTGGATTTTTTTGTATTTACTTCTGAAATAGTTATTTTGGTCACAGCAGTAAAATATAATTGGTATCAATGACATTTATGCAACACTGTCAAAAACTGTAACAGTCTTTCCTTCTTGTCTTCTTCCTTTTTCTATTAACCAATTTAGAAAAAAAGAAATCTTTCCCACACTTTATCTTTTCTTTTGTCCAGAACCTGACCATGCATAGCTAGTATAAGGGTGACACGGATGTTAGCCCAGAAGTGGCATGATCATGATTTACTCTTTCCATCTCTTTCCATCTATAAATAACACTCTTGTTTGTTCCGTTATACATTTCATTTAGTCTATTTAGCTTTACATCTTTCAGGTTACAGGTTTAATTAGTATCTATATTTAACACATCTTATGAACTCTGCCTATGTCTCACATACTACTTGCTTACTCGTTACCTGCAGTTAACACTGTAATCTCCAGAAGAACACAAATAATACAGCAAACTAACATTACTTCATCTATTCAGTTCAATGTATTGGCATTACTGATAATGTCTGAATAATTTAACTCTTTTTCACCTTGCATTTTCTCACTTTCCTCCCAATTTTGGTCATTTTGAAAATACCATAGGGATGTTTTGTGCAAATTCCCTGAACTTATTCAGTTCTTCACATATTTATATTTAATCTTGACATATATCCTGTGAAACATATCTTTTCTTTTGTTCTTTTTGTATTTGGTGTTATTTATTGATTCTCTCTCCAAAAGGGCACAATAAACTTGACAAAACTCAGTCATCAGAAATCAGCCACAGAGCTCAACCAGGGTTTTCTTTTTATTCTAGGAAACCAATGCTTTAAAAATATTTTCATGTAATTACGGTACCCTTAAAAATCTACTGGCAGGTGATAAGTCTTCATCCCTGTTCCTTATCTCCGCCATTTATTTGACATATGAGGCTTGCTAAATAGTCCCTTGTGCCACAGCTGCACTAGATCTTGTAGTTGCCCTCTTGAATGATGTAAAATACACAGACTGGAAAGTTTTCTGCACCTAATGGCTATTAACGAATTTCCAAGGATGATGTAGATGTAGAATAGCTAACTGGCTGCTTCCTATCCCTCCCCAACATGGCTACTCACGACCAGTATTTCCAACAAAGCTCAGAAAAGTTAGAGTTAGCCTCAATCAGCATGCTTATCAATAAACATCCATTGAGTGTTCTTTACAATGCACTTGGAAAAAGCAGAAGTTAGCAGATTCTGACATTTATTTTAAGTGCTTTCCTAAAAAGATCTGCTAACTAAAATGTTCTATTTTTTTAAGTCATTTTAAAACCTTTCTTTCTTTTAGGAGACTTTCTCTTTACCAATTATAAATTCATACAAAGTAAAAAAAAAAGGCATATTTGGGGAAAAAAGACAATAACTTTAATATGCCTGGAAGACTGGGTACATAAAGAAGAGAATGAGGTTGGGCAGAGTGGCAGAGGATTGCATAACATATAATGCTAAGTGGTTTAGATTTTTATCCCTTTGAACCTAGACTTGTGCTGTCCAGTGCCGGAGTCCAGCTCCAGCCGGGGTGAGGTGTCGAAGGGGAGTGAGACGGCGTCAGCTAAGGTAGTGAGGACGCAAACACTAGCAAAGATGCTAAGCTGGTCTAGCCTGTTTATTGGCAGAAACCTCAAGCAATATATAGGAGGTTGGTTACAAAGAATTATCATAAAATCATCATAAAACATGTGTCATTCAGTGATTTATGGCATAATCTAATTCTAGGAATGTCCTTCTGCTTTCTTGACCCGGGAAGGTCACCAGGCTTCCCTCTCCAAGATTTGTCGCTCTCATACCTTTAGATCCTAACCTCAGGCTAAATTCCTTCAAGGCATTACAGTGCTTTGTGTCTTAAAACGTGTTTGACCGGACTCTCATTTAGGCTTACTGCGAGGGCATGTTTTTTCCTTTCAATTATTTATGGGAGAATGAGCAACACTCTTCTGTTGATTTTGAGTATAACAATGCTTACTGTAATTTCTATAGTAATAATTCATAAGGGAACTCTACCAATATTTTTCCACCTATTTTCCTGACTTACACTCAGTCACCTCTTGTTTTTTCTAGAAGCTAAATTGGCCAAGGAGCGGTACTCTGAAGTCACTCTCCTCTACTTTCCAACCCAAGGACAATAGCCCACAGGCCTGAGGGGAATGTGCAGAGTCACAAGCTGAGTTTTATGAGTGCTCCAGGGCTCCTGATAGTCTTTTCTCTAGGGGCTTTTTCTGATTAGTGAGGGCTGTTCAGACTAGGGAGATGGTCAGATTAAATAATAGAAGAGATATGAGTAGCTTCCCCTTTGGAGGCCCACTGTGTGGCATCCATCCATAGGCCTCCTGGGCTGTGCCATCAGGCAGGCGGAATAGGTTGGCTTCCAGCATCTAAATCCAATTTCTCAGAAGTAGAACTTACAGGATGTTCTCTAACCACTGAACAGAAAAATATTATTATGAGAATGCAAAGAACAGCAAGAAGTAAAATAGAAATGAGGGGGAACAGGTCGGGCTTCTCCAGTTCTTCTGGGGTCGCCTCCGGGCCTGGACTCTGTCAAATGGCTCAGATAATCTGGTTCCCCTCAGTCCAGCACCAAATATGGCTAATTAAATTTATTTAATATCAAAATAAAAATGCAGTTTCTTAGGTACAATGGTCACATACATTTCAAGTGCTCAGTAGTATATATAGCTAGTGGCTACCAAATTAGTGCAGGTAGCTCATTTCTATTATTAAAGAAAGTTCTTTTGATAGTGACGCCCTGGAGTGGGTGAGGACTTGATAATACAGTAACATGACACAGGTGAGCCATTGTGTTGTGTATTTGAAACCATTATAATTTTATGGTTCTATATGTGTATACAATTGTTGATTGTATATCAATTATCTTTAATAAATTTTAAAAAAGAAAAGTTCTCTTGAACTTGAGGAAACATATAAACATTTTAAGCAGAGTTGGAAATAATAAAATCATTTTTCCACAAATCTCTAGGAAGAATTTGATAGACTGCAAAATGGTAGGGCAATTAGGATGTGAAACCAGGATCCATATTAGGATATGAACAGGAATCCATCCACAGGTTGTGGTTAAAGAAATGAAGAATGGCGTTTGTGTGTGTGCAGGGGGGGTGCAGGGGGGTCAAGGGCAGAGCTACAGTCACAGAGTAGATACCAAGAGGATGTGCGTGGAGATGAATTTGGGTTATATCCATGTGAAGTCTGATCTTTTGAGGGACATTCTAGTAGAATGTACAATAGGCAATGGGATATTTAGGTTTACAAGATATTTACAAGGTCTTTCTCAAGGAGCTTAGAGAAAAATGCATAAATTGTTACGTGGATCCCTCATTATTTCCTTAAAGTGCTGAGAAGTGAAATTGCTTTTCCAAAGAGTATGAAATACATGGGGGTCTTCCCAAATCTTCGCAAATTTCTTCTGCTTACCACAGACACCCCCTAGTGGCCTTTATGTAGCTGTGATGAATAGATGTTATTGATAGGCATGTATAGTACTCTACAAGTGTGCTAATGTGGTTTGAAGTTTTATAATTCATTGGTTGGGAGATAGATTTCAGACTTATATTCCACCCCTCCCCTATTTTTGTGTATGTGTGTGTGTGTGAAACCTGCAACCACTCTCTGCGGGTTTCCAGCGGTTTTATAAAAACTATAAAGTAGTATTTATACATTTATACATTTGCATCTTTATCAATCCAGGTTCTAGGTAGGAAAGCAGAAATGATTTAAAGATTTCTAAATGGATAGTGTTTGCTATGCGGAAATGTTTACATGGGTGTTTAACGCTAGAAAAGCAAAAAGAGAATGGTGAGATTAAATCAGAAATTCATAACTGCAGGAAGTGGCCGTCAGTCCTGGAGCTGGCAGAACCAGGGCCTAAGAAGAAACTCACTGCTGGGGATGCCACACAAGCGTGGAGAAAGGGACGGGAGCCCCAGGGAGGGGATGAAGCAGCTGGCTGTGGGGCTTTGTAAAGGCCACAGACAGAGTAAGAGAGAAGAAGGACAATAGCTTTCCCACGCTTTGCCTTCCGATTTCTGCCTGTGCCTCCTCTTGGCAGCATCTTACAGGAAGCCATTTGACAAGGAGGGCTAGGAAATGTTTTCAGACTCCCAAGCCAACCATCACTGTAGAGCAGTTTAGGTGAGTATGGGACTCAAAGACAGCAGGCAGATAACCTGCACTACACTTTACCACGGGAAAAATGTTCCTCCTTCAGATAGTAAACTGCACAGAGAAAAACTGACTTGTTTTTGGTCTTTGGTAGACTTGAAAGACTCTAAAGTCTATCACAGTGCCTGCCATAGAAAATACTCAACATATATCAATAAATATTTGAGTGAACAAATGCCTAGTCCTTCACTGACAAATAGTTCAGATCAGCAGTCAACTTACATGATTAGGTGATACAATTGACTTTTAAAGAAACATATTTTATATCATATGTACAAATTAGCATTGTCCTTACATTATAGGCTCCTTGGATGTTAATATATCTTTTAAAATAGTGCTGTTACTCAAGAGATTTTTACAACTCTTTTGTATTTGCCTTTCAGAGCTAATACATGATAATTAGAAGAATCTAGTCCTGCCCACTTCTGGCCTAGCCTGAGTCACCTGGTTTTGAGCTGGAGAGTTTAATAGTATTTTCAAAAAGTAATCCATTCTCAAAGAATAAAAACCTGTACTAATGATGGTAAGTACTTACCACAATTTCTAATTAAACTTGAGGCAACATTATTTCATTAGTCTACTTCTGCCACTTTGAATTTGGAATAAGATGACAAATGTGGTGAAAACTAATGGTAATAACAAGACTCTGATCTTTGCTGCCTTTCTATGAAGAGGAGAATCACCCGGGTACTTTCAATAGGCTGTTTCCATATCCAAGGGTTACTTCCAGCTAAGACAAACGTACAAGCATAAAAAGCGGTCCCCTACCCTCTGAGTTCTAGGGCATGAACCAGACACATTTTCCTATCACCCACCCACTTCCCTAAAGGGAAGAAGCCATAAAATGCATTATGGTTAAAGGTAGGACATTTCTCAAGGTCTAGTTAAGTGTGGAAAAAGGTACTGGCACACGCAGCGGTTGATCCCTGCCCGAAGGGAAAAGTAGGTAACAGTGAAAATCCTAATGAACACTTCCACGGCGCTGTGTGCCAAACTGTTTACTTTCAGTCTTAACAACTCTGTGCGGTAGGCACTCTTATTGTTTCCATTTTAGAAATGAGAAAAGAGGCTCACGGAGGTGATTATTTAGCCAAGGCCACTCAGCTAGTAAAAGGCAGTCCAGGGGTCAAGATGACAATCAGGTTCGAATTTGTGCTTTAGTATAAAAAAAAACAAATGGTGTTGGCAATTTTTAGAACTTCGAGACTGGCAACTGGGGAATTAACAGAAAAGGGAATCAACAAAACAGTCCACACCTCAGAGACACCGCAGGAGCCTGATGCCTCCGGAACAAGAGCGTGAGTCAGACGCCAGCCGCCGGCTGCCAGGTACGCTCCGTACGGGCTCCGGCGGCCGCGGCCGCGCGCTGGAGGGGCTTTCCGACACTCGCCCACGCGCCCGGCGCCGCAGCCTCCCTCATTGGGCCCCTTCCAGGCGGCGTCAGATCGCGAGCGTCCAGTTGGAGGCGGGACTTCCGGGCTCCGTCGAGCCAATTCCGGCCGCGCCGGAAATAACCATTGAAAAAAAGGATTCTAGGTACCGGCAACCTCAAGTACCTGATGAATCCTGTGTTCCACAGCCTCGGAAGGAAAGCTGCGCTGGGGTCGTCGGTTCATGCCAAGCTTTCGGGGTTGTGGAAACCAGTTGTGACATGGACAGCCGCTTGCAGGAGATCCGAGAGCGGCAGAAGCTACGGCGACAGCTCCTCGCGCAGCAGGTCCGCCGCCCCGCGGAAGATCGCGAACGCCCTCTTCCCTCCCATTGCCCTTCTCTTTCCCCTCCTTACCTGCCGCTCTGCAGTCTCTGCTGGTCCCTGGACCTACCCAACCTTATCGCTCAGAACTCCTTAGTGTCCCGAGTATTTTCCATTTCGTGTCGCGGTCACTGAGGTAGCGCTAAGCCGAACGCGCCCACTGGTCTTCAGCAACCTTCCTGGAATACCTGCCAGTGCCTAGCACCGTGCTCAGCGGTGGGGATACAGAGAGTAGGTCTTTGGGAATAAAGTGCCTCAGTTCATGCAGGCAAAAGTGACTTCTTGTCCTCCAAACTTCTCTTCACTGTTTAAAAGGTCTCTGTGCCTTTCCTTTCCTTGGTGTCAGCGCTCATTTCTTGGGATTGTGGCTTCACTGTGAACAAGGTTTACAGTATTTTCTTTGAGATCGTGCCTCAAGCCTGCATTGGAAGTAGCTTGAGTATAAATTTTAGATGCTTCATCCTCTGTGTTACAGTCCACTTGCTCTGTGTGGTATTCTCGTCATCACCTAAAGCTAATACTTGAATTCTTACTATCAGTCACCACAAACCTGAGAAAGGTAGTATTATCTACCCTTACCGGATAATGAAACAGAGATGAAGTAATTCTTTTCCCCAGGTCACTCACCCCAGCACCAGAAAATTGAACCCAGGTTTGTCTCACTAAAGTTTGTCTGCTTCATGTGTATGAATTAATTAACATTTTCAGATCAGTAGAGTCAACATGCAAAAATGCAGATACCTTAAAGTCAGAGACTGTATTTTCCATTCTACCATTCAGATCAGTTTAAGTGATGGAGGTAATGTTATTGATATTTTTTCCATAATAAATCTTGTTGTAAATAGAAATCTGAAATCTATATTCTTTTATGACTTGATGAAAAGATGTATGTTAGAGTGTTAAAAATGTGGGAATTTGGAATGATCTGTTTTGTCCCGTTGGCATTCTGATCTTGGGCAAATTAAGTATCTTTTCCAAGCCTTCTTTTTGCTCACTCACTTTACTATATTACCTTCAAAAATGTTCATTTTTGTTACCATCAAGTAAATACCCTCAAGTTTTGAATTCAGACCTCTATTTGACTCAGAATAATTTATGAACAATTATTTGTTGAGTGTCTTACTATGTGCTAGGGGCTCTAATAGGCATTAGCAATTCAACTATGAATAATAGGTAGTTCCTACCCTCAAAAAGCATACAAAGTACATAAAATTTAATAGTGGCTGCCATTTTAAAGTCCCTTATATGTCAAGACTCTGCTAAGCTTTTTATGTACTCTGTCTTCACTTGTGAAAGTCAGATACTATCTGCATTTTATAGATGAAGAAAATAGAGGTCACAGAATTTAGGTAACATTATGAAAGCCACACAGCTGGTAAGTTTCCATGCTGCAGTTTAAGGTCTGTGTACTTTCCGGTATACCTACCTGCCTACTGGTCTTCTAATTGGATAAGTAAGGATGTCTGAAATCACTGACAGGCTTCCACTTTACCAACTAAGGTTTTCTTTTCCTTACTTTTTCCCATATGAATGAGAAACTGGTTCATTCTCTCCAGAATGTGATTTGTGCAATATGTACTTTATGGTTTTTTTTTAATTGTCTTCCTTCCTTTCTGATTTCTGTTTATCCTGTATGGCACAACTCAGGTTAAAACTTTGTGATGAAACCTATTCTGATTTCCCTGGCCTAGGCACTTCTTCCTCTGAGCTTTTGATTGTCCTTGCTATCTGCAACTTATTGTCACACCAGATATGAGCAGTGTGAGTGCAGTGTTTGCATTTAATTCCTGGTGGGTTAATCTTCTACCCTAACCTTGTAGAACTGTCAACTAGAATTTGCATTACCATTTTTAAGATATTGGTAAAGCTCAAACTGTGTATATAATAATTGTATAAAGATTTGGCTTGAATAAAACTGGATAGATACTTTTTAAAGCATGGGATAAGGTATAAGGCATGAGCTGATGGACACAGTGTTTAACATAGTGCCTGCCACATTATAAACACTACACAGTAGCTGCTTTTTTTGTTGTTACTGCTACTACTACTAAATTGTTTTATTTACTTTAAAACTAGAGGATTGACTAATGTCTTAATTTCAAATATAACTGAAACTGTAAAATGTTTTTCAGCTGCCAAAATCATTATTAACATGGTTTTGTTCTAAGGTATTTCCCATTTTTCCTGCAAGGCAATTAATCCATTTGCCTGCTGAGGTAAAACTGGAAAAGCTGGAAAGGCTGTCCTGTTGCATTGTTACCTAATTTTTGGTTTTTGCTTTTTCTCAGTTGGGAGCTGAAAGTGCCGACAGCATTGGTGCTGTGTTAAACAGCAAAGATGAGCAGAGAGAAATTGCTGAAACAAGAGAAAACTGTAGGTCTGTTGAATAGTTTTTTTTAGTGACATGTCAATATTGTGAAAGGATCATTGTTTTAATAAATAATCCTAGGTATGAAGTATGTTGTAACAAGCATCAAAATAAAGATCTCAGAAACACTGGTTCTTACTGTACATCAATCATGAAATACTTATTTCCTGAATAGTAAGTTCTCATTTATAAAGTATTTAGGAAATGAAAAATTAGAGTAAGAATTCACTTATATACCACAAATAATTATATTTTTAAATTTCTTATAAAACACATTTTACCATAAAAATTGTATTCATTTACTTCATAAAGCATTTCATAGTTTTTCAGTATTCTAGTAATCAATTTGATTATCATTTTTGCTTAAGACTGATTACAATGATAGATAATATAGGAGTTTCTTTTTGCCATATAGCCATTACAAAAGCTTATTTTCTCATTTGGTTGCTTACTAATAAAAATAAAATGCAGAATTATCAATCAAGTTGTTTGACATTAAGATCTGTAAACTGGGTGACTAGATATT
This sequence comes from Phataginus tricuspis, assembly GCA_029783875.1. Classification (NCBI taxonomy): domain Eukaryota; kingdom Metazoa; phylum Chordata; class Mammalia; order Pholidota; family Manidae; genus Phataginus; species Phataginus tricuspis. The sequence continues at coordinate 6,976,446 of JAQQAC010006877.1, read as the reverse complement.
GTTTAATTAGGAAACAAGTGCCTTGTTCTGTTTTTATAACTTGTTATTTAATATTGTTAATAGATGAATGTCTATATCTTATATAAATATTTCAGTGTGATAGTTTAGTTTTAATTTTCAGGGCTTCCTATGATACCTCTACTCCAAATGCAAAACGCAAGTATCAGGATGAAGGAGAGACAGATGAAGACAAAGTGGAAGAATATAAGGCAAGTAGAGAATGAGGCAATTTTATGGTCATGAAAAAGAAGTCCTTACAATTATAGATTCATATCCAGGCAAAAAATTTGATGGAAAGCTGAATTTTAAAATGTCGAAAATAATTGCCAGTAGCATTGTAGTATGTATAATTTTCATGCAAGAGGTGTGTGGATTAAATTAGGTGACATATGTAAAGCACTTAACATAATGCCTACTAAGCAGTAGGCAATAATATTCTTAAATAAAAGTAATAAGGAGTTAGGTATATCAGAAGCCGGATAATTGGATTAACTTTCAAGAGGCTACAATACTATCTTTTTTGAGTTGTGTTATTCCATGTTAATAATATAATTCAATTAAACTATTTTAAGAATTCATGAGCCAGACAACTGTAGAACCATTTCTGAAAGAGGCCTAAGGAATAAACCCAATTTCTAAACTTGTAATTGCAATATTTAGTTGAAAAGAAAGTACTGTGAACAAAAAAACTTGTCTCTGTATTTTCAAATTAATTACTGTACAACTGTAGTTAATAGAGAAGAAAATACATAGTCCCAGTAAATCTCTAGGAAGTTCAATGATGTAATTACCTAAACCAATGAATACTTCTTTTTTGCTATTATTAATGTACAGTTACATGAGCAATATTATGGTTACTAGACTCCCCCTATTATCAAGTCCCCACCACATGCCCCATTACAGTCACTGTCCATCAGCATAATAAGATGCTATAGAATCACTACATGTCTTCTCTGTGTTATACTGCCTTCCCCATATGCCCACGCCGCTACATTATGTGTTCTAATTGTAATACCCCTTTTCCTCCTTATCCCCCTTGAGAGTTTTTATCATTAATGGGTGTTGAATTTTGTCAAATGCTTTTTCAGCATCTATGGAGATGATCATGTGGTTTTTGTCCTATTTGTTGATGTAGTAGATGATGTTGATAGATTTTCGAATGCTGTCCCATCCTTGCATCCCTGGGATGAATCCCACTTGTTCATGATGGATGATCTTTTTGATATATTTTTGAATTCGGTTTGCTAATATTTTGTTGAGTATCTTTGTATCTATGTTCATGAGGGATATTGGTCTGTAATTTTCTTTTGTTGTGGTGTCTTTGCCTGGTTTGGTATTAGACTGATGTTAGCCTCGTAGAATGACTTTGGGAGTATTCCCTCCTCTTCTGCTTTTTGGAAAACTTTAATGAGGATGGGTATTAGGTCTTCACTAAATGTTTAATAAAATTCAGCAGTGAAACCATCTGTTGCAGTGGTTTTATTCTTAGGTAGTTTTTTCATTACCAGTTCAATTTCTTTGCTGGTAATTGGTCTATTCAGATTTTCTGTTTATTCCTGCATCAGCCTTGGAAGGCTGTATTTTTCTAGAAAGTTGTCCATTTCATCTAGGTTATCCAGTTTGTTAGCATATAATTTTTCATAGTATTCTCTCATAATTGTTGTATTTCTGTGGTGTCCGTAGTGATTTTTCCTTTCTCATTTCTGATTCTGTTTATGTGTGTAGACTCTCTTTTTTTCTTGATAAGTCTGGCTAGGTGTTTATCTATTTTGTTTATTTTCTCAAAGAACCATCTCCTGCTTTCATTGGTTCTTTCTATTGTTTTATTCTTCTCAATTTTATTTATTTCTGCTTTAATCTTTATTATGTCCCTCCTTCTCCTGACTTTGGGTCTCATTTGTTCTTCCTTTTCTAGTTTCATTAATTGTGAGTTTAGACTGTTCCTTTGGGATTGTTCTTCTTTCCTGAGGTAGGCCTGTATTGCAATATATTTCCCTCTTAGCACAGCCTTCGCTGCATCCCACAGATTTTGTGGTGTTGAATTATTGTTGTCATTTGTCTCCATATATTGCTTGATCTCTGTTTTTAAATGGTCATTGATCCATTGATTATTTAGGAGCATGTTATTAAACCTCCATGTGTTTGTGGGCTTTTCATTTTCTTTGAGTAATTTATTTCTAGTTTCATACCTTTGTGATCTGAGAAGCTGATTGGTACAATTTCAATGTTTTTGAATTTACTGAGGCTCTTTTTGTGGCCTAGTATATGATCTATTCTTGAAAATGTTCCATGTGCTCTTGAGAAGAATGTGTATCCTGTTGCTTTTGAATGGAGTGTTCTGTAGATGTCTGTTAGGTCCATCTGTTCTAATACATTGTTCAGTAACTCTGTCTCTTTATTTATTTTCTGTCTGGTTGATCTCACCTTTGAAATGAGTGGTGTGTTGAAGTCTCCCAAGATGAATGCATTGCATTCTATTCTCCTCTTTAATTCTGTTAGTATTTGTTTCACATATGTAGGTGATCCTGTGTTGGGTGCATAGATATTTATAATAGTTATATCCTCTTGTTGGACTGATCCCTTTATTATTATGTAATGTCCTTCTTAGTCTCTTGTGACTTTCTTTGTTTTGAAGTCTATTTTGTCTGATACAAGTACTGCAACTCCTGCTTTTTTCCCTATTGCATGAAGTATCTTTTTCCATCCCTTTACTTTCAGTCTGTGTATGTTTTTGGGTTTGAAGTGAGTCTCTTATAGGCAGCATATAGATGGGTCTTGTTTTTTTGATCCATTCAGTGACTCTGCGTCTTTTGATTGGTGCATTCAGACCATTTACATTTAGGGTGATTATTGATAGTTATGCACTTATTGGCATTGCAGGCTTTAGATTTGTGGTTACCAAAGGTTCAAGGGTAATTCTATCTTAAGTCTAATTTAACTCACTTTGTATACTATTACAAACACAATGTAAAGATTTTTTTTCCTCCTTTTTCTTCCTCCTCCATTGTTTGTTATGAATCATATTCTGTTCTCTTTATCTGTCCCTTGGATGACATCTGTTTAGCCTTAGGAATACTTCCATCTATAGCAGTCCCTCCAAAATGCACTGTAGAGGTGGTTTGTGGGACGTAAATTCTCTCAGCTTTTGCTTATCTGAAAATTGTTTAATCCCTCCTTCAAATTTAAATGATAACCTTGCTGGGTAAAGTATTCTTGGTTCAAGGCCCTTCTGCTTCATTGCATTAAATACATCATGCCACTCCCTTCTGGCCTGTAAGGTTTCTATTGAGAAATGTTATGATAGCCTGATGGGTTTTCCTTTGTATATGTTCTTTTGCTCTCCCTAGCTGCTTTTAACAGTCTGTCTTTATCCTTAATCTTTGCCGTTTTAATTATTATATGTCTTGATGTTGTCTTCCTTGGGTCCCTTGTGTTGGGAGATCTCTGCATCTTGATGGGTTGAGAGACTGTCTCCTTCCCCAGATGTTTTCGCCAATTACCTCCTCAGTGACACTTTTTATCCTTTTTCTCTGTCTTCTCCTTCTGGTACCCCTATTATGCGAATATTGTTGCATTTGGATTGGTCACATTATTCTTTCAAAATTCTTTCATTCTTAGAGATTCCTTTTCCTCTCTGTGCCTCAGCTTCTCTCTATTCATCTTCTCTAATTTCTATTTCTTTTACCATCTCTTCTACTAAATCTAATCTGCTTTTAAATCCCTCCATTGTATGTTTCATTTCAGATATGAAATTTCTTAATAATTGAATCGCCATCTTAAATTCGTTCCTGAGTTCTTGAATATTTTTCTGTACCTCGATAAGCATGTTTATGATTTTTATTTTGAACTCTCTTTCAGGAAGATTTGTGAGTTTAGTGTCATTTGTCCCTTTTTCTGGGGTTTGTGAGATTTTGGTCTGAACCATGTTCTTTTGATGTTTCATATTTCTGTGTGGTGCCCTCTAGTGCCCAGAAGCTCCAGTCTCTGGAGCTGCTCAGCCCCTAGAGTGAGGGTAGGGGTCATAGGGGAGCAGAGCTGGTGCCTCAGGGAGGAAATATCTGTTTCCTGATTCCCGTCTGCCGTGCTGGTCTCCCGTATGAGAGCCAGTGGGCCGAGCACACAGGTGTATAAGCCTCTGTGCTTTGTGTCTCCTGCTGTTGTAGGTGGAACCTCCCTCTGACTGGCCTCATGCCAGTGCAGTGACTGCCGGTTTGCGAGCCGGTGCCATCAGGCCAGGAGGAAGGCTCAGCCGGCTGCGTATCACAGTGGGGGGCTTCAGAGCTGAGTAGCCAGCCAGGGGTATGGAGCACATAAAGCTCCTCAAAATTCCCAATCTGTTGGGCAGAGCACGCCCAAACAACCTTGTCCCCCTATCCCTTCTCCTGTGCAGCAAGCTCCATGCAAACCCCATGCCTTCAGCAGCCCTCTTGCTGCTAGGAATCTTCTCAGACCGCCTGCCTTTCCCTTCTCTCAGAGCGGCAGGGTGTGGATCCCGTCCTCCACAAACGGCTGGAGTCTGTCTCTCAAGCACTTCGCCTGTTCCAGCTCCCCATCCTCCAGAGCACCACACAATGTAGGTTTCTGCTCACAAAGCAGATCTCCAGGGTAGGTGTTCATTAGTCCCAGGCTTCCACCCCCTCCCCTGCTCTGTTTCTCTTTCTCCCACTGGTGAGCTGGGGTGGGGGAAGGGCTTGGGTTCCACCGGATCAAGGCTTTCCTACGTTACCCTGTTTTGTGAGGTCTCTGTTCGTGAGGTCTGTATGCAGTCTGGTGCAGCCTTCTTTCCTGTTGCTGTTTTAGGGTTAGTTGTATTAACTATATTTTCACACTATCTGTGGTTTTGGAAAGAATTCTCTCTCACCTCTCATGCCGCCATCTTGAATCTTCAATGAACACTTTTATGTAGTGCATTTTGATATATGCTAATATGTAACTTAAATATTTATGATTATTTTAGGTCAAACCATGTACAGTTCCTGACACTTTAACATTTTTGACCTATAAAGTTCACAGTTTCATGATTTGATCTGACAGAAGTAAAATTTTCCTCTTGGTGGTCATAGTTTTTATGATTTAAGCCAAATTCAAATATTTATGGTACTCTATATATGAGATAATTCTAGACATCTCAGTCAAAAAAATTAGTAGTTAATTGACATTATTGATGAGAATGAAATGGAAATTTTTATTTTAGATATAACAAGATCAAATGATGAGAAAGAAAAGACTTCAATGTTTGACTTTAATGGTAATTTGAAAAATTTGTGTCTTAGGGAAATAAAATATTTATAAGGAGGCTTAAAACTCAAGATAACAAAGTACATAAATATTCCTCCTGTACATTATATAAAATGTCTACTTAATCTTCCTTTTTGAAGGATGAACTAGAAATGCAACAAGAAGAAGAGAATTTGCCATATGAAGAAGAGATTTACAAAGATTCTAGTACCTTTCTAAAGGTAAATAATTTTCCTATCTTAAAACTTCACATTTCCACTCTGTGCCTAAAAACATTTTAAATGCTTGTTTTCAAGATTTTTTCACTTATTGAGGGATCATTATTATAAGATAAAGATCATTTAAAATTATTTGTGAAATGTTCTTCAGATACTTGGCTATTTAGGATGAGACAATGCTGGACTAATGTCTGTAGCTACTGAAGAGTAATAGTATCATTGTAGTTGTGGTGTTTTCAAATATTACTGACTTTTTAAATCCATCAATCAACATTTATTTTGTATGACCCCATAATAAGAAAGTAAAGAGTTAGTGTATCTGCCGTCAGAGTGAATGCTATTAATTTAATTTTGACTTTTTCTTTAGGGAACACAGAGTTTAAATCCCCATAATGATTACTGCCAACATTTTGTTGACACTGGACATAGACCTCAGAATTTCATCAGAGATGTAGGTATGTCAGATTTGTTGGGAATATGCTGTTGCTAACTCTCTATTATGTACATAGTATTTATTCATTTTGTGGATTATTTCTAACAAAGTTATATTTGGGGGCTTGGCTTCCCCTTTCCACTCTCAATAGTTCTAGTACGTCCTCCTTTTCCATCAAGCAAGGTTTCTCTTTTCCTTCCTTTCTTCCTTCCTTCTCCAGTTTGGTTCTGTGACTGTCCCTGTATTGCTGTTTTACCTTTACTTATTCCTTCTTTGCTATTCTTCCTTTCTTTATGTAGATCTGATTTTCTGACCTATGTTAGTTTCATTCTCTCTGAAGAATTTCTTATAACAGTCTTTCAAGTCAGGTCTACTGGCAACAAATTGCCTCAATTTTTGTTTAAGAAAGTCTTTGTTTCTCTTTCACTTTTGAAAGATAATTTTGTAGAGTAAAGAAGTGTTGGTGGTTTTTTCTTTAAATATTTCATTCCATTGTCTTCTTGCTTTTGTGTTTCTAAGAAACTGGATATAATTCTTTTTTCCTTTATAGGTATAATGTTCTTTTCCTCTGGTTTCTTTCCAGATTTTTTCTTTATCTTTGATTTTTGTGGTTTGAAAATGATATGCCTAGGTGCAGTGTATTTTTGGCACCATCTTCTTTGGTGTTCTCTGAGCTTCCCAAATCTGTGGTTTGGTGTCTGACGTTAATTTGGGGAAATTCTCAGGCATTATTGTTTCAAATATTTCTACTGTTACTCTCTTTCTCCTGGCACTTCCTTTACGTATGTTACATCTTTTGTAGTTGTCCCACAGTCCCTGGATAGTCTGGCTTTTTTTTTAATTCAGTTTTTGTTCATTGCTTTTCAGTGTTTGAGTTTTCACCTGAGATTTCCTCAGGCTCAGAAAGTCTTTCCTCAGCTGTGTCCAGTCTACTAATAAAACCATCAAAGACATCCTGCATGTCTAAAAACAGCTTTTTTAAGATAAGTTATGTACGGTACAATTAACCAATCTAAAGGGCGTAGTTCCACTTCTTTTAGTAGAGCCACAGGTTTGCGCAGCCATTACCACACTACTTTCAGAACGTTCTCATCTCCCCTGAAGAAACCCAGTACTCATTAGCAGTTACTTACCATTCCTTCCACTTCAGCTTCCCACCTCTTGCCTTCCGTAACCATTAATTGATTTCTTGTCTCTACCACTTTTCCTAGACATTTCATATAAATGGAGTTATACAATATGTGGTATTTTTATGACTGGCTTCTTTGACTTAGTATAATGTTTTCAAGGGTCATGGATGTTGTAGTATGTGTCAATACTTCATTTCTTTTTGTGTACATGCATTTTGTTTATTTGGATTGTTTCTACTTTTTGGCTGTTAAAAACAATGCTTCTGTGAATATTCATGTAAAGTTTTTGTGTGGACATATGCTTTCATTTTTCTTGAGTTTGAGTGGAATTGCTGGGTCATGTGATTCTATGTTTAACTTTTGAGGAACTGCACAACTGTTTTTCAAAGCAGCCGTGCCATTTTATATTCCTACCAACAATGTATAATGGTCCCAGTGTCTTCTCATCCTTGACTCTTACTATTATCTGTCTTTTTGATTATAGCCATCCCAGTGGGTATGAAGTGTTACTTCACTGTAGTTTTGATTTGTATTTCCCTAGTGACTAATGGTATCAAACATCCTTCATATGCTTATTGGCCATGTAAATACCTGTTTCAGAGATGTCCAAACCCTTTGCTTATTTTTTAATTAGTTATTTGTCTTTTTATTATTACGTTGTAAGAGTTTTTTATAAATCTATTCTCAGTTCAAGTCTCATCAGATATATGATTGATAAATATTTTCTTCCATTCTGTGGGTTGTCTTTTCACTTTCTTGTTGGTATCATTGGCAACACAAAATTGAGCTTTGACGTAATCCATTTTATTTCTTCTTGTTGCTTGTTAGTGACATTACTCTTGAAGTAGAAATTGATCTTAATGTTTTCCTGAGCAAAATTTAGATGTAGCATTAAAAGTTATGATAATGCTATGTGAAATAAGCCAGTCACAGGACAAATATGCATGCACTTATAGAGGCACCTAAAATAGTATATGTAATATAAATACATATATTCTCATGAGGTACCTAAAATAGTTAAATTCATATAAGCAGAGAAAAGGAGTTGTTATCACAGACTGAAGGGAGCAGAAAATAGGGAGTTATTGTACAATTGGTACAAAGTTTCAGTTATGCAAGAGAAATTGTTTCTAGAGATCTGCTGTATAGCATAGTGCCTGTAGTCAGCAATACTGTTGACCGTAGTCAGCAATACTTTAAAAATTTGTTAAGAGGATATATCTCTTATCTTACATGTTGTTACCACACACACCAGAGAAACACAAGGAAACTAGGGGTGATGGTATGTCTATTACCCTGAATGGTAATGTTTCCACAGGAGTATGCATATGTCCAAACTCATCAAACTATATACATTAAATATGTCAGTTTTTTGTATATCAATTATACTTGAATAAAGCTGGGTTTCAAAAAAAGTTACTAAGTTCTATAACCATATTTTGATACGAACTTTTCTACTTTAAGATACTTCTCCAAGGCAAAGAAAATGTACTGGGGAAACAATTATGGATTGAGAAAAAGTTGAGTCTTCTGTTTTATAGATGATTGAGGGCTGACTCTACTGTAATTGAACCTGACTATGATGAATGCTTAAAACTTGTTTTATTTGAAATTTGACTTACAACCACTCATTGAGGCGCTATAAATAAAATTTTCCCTTTTACTCTTCAATATTAAAGTTATTAATATATGTACTTTTGGTTTTTCAATAAATATGTTTATGTAATTTACATTGTTATGGTTATGTTTCTTATGGGGGAAAATATCAAATAAGAGCTTTTAGTAGTCTTTTATATTCAAACCTACTTATCCCTGCAGTTGGTTAAACAGACATTATGCTGTTTTATCTAAAATCTCCCCTGAGTCTTAAAGATCAAAATATTTTTGAGAACCTGGGAACCATGAGTCTCCTGATTTTAAGTACCCTTTGTGGGATTTGTAGATGTTTTTCAAGATCCTAAGCCTAAAAATAAAATTTTTTTATTATTTTTATATTATAAAAAAATATGCGGATTTGGTTTATAGTAATGTGGAGCTGTGAAATCTTTAAGACTATAAATATTAATATAGGAAATTTTCTTAGAGAAAGCAACTTGTCTTGGAATTGATAGTGTAATTTAGATAAGTTATCAGAGTGAGTGAGGTGAGAGCTAATCTACTATTAGGCACTCGTTATTTCTTAACTAAATTTGTTCTGGGATTGTGTCTATAAGGCATAGCCAATTAATTTAAAATCATCAGCAATGTTTCTCTCACCTCTATGTATTCTTTGTCTCTTTCTATACGTAATTCATCAAAAAAAAGGAAATACTCATTTCCTTTTGCTTTAGATAATTAAGAAGCTAAATAAACATATCAACAATCACTAGATTCTTCAGGAGAACAATTTTTTTTAGCTAGAGAAAGAAAACAGTATGATAGAAAGGCAACCGTTTTTTCTTTTCCTGAGAACAGAATGGGTGAACTTGATGCAATGAGCTGATTATTTAACTTAATAAATATGAGAAATTAAATGTTTATTGACTTGAATTGGACTTTAGAACATCTGGGTTTTTGCCTGCATACAGGGTAAGGGTCATTAAGTATGAAATATATATATGAAATGTTTAAAAACACTCAAAATTACTTTTTTTAAAAAGACGTGAGAATAAAGTAGTGGTAGTGTAATGCTTTCTTTTCTGAGAGGGCTTATAACCTTTGACTTCATTGATATGAGCTTCAGTTATATTGAAATTATAATTTCTGTTTTTCCCTTAGGTCTGGCTGACAGATTTGAAGAATACCCTAAACTAAGGGAGCTCATCAGGCTGAAAGATGAGTTAATAGCTAAATCTAACACTCCTCCTATGTATGTGTTTGGTTTTTTTTTTCCCAATTACTTTTATTCCCAATTCAGGTTTAAAATACCAATCTCTTTAATCCTGTAACCTCTCTGTTTGAAAAAAATTAGCACCATTATAAAGTTAAACAGTCTATTTCTTCATACAGTAAAATATATTAGTTTGAAACTCCAGTGCTGAGTACACAGTAGTAGATTCTCATTTAATTTTTTGTTTTCTAGATAACTTGCTTATAGTGCCTTGAAGTATTCTTTTCTTAGAAAATAATTCATGTTTGTTGTATTGTTGAGCTTCTTAAAATGTTTTTAAATAACTTCTTCTCAAAAAGTAATTTATTTATTGAAGAAAATTTAGAAAACTTAGATGAAGGAAAATGAGCAAATAAAAATTAATCATAACTCAGCATCCAGGGATAGTACTCTTAACATTTTGGAATATGAAAATTCAAGCAGAATTCTCTTCCCCTAAACAGAGTAATGTTTTCCACAAAAATGTGAATTAGGTCTTTGAAATTAGAGAATCTATTTCACATTTAGCTTGCTTTGAATATTTTGTACATTTAACTGTTTGCCAAAATGTATAGTGTTAGTGATTAGAAGAACCATAAGAAAGTCTGAGTATGTGGGGAAAAATATTAACAGGCTCTATTCTTCCTATTTATAAATACTCTTACTCATATGGAAGTAACCTTTCAGTAAAGGCTAGTAGTAATTGATAGTAAGTAGCCAGAAAAGAATATTAATATAAACAATTTTACTAATAAACAAACTAATATAAGAAAAAATTTTTAAACTACTTTTTGAGAGGGAGGAATTTAAAACCTACAGACAAATAGATTTCCTAACCCAACTAAACAATTGAGAAGAAAGTAATGTAATGTTCCTTAAAAAATTGAGGTGATGGTGGAAAGGGGTTCAAAGACTTAACATCTGAGTATAGAGTTTTAATGACAAAACATGAGTAGTTTATAGTCCGGAAGTAAATGGGAGAATATTATTTTACTTCGTAGTGTGCTTATCTCCATGTCCTAGAAAAGAATATTGGTAAATGGTTTATTGTCTATATTAAAGAAAGATGCCTTCCTATAAAAAGATTATATTCAGTAATAAGCTTATGATTACTTTGTAATATTTAAGAAATTTCTTATATTATCATTTGTAAGGTATTTAAAAATCTCTCTTCATGCTTTGATCAAATAGGTACTTACAAGCAGATATAGAAGCCTTTGACATCAGAGAACTGACACCCAAATTTGATGTGATTCTTCTGGAGCCACCTTTAGAAGAGTATTACAGAGAGACTGGTATCACTGCTAATGAGAAATGCTGGACTTGGGACGATGTATGATGAGTTTCTCTTCATCATAATGAATTATTTATTTTTCAAATAAATATATATTTGATCAGAAAGTGAGATTATATATATCATCCCTGCATTTTTAGGAATCAAAGATAATAGACTTATATATTGTGGCTGAAGGTCCAAAGTACATTAGCAGATATTATAGTATCTTTGGTCTGATTTTTCTTTTTGAGGCAAAAGTTGAGCAGATAGTAACTAGTCTGTAGAAGACTCATAATTGCAGTCTAAGAGACCTTAGATGTATAGCTAGAAAAGACTAAAAAGAGAAGGAACAATTAATAACCTTTTTTGTATTTAGTTCGTGTTAGTAAACATCAATGTATAAATATATATATGTAAAACATGGTTTCTATTCTTCAAGGAACTTAGAAGATAATGGATAAAAAGATACATAATTTCAGTATTATATAATTGTGATAAAGTTGTATTTTCCTAAACAAAATTAAGCAAACTGATAACTTCAGTTACATAAAGTTATCTGTTTTTACTGATTAGTAATAAAAATAAATATTTATTGAGTCACTGTACTAGGTACTGTGCTAGGTACTAAAAATGTAAAGCTGAATAAGAAGACTTAGTACTTAGCCTTAAGGAACATATTTTGTCATTTTTTTTAGTTCAGTAGTAGGACTGCATAAGATGGTCTGAAGAAAAGCTGACTAAGCCTTGGAAAATGGGGCACGTGAGCAAAGAGGAGGTGGTGCACATGAACAATATGAGTGGATTAGTTGGAGTTGGCCACATGAAGAAGGTTTGGGACAGGGACTCAAAACAGAAGGAACAGTAAGAGCATAAGTGTTGGAGGCAGAGATAATATCTGATTTGGGGCAGGGTGAAAGTGGGTGTCCTATGCTCATTGATATTGTTAGTACACAGATTTGGACTGTCTTGAGATGTCTTCTTAAAAGCTTGGAGTTTTATCCTAAAGACATTAAAGAGTCTTTGAAGGGCTTTAATCAATAGTGAAATGGTCAGATTAGTGTGTGGAGGATGGACTAGAGGAAAAGACGTCTGGAGAAGGGACAGCAGATAGAAGACTTGCATAGCCTAGCTATGAGATGAAGGGATCCTGAGGTGGGGTGATGTTAGTAAGAATAGAAGGGAGGGGATTATTTAGTAATGTTCAGTAGATACTTTCGGTGAGATCTAATGATTGAGTGAGGGTACAAATTAAGGATGACTCAAAGATTTGAGTCTTGGGATAAGTGGGTTATCACCAGTTGAGAAGAGAGTAGATTTAAGAAGCAGGACTAGAGGAATTAGATAATCTAGAACATGTTGATTTTGAGGTGTATGTGAGACATGCAAGTGGAGACCGTAATAGGAATATGAAACTTAATGGACAGATAGATCTAGTCTTAAAATACAGATTATCATGTTAAATCTATGAGAATAGATGAATTTGTCCTGAGATAGTGTTTCAAGATAAAATGTGGATTGACAGTAAAGCCTTTCACATTGCAGAGGCACATGTAAAAGATGTGAAAAGAATGGGAAGAGATGAATGAAGAGAACTAACAGGGTATGAATGTCCTAGAAGCCAAGGGAATAGGGAGTTTCAGGGAGAGTAAACAGGAGTGTTGAGCACAGAAGAGAAGTAGGGAAAGCAAAGATGGGAGTGTCATGGAAAATTGCTTTGAAACCTCATGTTTTCCTTTGACTTAATAGTAGTTATTCTTGTTGACAATATTTATTCTTCAAGGTGAACCTCCAGTTTTTCTTCCTTAAAGGTTTCAATATGTCTGGTACTTTTATTTACATTGTTTATGGCTCTTACCACTTAAAAAGTTCTTCCTCTCTGATGATGTATGTGATCTGTGCTTATGGTTGAAATTTAGAAAAGTACACAGTATATATAGTCTTCCCAAGACTTCATGTTAAATATACAATGCTCTTGATAATTAATGCTGATGTATTTTCCAAACAGGTTGTATAAATTTGTTCCCTCAGTGGTGTGTAAGACATATCCATTTCACCAGATCTCATCAAAATTGATTAATAACACAAAAGCAATCTTGGTCAGTTTAGTCAAAAGGAAAGCAAACTGAAATAATAAATCTCATTATGTCTTTGATTAGTAGTTAGGTTGAACTTTATTTTCTCTCGCCAATCTCTGAGGTTTGGTCAGTGAAGCACAAGAACTTCAATTACATGGAACAAACTAAGAGTTTTCAAAATACAGGAATTTCATTTTATATGCATATTCTTGATTTCAGTTTAATTTCACTGAACAGCTCTGACTGGCCTATTTAAAAGTTTTGTCTGGCCCCATAGCCCTAAGCTCTTAACCTTTATGTGATAATATCCTAAAGAAAATACCAGTAGTTAATATAATAAATAAAATGTAGTAAGAAAAGTGGGATTCACAAGTATTCTTTTTCACATTAGAGACCCAGTAGTGGCCAGTGTGTTTTGGTTAAGATTATAAGCACTTACTTAAAATACCAACACTTAGCATTTAAAATTGCACTCAAGGGAGAGTGCCTTGTTTAATGTTCTTCACTAAATATGTGTCATCATGTATCTTTAGTTCTGTCACATAAATGTATTTAAGAATACATGTGTGTACTGCATATTTATTCATATTGCTATGAGAATATTAGATAAAGAGAGATTCAAGACGTAAAGAGCCAGAAGTATAAAATAGGTTTATATATATTGTAACATTTCCATCATTACTGTCAAATAATGTTTCTACCTAGATTCAGTTAGACATGATATAGTTATAACTCAAAAGGATTTGTTAGTCAGGTAGAAGTAAGATTATCTTAGTAAATGAAACTTGAAAATACTTGGCTGAACCATGGCCTCTGAAACTTCTTAACTGTGACAGAAAGCTGAAAGAAAAAGAATACCATATAAAATTTGCTTTTACATTCATTTATATGAGTATATGGTATTCCCAAAATTTAGAGATTTAATTATTCAAGAGCTTTTTTTTTCAAATGTGACATACTCAACACATAAAAGGCAAACAAAATTACAGACTATATTTTTTGGGGATTTCAGAGTTAAGGTAGTCAGAAATTTTATTTTATAATAAAATGTTGTTCTGTAGATACTGGAAATTGAGTCCTCCCTAATTGTTTTATTTCATTTTAACTTTGCCCTTAACTTTGGAATAATTTAATCTTTCTTATTTGAGTTTCTTTTTCTCTAAATGGATAAAAGGGTTTCTCTCAATCTACATCTTACAATATTTCATAATTCTGTAAATAAGGTTTCCTGTGATTTATTTCCCTGTACGTGTGTCTGTATGCACATCTGTATTGTCTTAAAACAATATCAAAACAACAGTAGAACAAGTTTTAAGGATAAAACTTACTTTCCATTATATTTCCTAATGAAAATTAGTATATTTAAAGAACACATCTACTAAAAGTCCTGATAAATCTCTCGTTGTTCTTTTGGATTTAGGATGAATGGGAAACAAATACTTTTGTGCAATATTGTTTTGGTTTCTTATAGATTATGAAGCTAGAAATCGATGAGATTGCAGCACCTCGATCATTTATTTTTCTCTGGTGTGGTTCTGGGGAGGGATTGGACCTTGGAAGAGTGGTAAGATGATGTTTTCTAAAGTGGATTTTTAAACGCATAAGAAAAATAAGTAACACAATATGTTGCATAAGAAGTTTGAAGATTAATGTTATTAATGTGTTCTTTGTTTCTTGAATAATACTAAAATATTCAGGTGAAAAAAATGTTCAGGAAAGAATGTACAAAAGGCGGTACCCCTTGTTAACCAGCACTACGGACGAGTAATTCAAAATGTTACATATTACAAGTGCAGGAAGAAAACAGTTTAGAGATTTGAAACCAAATTAAAGCTCACAACCAAATTGCTTAGTGTCACTTACTGCTCATGAGTAGTATTCTTCTGAATAACATTAACATCTGAATTGCAAATAGAAGCCAAATCAATTGGAAAAATAACAGCATCTGGAACATAACAGTTTGAATGAAAGAGAGTGAGAAAGTTGTAACACTTCAATTTATTTTAAGTACCTTACACTTACTGTATTTTAGAACTTTGCTCTTTTTTGATTGGAATATTTAGATTTCTAAGTGGAAATAAAATAACATGCTTTCTTATCCAAACATAATGGGAGCATTGTGGCTATGTATTAGATGTCTTCACTTCTAGTCTCAATTCTGCTGTCCAACAGTGAAAGTTTGGGTGAAGAGATACTTAACTCTACTGGGCTTCGGTTTCCTCACTTGGTATTGGGTGATACTTTCCATTTTTGGACATGCTGCTTGCTATACAGCAAATGATCTCATTTAATCCTGGTAATGTTAGGAAGTGTCCATTTGAAAGATAAAAAATTTAAGTAGGATTATACTGAGATAAATCCGTGCTCAAATCTTGAAATTCTACAGTTACTTTGTATTCTTTGTATCTATAGTAAATTTGAAACTGTTGAGTAAAATCATTGTTACTCTCATTTATTAACTTCTTTTTTTTTGCTGGTACCTTCCTTAGATGCTTTTCAAAAGCTAAGAAAATAGAAACATACTATATGTTTTTATAGGTATGTTGGTATATACCTTTATTAGCTCTATTGTGTGTCTTTGGGGTTTCCTCCCACCCACCAGTTTAGGTTGAAAGTTGATCAGGAGGTTTTATTTTATTCATTTATACAACCGTTTATCATTCTGGTGAAAGCATATTTTGGCCAGAAATGATTATAAGAATAATTCAATGTGAGAATACTCATGAACTTTTGGTAGATTGATTAGGGCACGTAGGATTTAAGCCTTTGTGGCGTTTAATGAACATCAAGTACAAAACAAGTATTTGGCAACAGGAACAGATACTGATCTTGATTTTCAAGATTTTAAAATAAAAATCTAAGTCTCATTTTGATGTGTAGCTCACTTCATACACAGAGAGCATTCCTGAATATTGCCTGCGTTTTATGCTCTATTTTTCTGTGTACTTGATCATAGTACGAACAATATTGTACTGTACAGTTTATTTATTTCTCCCTTCTTTGCTCTTAAGTCAGGTGGGGCGACTACTGTATCTTTTTTTTGGTATCATTAATGTACAATCACTTGAACAACATTATGGTTACTAGACACCCTATTATCAAGTTCCCCTCACATACCCCATCAAAGTCACTGTCATTCAGTGTAGTAAGATGCTATAGAATCATTACTTGTCTTCTCTGTATATACTGCCTTTCCCGTGTGTCACCCCGCTACATTATGTGTGCTAATTGTAATAACTCTTTTCCCCCCATACATCTCCCTTCCCACCCATTCTCCCCAGTCCCTTTCCCTTTGGTAACTGTTAGTCCATTCCTGGGTTCTGTGAGTCTACTGCTATTTTGTTCCTTCAGTTTTGTCTTTGTTCTTATACTCCACAGATGAGTGAAATCATTTGATACTTGTCTTTCTCCGCCTGGCTTATTTCACTGAGCATAATATACCCTCCAGCTCCATCCATGTTGTTGCAAATGGTAGGATTTGTTTTCTTCTTATGGCTGAATAATATTCCATTGTGTATATGTACCACATCTTCTTTATCCATTCATCTACTGATGGACACTTAGGTTGCTTCCATTTCTTGGCTATTGTAAATAGTGCTGCAATAAACATAGGGGTGCATATGTCTTTTTCAAACTGGGCTGCTGCATTCTTAGGGTAAATTCCTAGGAGTGGAATTCTGGGGTCAAATGGTATTTCTATTTTGAGTTTTTTGAGGAACCTCCATACTGCTTTCCACAATGGTTGCACTAATTTACAATCCCACCAGCAGTGTAGGAGGGTTCCCCTTTCTCCACATCCTCGCCAACATTTGTTGTTGTTTGTCTTTTGGATGGCAATCATCCTAACTGGTGTGAGGTGATATCTCACTGTGGTTTTAATCTGCATTTCTCTGATGACTAGTGATGTGGAGCAACTTTCCATGTGCCTGTTGGCCATCTGAATTTCTTCGTTGGAGAAGTGTCTGTTCATCTCCTCTGCCCATTTTTTAATTGGCTTATTTGCTTTTTGTTTGTTGAGGTGCATGAGCTCTTTATATAATTTGGATGTCAACCCCTTATCGGATATGCCATTTATGAATATATTCTCCCATACTGTAGGATGTCTTTTTGTTCTACTGATGGTATCCTTTGCTGTACAGAAGCTTTTTAGTCCCACTTGTTCGTTTTTGCTTTTGTTTCCCTTGCCTGGGAGATATGTTCATAGAGAAGTTGCTCGTGTTTATGTCCAAGAGATTTTTGCCTATATTTTTTTCTAAGAGTTTTATCATTTTATGACTTACATTCAGTTCTTTGATCCATCTTGGGTTTACTTTTGTGTATGGGGTTAGACAGTAATCCAGTTTCATTCTTTTACATGTAGCTGTATGGTTTTTGCCAACACTGGATGTTGTAGAGGCTGTCATTTCCCCATTGTATATCCATGGCTCCTTTATCGTATATTAATTGACCATATATGCTTGGGTTTATATCTGGGCTCTCTATTCTGTTCCACTGGTCTATGGGTCTGTTCTTGTGCCAGTACCAAATTGTCTTGATTACTGTAGCTTTGTAGAAGAGCTTGAAGTCAGGGAGCGTAATCCCCCCTGCTTTATTCTTTCTTCTCAGGATTGCTTTGGCTATTCTGGGTCTTTTGTGGTTCCATATGAATTTTAGAACTATTTGCTCTAGTTCATGGAAGAATCCTATCGATAATTTGATAGGGATTGCATTGAATCTGTAGATTGCTTTAGGTAGGATGGCCATTTTGACAATATTAATTCTTCCTAACCAAGGGCATGGGATGGATTTCCATTTATTAGTGTCCTCTTTAATTTCTCTTAAGAGTGTCTTGTAGTTATCAGGGTATAGGTCTTTCACTTCCTTTGTTAGGTTTACTCCTAGGTATTTTATTCTTTTGGATGCAATTGTGAGTGGAATTGTTTTCCTGATTTCTCTTTCTGCTAGTTCATTGTTAGTGTATAGGAATGCAACAGATTTCTGTGTATTAATTTTGTATCCCGCATCTTTGCTGAATTGAGATATTAGATCTAATAATTTTGGAGTGGATTCTTTAGGGTTTTTCACGTAGAGTATCATGTCACCTGCAAACAGGGACAGTTTGAGTTCTTCCTTGCCAATCTGGATGCCTTTTATTTCTCTGTGTTGTCTGATTGCCGTGGCTAGGACCTCCAGAACTATGTTGAATAAAATTGGGAGAGTGGGCATCCTTGTCTTGTTCCTGATCTTAAAGGAAAAGCTTTCAGCTTCTCGCTCTTAAGTATAATGTTGGCTGTGGGTATGTCATATATGGCCTTTATTATGCTGAGGTGCTTGCCCTCTATACCCATTTTGTTGAGAGTTTTTATTATGAATGAATGTTGAGTTTTGTCGAATGCTTTTTCAGCATCTATAGAAATAATCATGTGGTTTTTGGCCTTCTTTTTGTTGATGTGGTGGATGATGTTGATGGATTTTCGAATGCTGTACCATCCTTGCATCCCTGGGATGAATCCCCCTTGATCATGATGGGTGATCTTTTTGATGTATTTTTTAATTCAGTTTGCTAATATTTTGTTGAGTATTTTTGCATCTATGTTCATGAGGGATATTGGTCTGTAATTTTCTTTTTTTGTGGTGTCTGTGTCTGGTTTTGGTACTAGAGTAATGTTGGCCTCGTAGAATGAGTTTGGGAGTATTCCCTGCTCTTCTAGTTTTTGGAAAACTTTAATGAGGATGCGTATTAGGTCTTCACTAAATGTTTGATAAAATTCAGCAGTGAAACCATCTGTTGTAGGGGTTTTGTTTTTAGGTAGTTTTTTGATTACCAGTTCAATTTCTTTGCTGGTAATTGGTCTATTCAGATTTTCTGTTTATTCCTGGGTCAGCCTTGGAAGGTTGTATTTTTCTATAAAGTTGTCCATTTCTTCTAGGTTATCCTTTTGTTACCATATAATTTTTCATAGTATTCTCTCATAATTCTTTGTATTTCTGTGGTGTCCGTAGTGATTTTTCCTTTCTCATATCTGATTCTGTATATGTGTGTAGATTCTCTTTTTTTCTTGATAAGTCTGGCCAGGGGTTTATCTATTTTGTTTATTTTCTCAAAGAACCAGCTCCTGCTTTCATTGATTCTTTCTATTGTTTTATTCTTCTCAATTTTATTTATTTCTTCTCTGATCTTTAGTATGTCCCGGTTTCTACTGACTTTGGGTCTCATTTGTTCTTCCTTTTCTAGATTCATTAATTGTGAGTGTCGTCTGTTCATTTGAGATTGTTCTCCTTTCCTGAGGTAGGTCTTTAATGCAGTATATTTCCCTCCTAGCACAGCCTTCGCTGCATCACACAGATTTTGTGGTGTTGAATTATTGTTGTCATTTGTCTCCATATATTGCTTGATCTCTGTTTTTATTTGGTCATTTATCCATTGATTATTTCGGAGCATATTATTAAGCCTCCATGTGTTTGTGGGCTTTTTCATTTTCTTTGTGTAATTCATTCTAGTTTCATACCTTTGTGATCTGAGAAGCTGGTTGGGACAATTTCAATCTTTTTTAATTTACTGAGGTTCTTTTTGTGGCCTAATATAAGATCTATTCTTGAAAATGTTCCATGTGTACTTGAGAAGAATGTGTATCCTGTTGCTTTTGGATGGAGTGTTCTATAGATGTCCGTTAGGTCCATCTGTTCTAATATGTTGTTCAGTGCCTCTGTCTCTACTTATTTTCTGTCCGGTTGATCTGTCCTTTGGAATGAGTGGTGTGTTGAAGTCTCCTAAAATGAATGCATTGCATTCTATTTCCCCCTTTAATTCTGTCAGTATTTGTTTCACATATGTAGGTGATCCTGTGTTGGGTACATAGATATTTATAATAGTTATATCCTCTTGTTGGACTGATCCCTTTATCATTATGTAATGTTCTTCTTTGTCTCTTGTGACTGTCTTTGTTTTGAAGTCTATTTTGTCTGATACAAGTACTGGAACTCCTGCTTTTTTCTCACTATTAGTTGCATTAAATATCTTTTTCCATCCCCTTAACTGTCAGTCTGTGTATGTCTTTGGGTTTGAAGTGAGTCTCTTGTAGGCAGCATATAGATGGGTCTTGTTTTTTTATCCATGCGGTAACTCTATGTCTTTTGATTGGTACATTCAGACCATTTACATTTAGGGTGATTATCGATAGGTACGTACTTATTGCCATTGCAGACTTTAGATTCGTGCAGTCTAATTTAACTTACTTCGTATACTATTACAAATACAACGTAAAGATTTCTTTTTTTCCTCCTTTTTCTTCCTCCTCCATTCTTTGTGTGTTATGTGTCATATTCTGTGCTCTTTGTCTTCCCTTGGGTGACATCTATTTAGCCTTAGGAATGCTTCCATCTATAGGAGTCCTTCCAAAATGCCCTGTAGAGGTGGTTTGTGGGAGGTAAATTCTCTCAGCTTTTGCTTATATGAAAATTGTTTAATCCCTCCTTCAAATTTAAATGTTAACCTTGCTGGGTACAGTATTCTTGGTTCAAGGCTCTTCTGCTTCATTGCATTAAATATATCATGCCACTCCCTTCTGGCCTGTAAGGTTTCTGTTGAGAAGTCTGATGATAGCCTGATGAATTTTCCTTTGTATGTGATCTTTTTTCTCTCTCTACGGCTTTTAAATGTCTGTCTGTATCCCTGATCTTTGCCATTTTAATTATTATATGTTTTGGTGTTGTCTTCCTTGGGTCCCTTGTGTTGGGATATCTGTGCATCTCCATGAACTGATAGACTATATCCTTCCCCAGATTTGGGAAGTTTTCAGCAATTACCTCCTCAATGACACTTTCTATCCCTTTTTCTCTCTCTTCTTCTTCTGGCTCCCCTATAATGCACCCCTATAATTGTTCCATTTGGATTGGTCACACAGTTCTCTCAATATTCTTTCATTCTTAGCGATCCTTTTTTCTCTCTGTGCCTCAGTTTCTCTGTATTCCTCTTCTCTAATTTTTATTACATTTACCTTCTCTTCTACAACCTGTAATCTGCTTTTAAATCCCTCCATTGTATGTTTTATTTCAGATATGGAATTTCTTAATGATTGAGTCTCTGACTTAAATTCGTTCCTGAGTTCCTGAATATTTTTCTGTACCTCCATTAGCTTGTTTATAATTTTTATTTTGAACTCTCTTTCAGGAAGATTGGTTAGTTCAGTTACATTTGGCCCTCTTCCTGGTTTTTGTGAGATTTTTGTCTGAACCATGTTCTTTTGATGTTTCATATTCCTGGGTGGTACCCACTAGTGCACAGAAACTCCAGTCTCTGGAGCTGCTCATCCTCTAGAGTGAGGTTGGGGGTCATAGGCGAGCGGAGCTGGTGCTCTGTTTCATGAGGTCTGCTCTGTTCATGAGGTGTGTGTGCAGTCTGGTTCAGCCTTCTTTCTTTTTGCTGTTTTAAGGTTAGTTGTATTAATTAACTATATTTTTGTGTTGTTTGTGGTTTTGGGAGGAGCTCTCCATCTCTCCTCTCACGCCACCACCTTGAATTCCTCCATTCACTGTACAGAAGCTTTTTAGTTTGATATAGTCCCACTTGTTCATTTTTGCTTTTGTTTCCCTTGCTCTGGGAGATATGTGCATGAAGAAGTTGCTCATATTTATGTCCAAGAGATTTTGGCTATGTTTTTTTCTAAGAGTTGTATGGTTTCATGACTTATATTCAGGTCTTTGATCCATTTTGAGTTTACTTTTGTGTATGGGGTTGGGCAATAATCCAGTTTTATTCTCTTACATGTAGCTGTCAGTTTTGCCAACACCAGATGTTGAAGAGGCTGTCATTTCCCCATTGTATATCCAAGGCTCCTTTACCATATATTAATTGACCATATATGCTTGGGTTTATGTCTGGGCTCTCTAGTCTGTTCCCTTGGTTTATGGGTCCGTTCTTGTGCCAGTACCAAATTGTCTTGATTACTGTGGCTTTGTAGTAGAGCTTGAAGTCAGAGAGCATAATTCCCCCTGTTTTATTCTTCCTTCTCAGGATTGCTTTGGCTATTGGGGGTCTCTTGTTGTTCCATATGAATTTTAGAACTGTTTGCTCTAGTTCATTGAAGAATGCTGTTGGTATTTTGATAGGGATTGCATTGAATCTGTAGATTGCTTTAGGCAGGATGGCCATTTTGACAATATTAATTCTTCCTATCCATGAGCACGGGATGTGTTTCCATTTATTGGTATCTTCTTTAAATTCTCTCATGAGTGTCTTGTAGTTTTCAGAATATAAGTCTTTCATTCCTTGGTTAGGTTTATTCGCTGGTATTTTATTCTTTTTGTTGCAATTGTGAATGGATTTGTTTTCCTGATTTCTCTTTCTGCTAGTTCACCGTTAGTGTATAGAAATGCAACAGATTTCTGTGTATTAATTTTCAAAAGTTTTTAGTTTCATGAGAGTATAGAAAATTGAGGTGGCTAAGTCAAATTATCTTTTGAATTATTTCATGAAAAAGGGAATGATTTGAAAACCCGTTTTCTATTGATGTCAAAGGAAGGTACTATTAAAGAATTGGAGTATTATATAATTCTTTCTATGTTTCGATATTTAACTCTATATATTATATTAATATCCAAAAGGTATATGTATTTCACTTAATAGCTGTATATTTAAAGACTAGCATTTCTTTTTTATCCATTTCTTCACTAAAAATTACCATGACACCTTGGAATTTAGTGTCTCAAACCTTTAGGAAGCTTTTTAATGCTGGCTGGTTAAGTATTGTTTACTTCTTTTAGCTAATGATTTCTTTTTTTCTTTCACTTTTAGTGTTTACGAAAGTGGGGTTACAGAAGATGCGAAGATATTTGTTGGATTAAAACCAATAAAAACAATCCTGGGAAGACTAAGACTTTAGATCCAAAGGCTGTCTTCCAGAGAACAAAGGTATTACCTTTACTCTTTTGTTTTCTTTATTTTCATTATTTTCTCTCAGGCTTTTTCAAATGTCTGTTTATTGTTAATTATGGTGGAAAGGTCCTTTTCTTAGACTTAGAAATGGAATTGAACATTACAATAATACATCCAAATGAACTTTTAAAATATTGAGTATGTTAGATCAACCTCCACTGTGTTGGAGAAGGCATTCCTACATGGCCTAAATTGCCATAATTTTATCAGTTATGAGCTTTTGGTACTTTTGGCCCACCCCGAGATTTTTCCTTTTCTGAGCCCAAAAAATGAGATCACAGCCAGACACATAGCTGACCAGCTTAGAGGCAAGTTTCTGTTCTCTTTCCTTCTTTTTCCTGTATAAGAACCCCTGAGAACCTCTGCATCATACAGCTGCCCTGCTAATATGAGGATTTAACAGTTTGTCCTCTAATCTTTCACTCTTTAGGGAGCCACTAGTGGGAGGGTCTTTCTTATTAATTATTTCTTGGAGTGGATTCTTTTGAAGGAAACAACCTAAGCTATCCTTGCCGCTATTGGTTTATGGAGTCAAATGAGAGATTAAATTTATTTAATCCATACTCTTGCCATCCAGGGTAAATAGAGAAGGTCAAAAAAAGAAACAAAAAAGAAAATTGTTTTACTTTCACATTTACTTATGTTGAGTGTTTAGAAGTCGATATCCAGGCTTTAAGTCCCTTCTCTATATAAAAATGCTTATGCTTATATATAGTTTTGATCTTAGATCATATGAGGCCTCATATAACAACATTTTAAGACTCCAGGGAAGTGCCATGTTTCCATTACTGGTGAAAAGTTATTATCAAGTGTTGCAGAGGAAAAGAGTCCAGGGTCATCTCATTCTAAAATAACACAGCTTCAAGTTTAATACTCTTGTGTCTAGCTCCCCTTGCCACCTTCCATTCCAAGATCCAGGTTTTCCTGTTGTGGTTTTTGCCCATAGAAATATATCCCAAAGATTCAGAGAAATTAAGACTATTTTGGAATTGGGGAGATTAGAAATGTAAAATGGTATGAATATGACTGTTGATGAAAAGAGGCTAATTGGTCTGCTCTTATTGTTATTTAGGAACACTGCCTTATGGGGATCAAAGGAACTGTTAAGCGTAGCACAGATGGGGACTTCATTCATGCTAATGTTGACATTGACTTGATTATCACAGAAGAACCCGAAATTGGCAATATAGAAAAACCTGTAGAAATTTTTCATATAATTGAACATTTTTGTCTTGGTAGAAGACGCCTTCATCTATTTGGAAGAGATAGTACAATTCGACCAGGTAGGTCAAAAACATTTAAAAATTTTATGGTTGTTTGAGATGTTGGTGTCAAAAAAACAGTACACAGTGCTGTGTAAAATAAAATTCTTATGATGTGTTTAATTCTTCTTGCTGTACTTGAAATACGCCAGGCTTATTTTTGCCTCATTATTCTTCCATGGTCCTCTCTCCTTTCATTCAAATATAGACAGGCCTTTTTTCACAGCCCTGTCTGAACTAGTCAGCTTCCACTCCACTCCCTCCTCCTGCCACTCTCTTCCCCCTTAATCTGCTTTCTTTTTCTTCATACCACCCATCACCTGAATTATAGATTGATCTGGGCATATGTTTATAGCTAATCTCTCTAGCATGCAGTCTCATAGAAGGCAAAGATTGTCTTACCAGATCCTTTCTACCCAGTATTCAGATCTTCAGTAAATATTGTGTTGAGTGAAGAAATGCATAAATGAATGATTGAATAATCCTGCAGAAAACAACCATACATTTGTGAAGTACAGATCTTGCCTTTATAGCAATTAAAATACCTGTCTTGTTTCCTTACATGTACAATGGTGTTGTGTTTTCAAATTTTTAACTTCTTACTAAATCAGTGTAATGTGAATTTACTATTTTAAAAATATGGGAGTAGAAAATAATTAGGCTGTTGTGGAATAGGATTTTCTTTTAGAGGACACAGCTTTTATTTACAAAGTATTGTTGAATTACCAGTACATTTCATTTATTACTAACCTCAGAAAATGTCAGAGTAACTTTTAACATTGCATCGCCTTAGTCACAATACATAAAATCAGTATATTTGGCCTTACCATGTTAGCAGTACCGTTTAAAGATAGAAGAGCCAGAATCTTGTTTTAAACAGTGTGCAATTTATAAAAAGTAAAAGAAGTTGAAGAAGTTACAGTAGAATAATTGGCTTTGAATGTACCTAAGAATTTAGAAGAAACTCTGACGTTCATTCTAAAAAAAACAGTCCTTAAAGTTGTCTAAATTTTATGTATAATATAACCCATTCCTCTTCTGCTTACACCACCCACCAGGTATTTCTTTGTGGGTGTGCTTTGATGAACACCATAACTTGAAAATATTTCAGTTGTAGAAACTGATAGTCTCAAATTTCATAAAATTATGTAAAATAATAAAGAGAAAAGTAAAACTGAAGTCTCTTTACCAATAAAGTTTTTTCATGTGAAATGTATACACTGTACATTAGGCATCTTTAGAGAAAGTGTTCCCTGTATTTAAGAGTGTTTTTTCTCAAAGCAGTTTTTTTATTCAGCATTGTATTACTTAAATTATCATTTTATTGCCTTTTGACTTAATGTTGTAGTCAAATAATATACACCATAATATTTCACTCATTTGTAATTTGTTGTTTTGCTTTTGACCCATTTAGATAAATGTTCCAGGTCCAGTTGAAAAGAATGCGTATTATTTTGTTGTTGGTTGTGATATTTATTAATTGTGTGCTGTTTATGTCAGCCATGTGTTTGCTGACTTTTTAAACTACTTGTTCATGAGAACGGTCTGTTAGAATCTTTTATGATACGGGTTTTTAGTTTAGTTGTCAGTTTCTTATTTATGTCTGAGGTTCAGTTGTTAGGTGCATATAAAATGTAGAATTTTTATTCCTTTCTGGTAGATGACCCTCTTAATATTACGAAACATCCTTCTTTAGCAAATTATTTTTACCTTAATTTCTCCTTCATCTGATATTATGATAGCCATTCCAGCTTTCTTTTGGTTTGTGTTTATATGGTATGTTATTTTCATCCTTCTACTTTCAGTCTTCCATATCCTTACATTTAAGGTGTATGTCTTGTGAACAAATATGTGGTTTTTCACCCAGTTTTTTTAATTGAACTGTTTAGTTAATCTACATTTAATCTAAGTCCTGATGTACTTGGGCATAAATGACCATTGTAGTGTTTGCTTTACATTGGAGTACCACCTGTTCAGTGTTCCCTTTTTTCTCATTTCTTTTGAATTCTGTTATGCCATTTTTCCTTTTTAATTAGCGTATAAGTTAGATATTCTCTTCTTGTTCCTTCAGTGGTTATCTTAGAGATTGCAACATTCATCTTTGAATTATTTAAAGTCTAAATTAAAATAGTATATTGATTTTTAGAAGATGGGAATGCTGTGGTTTATATTTTAGTGTCCTTAACTTTTTAAACCAGTTTTTCTTAATATACAAGCAGTTCATGCATATATATACATTTATAGAGTGAGCTTTGAGTTTAAACTTCTGCACATATACAGGAGCATCTTGTTTAGAAGTTTTGTAAATGATTTTGCTTTCTTATCAAAGTAAGAATATTTTGGCAGTAGAGCTTGTGGCAAGCAAATGTTTTCTCTTCACTGGCTTAAAAAAGTAACATCATTAGATAAGAACACTGGCAGGTGTGTTTTTCAGAAAGTGTGTATGTGCATATATATTGAATATCAAGATTATGGCTCCAGTGTTTGAGGAAATAAGGAACAGAATTTTCTCTACCATCATTAACCTGTCCTACTCAAAAATAGCTCCAAATCTGGAAACAATCTCCAGTGGCAACAGCTGTTCAAAGGATGTAGAAAACCTTAAAGAAAAAGGAAAACCTTTGGAAAAGTAAAAGCAAACATCAAACAGATGGTAATCTTAACAATAATTGAAAAATCAGTGTAATAACAAAGAAAGTTTTGTTTTGTTTTGTTTTTAACAATTTATTTTATTTTAGTATCATTAACCTACAATTACATGGGCAATATTGTGATGATTAAACTACCCGCTTCATCAGGTCCCCCCCACCGACCCTATTACACAAAGAAAGTTTTGAAGGGGAAAAATTCATTATCACTATCTTTAAGAATTATTTTCATCTTTTACAAAGTAATTTCCAGTCCTTCTGCGCATACAAGTTTTTACATATAGTCATCATTTTGTATTTTTCTCAGTATTATGTCAAGTATACTTCTATATTTGAAGAAATTATTTATAATTATTTCAAAGTTTTTATAACATTATTTTAATTAATGTAATTTTAACCCAAGTAGATGAACCTAAGGAATAGAGAGAACACATGATTGTTAAGTGTGGTTATAGGAATAAGCATAAGCAGCAACTAAAAGAGAGATTTTGCCTGATACCAACTTTTATTTATAACTATAATATTCCAACTTTTATTTATAACTATAATATTCGATGGGGTTTCCATCCGTGTAGCTGTGGCACTTTACCCACTTTAGATTATACATTACACTTTTCATACAGGATATCCTTCTATTTCTGTCTGTACCAGTTGAACAAAGTCTTAGAGGCACGAATTTAATTTTTTTCTTGTAAACTACATCTGATTCTTTACTCTTGCCCATTCTGGCAAATGTTATTTTTGTTTTAACTATATATAGTAAAACAAAATTTAGGAAGGAATATCTGCTTGGGGAAATTATAGATGGTTGGTGGTTCACTGTATATTAATTAAGAGTAGGAACAATTGAGAAAGGTCTGCTCTACTCAAGAGGCCTTCATTTTGGGGGTTGAATCCTCAGATACACTCTTCCTCAAGGAGGCAGTCTAAGGTATATTACATATACCTTAGGAATACTACTCACCATTGCTTTAAAAGGTTTTAAAATTGCTATATATGTAAAATACACTGAAGCTAGGCTATTTTAAACTTACTTGGTTCTTTGTAATACCTTTAGAAATTATGATAAAACACTGTTGGAATTAAGAATTTGTGTAGGGGAGGCAGAGTCCCTGTAGTGTGCGAAGATTTGAATGTGTTAGGTATGTGAAAGGCAGTAAGACATGTAAGAGACAGCACTAGTATTTTTCATCTTTAAATTTTTTTCTTTCCCCTTGTTGGTGTGTTGTGTCCCACAATACCACACACATGCCTTAAAACTAGAAGGGAGCAAGTTAGAATCTTACAAATTAAGTTGTTGATGAGACCATATAGGTGTATAATGTGCTCTTTAATCTGAATAGGTACTTCTCTACTTATCAGGGTATCCACTAGATAATATAAAAAAGACTTTATTTGTTAGTTTTTTCTTCAAATATTATAAATTCTGTTTCAATGCACTCTTAGATGCTGATAATTTTTTAAAAGGATGAACAAAGTATTGTGCAGAAATGGCTACTACATTTTAGAATGTGATCCTAGTAAAACATTTTGCATTTTATGATGGATTTAACATTGTAATAAATAACCTTGATGATGATGAAGCAGAATATTTTGAACTGAATTTTTCAGATGAAGAGTCTGATTCTTGGAGATTATATGACCTAAAGCAGACCTTCTCTCTTAGAGCACTCTGTACATGTTTCCAGTGTCTCCCCAAAAGATGTGTCAGGTAAAAGAATCACCACACGCAGGGTACTCCAAAGCATAATGTCTCTGTTGGGCATTTACAGATAATTCATGGTTCCTCCCATTTCAGACACAGTTTAATCAGTCAAAAACAATCCTTATTATAAGCAAAGTTGTCTAGCAATGTAGTTGACAAAAATACCTTTTTACCTATAGGAATACAATGTTCAGTGGAAATTCTGAGAAATTATTTTTATTTCATGAAGGATGTATATTTAAGTTGGATATTGAAGGGTGGAATTTTCATCAGGTTGACTGGATAGAAAAGAAAACAGGCTCAGAGGTGGAAATTAATATGGAAACACTTTGTAGTGGTTTGCTCAAATGAAGATGTCATGAAAAGCATTAGTGAGAAATGTGATTGGAAAGTTAGTTCAAGCTTCATTATAAAAGACCTTAGATTACATATTTATGAACTTGGGCTTTGTGGAAGGCCCTAGGTGGTTGCTCAGAGAAGTAACATGTTTGAAGCTTTGCTTTAGGCTTTTCACTTTTAGAGTGATGAGAGGTTGGGAGAGCATTTCAGTATATATGTACGTCTGTTACATGTGTAGGGCACTGGCCTAATAAAAGAAGTAAACAAATTTAAGGGTGGTAGTGGAAATGGAAAGATAGAGGGAATGGGAGCAGCATGGTAGTTAGGGGTTGGATTTCTAGGACCCATCAACTGGGCTGTTGTTGTGATTGGAGAGTACAGGTAAAAGCTGATACCATTGCCACAAGTAGGAAGGTTATGTAAAATTAAATTTTCACTGAGCCAAAATTCCGTGTACTGTATACCTTTTTTTTTTAAGTGCTACTCTCACAGAGTGTGAAACATGGATGGAGACAATAGGGAAGATATATTACAAAAGTTACAGTCTAGGAAGAGAAATAAGATAAATACATAAGAAATCTTTATGACCACGATTAAGTGTCTTGCATTCTATAAAAAAGATCAGTAGTGGTGATAGGGACATCTTAAAGATTTGAAATAGCTCCTAACGGACAAATAAGAGAGAATTTTTAAAAAAATGTTTCTTTTCCCTTCAGGATGGCTTACAGTTGGACCCACTCTAACAAACAGCAACTACAATGCCGAAACATACGCTTCTTACTTCAGTGCCCCTAATTCCTACTTGACTGGATGCACAGAAGAAATTGAGAGACTTCGACCAAAATCACCTCCCCCCAAATCTAAGTCTGACCGGGGAGGTGGTGCTCCCAGGGGTGGAGGAAGAGGTGGAACTTCTGCTGGCCGTGGACGGGAAAGAAATCGATCTAACTTCCGGGGAGAAAGAGGTAGCTTCAGGGGGGGCCGAGGAGGAACACACAGAGGTGGCTTTCCACCTCGATAATTTTTTAATTCTCTGGCCCTGTTAATGCCCCCTATCATCTTTATTGTAGTTTGAATTTCAGTTAAGAGACATAGTTTACAACTCAATTTCAGCTTGTACTTAGATTTAATTTCTCTAAGCTGCAGAAATATCTTAGCCAACCTGCCTTGTGGTTACACACACTATCTAGTTTTGTTCCAGGATAAACAAATTATCCTGCCTTTTGTCATGTGCATGTAACCAAACAGAATGGAACAGTACAAATAACTTCACTTTCAGAGACTGAGTTTATTCTGATTGATTCCAGCTAATTAGAAAGGCTCTTGGTTTTTAGAAAAAAAATAGTATTCCAGTGCTGACAGTAATGGGTATCCTGACACTGCTGTCAGAGCAAATGAGAAGCTGTTGGGGAGCCTTGATAGAGTGGAGCTGGGACCGATGGTAAATTTCTGTGGGGGTTTTAACGTTTTCTTGAAACAGCAATAAACAAATCGGATATAAATTCAGATATAATTTGACCTCAGAAGAAATTGAGAGACTTTAAACAAAAATCACCTCCCAAATCTAGATCTGACGGGGAGATGGAGCTCCCAGAGGTGGGTAAAGAGAGAGGTAGCACTTAGTAGACAGACTTAAAGAAAAAGCTCATCATAATCTCAACTGTGTGACCACAGATGAGCCTTCATCATGCTTCCTAAGAAGCAAAGGAGGACACATTACCCAAGTGCTAAAGCTGGTATGGGTTTAACTTGGATTTACCGTCAGAGCAGTTTCATATTCCTCAGCAAACTAAAGGTGACAACAGAGATACCTGGTTTGTCGGGTTCTTGGTTTAAAGATTTTGGGGAATATAGTACTTGGTGATGAGGAGATGACTTAACTTTTTGTGAAGCACACAGTGTAAAAACCAATTACAGAAAACCCTCAACTTAAGAAGACAGCTTAGAAAATGAACTGCAGCTGCCTTTCATTAAATCCATATGATATATTGTTTTAAGGGACTAATTTTCCAGATTGGTTGTCTTAAGACTTCATGCTGTGATTTCTCGTTCTATACTGTAACTCATGTTTTAAATGAATTTGCTGAACTTGGTGAATGAAATACCATTATTGTTCCTGATAAATATAGTTTTTATTTTGTGTATAATTTTTCTAATGAAGCTTTAAACCTCTGAAATCTGGAATTCTGTTTTCTGTCAGAGAAATTGCTGTTGTAACAAAAGGAAAAGGGCCAATCTAAGATTAGACTATTCTGAGGATGGAGATTAGGAGGCCCGGAGGACTCACCGTTCCTCCTGACTTTTCTTCACTGGGTAGTATACACAAGGAGAGGAGGTTGGTGATGTCAGCTAGAGCACATTTTGTGGTGGCGAATATCATCCCCAAACACGACTGAACCAGCTTAACCAAAGAATTGTGGAGATGTTAATCAAAAAGTGATCACCATGTGCCAGCACAGTGTGAGAGGCTGGGAAGTGGGGATCAGCATGGAGCCCAGCCTGGCAGCCAGGTCACATATCCAAAGTTGGAATGGTCAGCACTGCAGGGACTGTGTTGTGTTCTGATACTTTGGTAAGTAAAAGAGCCGCCTATGACTCGTTAGCTCATCAGTGCTGAAATGTCAGCTACATATCTCTTCTGTTTTAAAGCCAGGTGAGTGTTATGCCAGAGCTTCATTATACACTGACAAGAGTTGTAATGGTAGGATGCCTGGGAGTTACAACATGCTGTTGATAGCTGAGATTCTTGTGTCATGGCCGTTACTAGGAATGATTTCTTTTCATGTTTTTCAAAATACTTTCTACCCATCTTAATTGCTAAATTAAGTTTTAGCATGTAATTGTTTGCAATAATTATATGATTTGTTACAGCAGTTTAAAACCTGTACTCTTTCATCCTGAATTTAAGAACATAAGATTTAGCCTTTAAAGTGTAGTTCTAGGTTTACTGGTTTGTTTAATATGATTTTTATGAACTTGACAAAATTTTGGCCCATTTAGGGCTAATTCTAAATAGTAGTCTTTGATCTGAAAGTATTTCATATTTTTGTGAGCTATTGAAAACATAAACATAAAAGAAAAGCCTTTCTTAGAACAATCCTGTAATCTTGGGGTCATGTAGGACTTTTGGCAATACCCTATCTTTAAATTTGGTGAGAGGAAGTATATGGAATCAGTTTTGAGGCTGTAAATCTAGGGCTTCCCAGAAGGTTAGAACATGCATACAGGAACCAAACATGTAATACACTAAAGCAAGTCATGAGCTTGTGTTCTAATGGAATAATTGTCTTTTTACATGTATTTTGTTTGCATATGAAACAGGAATATATACTACCACTCATTTACTTTCTCCCATTTATCTTGTCTTTGCCGTTTTCCTACTTTGATGGGTTTTCTCAACTCTTTAAGTAGAGCAGCACAGAGCACCTTAATAAATAGTCACTGACTTGATCTCAGGGCCATGGAGGGTAGAGAGGTAAGGACAGGAGATGATATGCCCTGGGAAAGGTGGACATCATTACTCAGCTCCAGCTTATTTTTAACCACACAGAGACAATGATTAGCCTGAGATATCATGAAATCTCCCTAATTTTTAGATGTTTGCAGTTTAAATACTTTGTGTCCTTTGCTTATATTTTCTTCTCATGGAACTAAAATTTCTTAATTTAGCTAGCTAAATACCGCATGCATATTTTAAATTCTGGCCTCCAAACACCATGTGACCAAATTTATTAAAAGTACTCCACTGGGTCAAGAACATCAACTTTGAAAGCAAATAATGCAGTTGATATACTTTGGAACATGCAAAAACGACTGCAGTTGTGGGCTGCTGCTTTAAAATTGCATACAGTAATGTGACTACAACCCATTCATCTGTCCAATGGGAGAAAATGTAGAGATCTTGGCCTCTGTTATCACAAAACACACCTTTTATAGAATTCCATACCTATACAAGTTCTTAGTTTACAATTATGGTTGTTAATATCATAAAAGAATAACTACATCATTCTCCTGCCTCTTTTGTGTGGTTTTTTTTTTGTCTTTTTAAAAGTAGAAGACAGAAAGTCAAACAGAGATCCCATTTTAGAAGTTTATGCTGGTTAAATTACCAAGGTAATTGCTTAAATATCTTATGTAATTTGCTGCCATTTTATAGGTTTATGCTTTTCAAGACAACTTCCGGGTTAGGTACATACTTCAATATTTAATCAAGGAGAGGCTTTTAATGTAATGACATTTTCTATATCAGATAAGCTAA
Source organism: Phataginus tricuspis (assembly GCA_029783875.1). NCBI lineage: Eukaryota > Metazoa > Chordata > Mammalia > Pholidota > Manidae > Phataginus > Phataginus tricuspis. The sequence goes on along the minus strand of JAQQAC010006877.1, from coordinate 6,943,103 downwards.
GCTACAAAGGTGTACGGATTATTTGGCCTTGTCCAGAAAGCTAGGCTTAAATGCATGGAAAGTAGGAGCTCAAGATTATAGTTTACTTTTCTACTGTTACATCTTACTGAAAAAAAATTTTTTAAGCATACAGTAGTCCTCCCTTATCCACAAGGGTATGTTCTAAGACAGCAGTGGATGCCTGTAACTGCGTAGTACCAAACCCTATATATATATATATATGTATATACTATGTTTTTTATATACATACATATATGCATAAAGTTTAATTTATAAATTAGGCCTAGTAAGAGATGAACAGCTATAATAAAGTGAAATAATTACACAGTATAATAAAAGTTATGTGAATGTGATCTATCTTTCAAAATATTCTCCCGTACTCACCCTTCCAGTGAAGTAAGATGATAAAATGCCTGTGTGATGAGATGAAGTGAGGTGAATAATGTAGTCGTTAGGCCACTATCGACTTTCTGACAATATGTCAGGAGGATCATTTGCTTCCAGACCTTGGTTGACTGTGGGTAACTGAAATGGTGGAAAGCAAAACTATGGATAAGGGAGGATCAAACGTGATTAAGAATACTGTATTTATCAGTTAATGATTCTGTAACATCTTAGTATGTTGATAGATAGTGACTGCACTAGAGGGCGTAAGGATTTAATAATATGGGGAACTTGAACTACAGTGTTGTATATTTGAAAACCAATATAAGATTGCATATCAATGATACTTTAATTTTAAAAAATTGTATTTATAAAAATGATTCCAAAGCAAAATTTAAGAAAATGCAAGCACAAATGTAAGCTTGTCAGCCCTCTGACTCACTGCATCATAAATCCCACCTTCTCCAGATAGAATGCTGACAAGATATTGGATCAAGATAGCACCAGAACCCCTTTAGCGAACATTCCCAGTTCTGATTGTTTTCACATACCCCAAACAGTGAAAGATTGCCATTTCATCTGAAGCCCTGTACTTGAGACCGTGGGGCTCTTTGACACTAGTCAGGGGAGTGAAACAAAGATAGTAATAATTCCCTGCCAGTCCAGCGGAATGGAGATTCAGATGCAACTCAGCTGATTTTTAACACATGACTTTTTTGTACACTTGAGTTTATTGTTGTAAATTCATATCTGCTAAATCTTCTTTCTCTTAGTCATAAATGTAATCATCTTTGCCAAAGCCTTAAAACTTTATTGGCTAACATTAAATTCCGTGGGATATCCTAAGACTTTTTTAAACGTGAATAATAATGTATTTAAAGAAACAATTTTTTCTGAATCCAAGGAATCTCTGCTTGAAAAATATTGACTTACGACTCTAAAGTCTTATTATATAAAAGGTCTTAAAGTTGAAAATTCTTGTTGCAAAAGACTTTAGTATTTGTAACTGGTAACAACTTTTTTAAATGTTATAAAACACACCCTAAAAATGTTTGCACAGCTCATGTGCTCTGAGACTGCATTGGCAGTCACTGTTGTTACAACAAACTATTGTAACAACAGTTTACTTAACGGGACACTAGTCATGTTGCTTCACCAAATTGCCTGTGCTGTTGTGATCTAAAATGATTTTCATGTGTGAAGTATGGGTAACAATGGCTCTGGGAATCATGTTTGTAAGGATATGTGTTTTGGGAATTGGGAGAGTTTTCCCTGAATATGACAGGGATATGTGACAGGGACATATGGTAGCCTTCGAACTATCTGAAAACTGCTGTCAAGTGGAAAAAGAATTTACCTGTGGCCTCAAAAGACAGAGAGTGTACACTGAAAGAAATTTTAGGAAAACTGTCTTGCTAAATGTAATATTCTAACAGAACTGTTCATAAATGCTTGCTTTGGGAAGAACTAGCCTCTCATCAGTTTCTCAAGCAGATGCCAGGGAACATCCACTAGAGATGATGACTAGGGGATTTCTATTGCCTCTTTCAACTAAGATTTTTTCTTTTTATCCAGATTAGTATTACATCTTGTATTTTCAGCAATTAAAATTATGTAGTCAATTCTCTAAAGAACTGCCTTTTCTGGAAGATTACTCACTTCTCTGGAAGGTTTCACTCACAGTGTTATAATGCCCCCCCAATAGAACTGAAGATCACTTTAGGTGGTCTTCCCATGTTAAAAAACATGATCTAAAATTGGATCTTTACACTTCATTGTTTCACTAATAAAGAAACATGGTTTCCATGTAATGAACATTAAAAAAAGATGAACATACCATTCTTAATTATTCTCAGTCTACTGTCATTAGGTGAAGAATTCTAAAAAGTGAAAGTAGTACCATTTAGTAACTTCCTCAAAGATAAACCTCCTTGAGTGAGTGAACTCTTATTTTTTCATAATGGTTCCCACCCTTCAAAATACAAATTCTTGACTTTGGTTTATATTACTAAAGTTCTATTTTTTTAACACTTAAAGTGGCTTAGTTTACAGTTTTCTTGTTGATGACTTAAAACCATCTTTTTTTTTTTTTTTTGGCTATCATTAATGTACAATTACATGAACAACATTACGGTTACTAGACTCCCCCCATTATCAAGTCCCCATCACATACCCCATTACATTCACTGTCCATCAGCGTAATAAGATGCTATAAATCACTACTTGTCTTCTCTGTGTTATACTGCCTTCCCCATGTCCCCCCCCCCCCCTTATACGTGCTAATCGTAATGACCCTTTTTCCCCCTTATTCCTCCTTTCCCTCATCCTCTCCAATCCCTTTCCCTTTGGTAACTGTTAGTCCATTCTTGGGTTCTGTGAGTCTGCTGCTTTTTTGTTCCTTCACTTTTTTCTTTGTTCTTATACTCCACAGAGGAGTAAAATCATTTGATACTGGTCTTTCTCCACATGGCTTATTTCACTGAGTATAATACCCTCTAGCTCCATCCATCTTGTTGCAAATGGTAGGATTTCTTTTCTATGGCTGAATAATATTCCACTGTGTATATGTACCACATCTTCTTTATCCATTCATCTACTGATGGACACTTAGGTTGCTTCCATTTCTTGGCTATTGTAAATAGTGCTGCGATAAACATAGGGGTGCATATGTCTTTTTCAAACTGGTTTGCTGCATTCTTAGGGTAATATCCTAGGAGTGGAATGGAATTCCTGGGTCAAATGGTATTTCTATTTTCAGCTTTTTGAGGAACCTCCATACTGCTTTCCACAATGGTTGAACTAATTTGCATTCCTACCAGCAGCGTAGGAGGGTTCCCCTTTCTCCACATCCTCGCCAATATTTGTTGTTGTTTGTCTTTTGGATGGCGGCCATCCTGACTGGTGTGAGGTGATATCTCATTGTGGATTTAATTTGCATTTCTCTGATGATTAGCGATGTGGAGCATCTTTTCATGTGCCGTTGGCCATCTGAATTTCTTCTTTGGAGAAGTGTCTGTTCATATCCTCTGCCCATTTTTTAATTGGCTTATTTGCTTTTAGTTTGTTGAGATACATGAGCTCTTTATATATTTTGGATGTCAAGCCCTTAATGGATATGTCATTTATGAATATATTTTCACATTCTGTAGGATGTCTTTTTGTTCTACTGATGGTGTCCTTTGCAGTGCAGAAGCTTTTCAGCTTGATACGGTCCCACTTGTTCATTTCTGCTTTTGTTTCCTTTGCCCAGAGAGATATGTTCATGAAGAAGTTGCTCATGTTTATGTTCAAGAGATTTTTGCCTATGTTTTTTTCTAAGAGTTTTATGGTTTCATGACTTACATTCAGGTCTTTGATCCATTTGAGTTTACTTTTGTATATGGGGTTAGTCAGTAATCCGTTTCATTATCTTACATGTAGCTGTCCAGTTTTGCCAACACCAGCTGTTGAAGAGGCTGTCATTTCCCTATTGTATATCCATGGCTCCTTTATCATATATTAATTGACCATATATGGTTGGGTTTATATCTGGGCTCTCTATTCTGTTCCACTGGTCTATGGGTCTGTTCTTGTGCCAGTACCAATTTGTCTTGATTACTGTCACTTTGTACTAGAGTTTGAAGTCTGGGGGTGTAATTCCCCCCCCTTTATTCTTCCTTCTCAGGATTGCTTTAGCTATTGGGGATCTCTTGTGGTTCCATGTGCCTTTTGGAACTGTTTGCTCTAGTTCATTGAAGAATGCTGTTGGTATTTTGATAGGGGTTGCATTGAATCTGTAGTTTGCTTTAGGCAGGATGGCCATTTTGACAGTATTAATTCTTCTTATCCATGAGCACGGGATGTGTTTCCATTTATTGATATCTAATTTCTCTTATGAGTGTCCTGTAGTTTTCAGAGTATACGTCTTTCACTTCCTTGGTTAGATTTATTCCTAGGTATTTTATTCTTTTTGCTGCAATTGTGAATGGAATTGTTTTCCTGATTTCTCTTTCTGCTAGTTTATCGTTAGTATATAGGAATGCAACAGATTTCCATATATTAATTTTGTATCCTGCAACTTTACTGAATTCAGATATTAGATCTGGTAGTTTTGGAGTGGATTCTTTAGGGCTTTCCATGTACAATATCATGTCATCTGCAAACAGGGACAGTTTGACTTCTTCCGCCCCAGTCTGGATGCCTTTTATTTCTTTGTGTGGTCTGATACCGTGGCTAGAAGCTCTAGAACTATGTTGAATAAAAGTGGGGAGAGTGGGCATCCTTGTCTTGTTCCTGATCTTAAAGGAAAAGCTTCCAGCTTCTCACTGTTAAGTATAATACTGGCTATGGGTTTGTCATATATGGCCTTTATTATGTTGAGGTACTTGCCCTCTATACCCATTTTGTTGAGAGTTTTTATCATGAATGGATGGTGAATATTGTCAAGTTCTTTTTCAGCATCTATGGAGATCATGTGATTTTTTTCTTAATTTTGTACATTATTATTATTAGAAAAAACATAGGCTTATAGGGGAATTCACAAGATTCTAAATATAAAAGAGAAGATGTCAAAGAAGCTTTGGATGGTCTTCTTTGGACCAGACAAACTGGCTTGCTTTCACTCTTTTTTTTTTATCGCCCCAATTATCAAGTCCCCACTGCATACCCCATTACAGTCACTGTCAATCAGCATAGTAAGATGTTATAGAATCACTACTTGTCTTCTCTTGGCTATCCTGCCCTCCCCCCCCCCCCCCCCACATTATGTGTACTAATCATAGTGCCTCTTTTTCCCCTTAGCCTTTCCTTCCCACCCATCCTCCCCAGTCCCTTTCCCTTTGGTAACTGTTAGTCCGTTCTTGGGTTCTGTGAGTCTGCTGCTGTTTTGTTCCTTCAGTTTTTTCTTTGTTCTTATACTCCACAGATTAGTGATATCATTTGATACTTGTCTTTCTCCGCCTGGCTTATATCACTGAGCATAATACCCTCTGGTTCCATCCATGTTGTTGCAAATGGTAGGATTTGTTTTCTTCTTATGGCTGAATAATATTCCATTGTGTATATGTACCACATCTTCTTTATCCATTCATCTACTGATAAAACTTAGGTTGTTTCCATTTCTTGGCTATTGTAAATAGTGCTGCAATAAACATAGGGGTGTATATATCTTTTTCAAACTGGGCTGCTGCATTCTTAGGGTAAATTCCTAGGAGTGGGATTCCTGGGTCAAATGGTATTTCTATTTTGAGTTTTTTGAGGAACCTCCATACTGCTTTCCACAGTGGTTGAACTAATTTACATTCCCACCAGCAGTGTAGGGGGGTTCCCCTTTCTCCACATCCTCTCCAACATTTGTTGTTGTTTGTCATTTGGATGGTGTCCATTTTAACTGGTGTGATGTAATATCTCATTGTGGTTTTCAGTTGCATTTCTCTGATGATTAGAAATGTGGAGCATCTTTTCATGTGCCTGTTGGCCATCTGAATAATTTCTTTGGAGAAGTGTCTGTTCAGCTCCTCTGCCCATTTTTTAATTGGCTTACTTGCTTTTTGTTTGTTGAGGTGCATGAGCTATTTGTATATTTTGGATGTCAACACCTTATTGGATATATCATTTATGTATATTCTCCCATACTGTAGGATGTCTTTTTGTTCTACTAATGGTATCCTTTGCTATACGGAAGCTTTTTAGTTTGATACAGTCCCATTTGTTCATTTTTGCTTTTGTTTCCCTTGCCCATGGAAATATGTTCATGAAGATATTGCTCATGTTTATGTCCAAGAGATTTTTGCCTATGTTTTTTTTCTAAGAGTTTTATGGTTTCATGACTTACATTCAGGTCTTTGATCCATTTGAATTTACTTTTGTGTATGGAGTTAGATAGTAATCCAGTTTCATTCTCTTACATGTAGCTATCCAGTTTTGCCAACACCAGCTGTTGAAGAGGCTGTCATTTCCCCATTGTATATCCATGGCTCTTTTATTATATATTAATTGACCATATATGCTTGGGTTAATATCTGGACTCTCTATTCTGTTCCACTGGTCTATGGGTCTGTTCTTGTGCCAGTACCAAATTGTCTTGATTACTGTGGCTTTGTAGTAGAGCTTGTCGTTGGGAAGTGAGATTCCCTCCTGCTTTTTTCTTCCTTCGTAGGATTGCTTTGGCTATTTGGGGGAATCATGTGATTTTTTTTCCTTTTTGTTGATGTGGAGTATTATGTTGATGGATTTTCGAATATTGTACCATCCTTTTATCCCTGGAATAAATCGTACTCAAACATGTTGGATGATCTTTTGATGTATTTTTTAATTCGCTTTGCTAATATTTTGTTGAGTATTTTTGCATCTATGTTCATTAGGGATATTGGTCTGTAATTTTCTTTTTTTTGTAGTGTCTTTGTCTGATTTTGGTATTAGAGTGATGCTGGCCTCATGGTATGAGTTTGAAGTATTCTCTCCTGTTCTACTTTTTAGAAAACTTTAAGGAGGACCGATATTAGGTCTTCCCTTAGTTTTTGATAAAATTCGGTGGTTAAGCCATGTGGTCCAGGGGTTTTGTTCTTAGGTAGTTTTTTGATTACCAACTCAATTTCACTGCTGATAATTCATCTGTTCAGATTTTCTTTTCCTTCCTTGGTCAGTCTTGGAAGGTTGTATTTTTCTAGAAAGTTGTCCATTTCTTCTAGGTTATCCAATTTGTTAGCATATAATATTTCATAGTATTCTCTAATAATTCTTTGTATTTCTGTGATGTTCACAGTGATTTTTCCTTTATGATTTCTAATTCTGTTTGTGTGTGTAGACTCTTTTTTTCTTGGTTAATTCTGGCTAGGGATTATCTATTTTGTTCATTTTTTTAAGAACCAGCTCCTGGTTTCATTGATTGTTTCTATTGTTTTATTTGTCTTGATTTTATTTCTCCTTTGATCTTTATTATGTCCCTCCCTCTACTGACTTTGGGCCTCATTTGTTCTTCTTTTTCTAGTTTCGTTAATTGTGAGTTTAGACTGATCATATGGGATTGTTCTTCTTTCCTGAGGTAGGCCTGTATTGCAATATACTTCCCTCTTAGCACTGCCCTCGCTCCATCCCACAGATTTTGCCATGTTGAATTATTTTCATTTGTCTCCATATATTGCTTGATCTTTGTTTTTATTTGGTCATTGATCCATTGATTATTTAGGAGCATGTTATTAAGCCTCCATGTGTTTGTGGGCTTTTTCATTTTGAGTAATTTATTTCTAGTTTCAGGTTTTTGTGGTCTGAGAAGCTGGTTGGTACAATTTCAATCTTTTTGAATTTACTGAGGTTCTTTTTGTGGCCTAGAATATGATTTATTCTTGAAAATGTTCCATGTGCACTTGAGAAAGAATGTGTATCCTGTTGCTTTTGGATGGAGTGTTCTGTAGATGTCCGTTAGGTCCATCTGTTCTAATATGTTGTTCAATGCTCTGTCTCCTTACTTATTTTCTGTCTGGTTGATCTGTCCTTTGGAGTGAGTGGTTTGTTGAAGTCTCCTAAAATGAACGAATTGCATTCTATTTCCCCCTTTAATTCTGTTAGTATTTGTTTCACATATGTTGGTGATCCTGTGTTGGGTGCATAGATATTTATAATAGTTACAGCCTCTTGTTGGACTGACCCCTTTATCATTATGTAATGTTCTTCTTTGTCTCTTGTGACTTTCTTTGTTTTGAAGTCTATTTTATCTGATACAAGTACTACAACTCCTGCTTTTCTCTCCCTGTTAGTTGCATGAAATATCTTTTTCCATTTCTTTGCTTTTAGTCTGTGTATGTCTTTGGGTTTGACGTGAGTCTCTTGTAGGCCGCATATAGATGGGTCTTGCTTTTTTATCCATTTTGTAACTATGTCTTTTGATTGGTACATTCAGATCATTTACATTTAGGGTGATTATTGATAGATATGTACTTATTGCCATTGTAGGCTTTAGAATTGCTGTACCAAAGGTTCATGGGTAATTTACTTACTATCTAACAATCTAATTTAACTCAGTACGCTTTTACAAACACAATCTAAAGGTTTATTTTTTTTCTCCTCCTCTATTTTTCATATATTTGGTATTGTATTTTGAACTCTTTGTTTATCCCTTGACTGATGTGAGGGTAGTTGAATTAATTTTGCATTTGCTTAGTAATTAATTGGTCTACTTCCTTTACTGTGGTAGTATTTTCTCTGGCGACAGCTATTTAGCGTTAGGAGCACTTCCATCTACAGCCGTCCCTCCAAAATACAGTGTAAAGATGGTTTGTGGGAAGTAAATTCTCTCAACTTTTGCTTATCTGGACTTATTTAATCCCTCCTTCAAATTTAAATGATAATATTGCCGGATAGAGTATTCTTGGTTTTGAGGCCCTTCTGTTTCATTGCATTAAATATATCATGCCACTCCCTTCTGGCCTGTAAGGTTTCTATTAAGAAGTCTGATGATAGCCTGGTGTATGTGATCTTTTTTCTCTCTCCTACTGCTTTTAACAGTGTGTCCTTATCCTTGATCTTTGCCATTTTAATTATCATATATCTTGGTGTTGCTCAAACCCGTATTTTTAAGTGTTACAGTTTGTCTCACTTGCATAGCTTGCAAACTCCCTCAATATATACAAATGTGAAGTAGTACCCATTACACACATAGACAACACACACACATACACATAATCTATGTCTACTTTTGTGGCTTTTTTTAGGGAATAGTCTCAGAATCTACCCAGCTGCTCAGAGCAGAAATCATTTTCAAATACTCTTTTCCCACACTAACTCCAATTCCTCCCTGTCTCCCTCTGCCAAATACCACGATTTTAGTTCAGGCTACCATATACTCAAATGGACTATTCTGATAACTCCTAAATAGTTTCTCTGCTTCTCATTCTGCCATCTTTCAACCCCAAAGTCATTGTCCTAAAGAGTGTCTTTCACTCTTGTTGAAATCACTGTGAGTGCCTTCACATTGCCTTTAGGATTAAGTTCAAACTCCCCCTTGACCAGGTCTCACTCTGCCCAGCCCTCCAGCTTCATCTTTTGGCACTTGGCCTCTCCCTAGTAAGTTACAGCCAAGTTTAAAATATTTAAGATTACTGAAAGGGTAATAGCTGCTCTCTCTCACTCTGGGCCTTCATGCTATATATTTTCCCCTCTGCTGGAATATTTACCAATTACGTGGCTGAGGTTGAATTCTAACTCTTTCAGGTCTCAGCTTCAATATAACTTCTTCTGGAAAATTTATTGACTATATCTTGCCCCTGGCTAGACTAGGTCAGATATCCCTGATTCTATTTATATGTTATATACAAATATATATATAATATAAATTTTATAAATAATTACAAATTTTATATACAAATAAAAAATGCTATATATAGCATGTCATGGCATTTATGAAACCTTACTGTAATTGTAGAGATGGCAGGAATTTTGTTTATGTTGTTCACTGTTGTCTGTCTCCCAGGTAGAGGGCATAGTGCCTGGCACATAGGAAGTGCATGGGCAGTAAATATCTGTTAAGTGAGAACATATTACCTCCTAGAGTGGCACCTTTTCTGAGCACCTAACTACTTCGAAGTGTCTTCTTTCAGCTGAGCAGCACCTTGTCACTTCTATTTAGTGGTTCTCGATTCTATACTGCAGAAAACAGAACAATCATTAGACTGTCTTCAGGTAAGGGATTTGCTTTGGCCTTCTGTTTCACAGAGAGCATGGTGCCTGGAAGTGCACACTTTTTCAAGTGTGGTCTCTCCTCAGAGCAGAGGGACCATCACGATGCTTATCTGACAGCTGTCCTTCCAGATATACTTGCTTTCACACCACTGCAGATTCCTAGACAAACTTCCTGACATTTAAAAAAATACCTATTGTTTCCAGGAGGCACCTGCATGTACATTTGTTTTTGGACACAAGCTCAGGATCATACATTTCTTCTTGTAAAACTCATCCAAGTCGATATGAAACATCATGCCAGTGGCTAACGTGAGGAGATTTTAATCCTGCAGTGTATTTGTTATTACTCAATTTCATGATGTCTACTAATTTATAAATAAACCTTATCAGCCATGTAATTGTGGACAAGGTCCTTAACTCACTTCAAGCCTGTTTCTTCATCTGTGAGTGGGGCTGATACAAGATTAGGGTTACTGTGAGGAGTAAATATGGAAATGTTTACAGAACACATAATGCAGTTTTGGGGACATTACATGTACTCAACATATTTTAGCTCTTATTATTAATTCATTTCATTGATATAAAAACTGAACAGGGCAGAGATAGGCCAGATGCCTGGGTCATACCACTTGTAACCACTCTTAGGTTTATATATATACTTAATAATGGTGTCATGTAGCCCATTTCTATGTATTTTGTCCACAGGGACATAGAATTTTTTAAATACATTTTTCAAGTAAATTGTCTCTGATATTTCCTAGATTTATGTATTCCCCTAACACTTCCCAACCCTCAAAAAAAGACAGTTTTCCCTATTTGTTCTTAGTGATCTATCTTAACAGCTTTTTTCCAAGACACTGAGTATTACCCTTATTTCCTTTTAAAATCTCAAAAATACCTAAAAATTTAATTCTATCTGTTGAGTAAGAGCATATGAAGTGATTTATTGATATTGGTTAAGACCCATTATATACAGGTAGAAACGTTCAAAATTTTACAGAGTACCATTAAGAACATTGATAGACAGTTTTATAGACAAAACAACCAGAAAATAGTTTTAAGATACACAACATATAATTATGAAAAAATGTAGAACGCAGTGTTCCACCAAATAGATTCCAAGGTTATTAAAAGTCTGCTATGCAAACCTGAAGTTGAAAAATGTGTTCAATGGGGTTACATGGTTTAAAAAAATTAGGTATAATGTAAAAATTATGTTTTTCCCTCACTGCAAATGAGAGAGGAACCAAGACAACTTTTTACCCCAAATCTATACATTTTGAAAAATAATTTATATGTCTAGCACAAAGAAAGAAAACTGAGAGTGTCTACAGTTCTGTAAACCATGCCTTTCATGAAATGCAAATTGCATCAGTTTTAACAGTTAAAAATTGTGCAATCAGAAATAGACTGTTCCCTTTGAAGTACAATTAATTGTACCTTCACTGGCTTTATACCTGAGCACCAAAGCTGAAGTTCTAAATGCCATCTTGAAAAGCTATTCTGAAAATGAGCAAGAAATCAAAACTAGCTTGTTACCATCTGGAGAATTAGGCACCAAGAAGATTATCTCCTTAGAAATGCAACATCAACAGTAGGGAAGGTTCAATTAATTAAGCAGCTGACAGATCTCTTTGTGAACACAACAAAGAAAATCCACATAAGACGATCCTCCATAAAGTCCTTTGTCTTCTACCAGGAACTGTCGGAAAACCATTTCTGGCTGCTCTCGCTGCTTTACTATCGTGAGCTAGGACAAAAACAGCAAAGCAGGTGGTTATAAACATTTTCTCAAGGTGGCTCAATTTTGTATGCTTCAATTTCACCAAAATGACGGAACGTCCACTGTGTACGAGGCCTTGGAGGAGGAAGTGCCTGTCACCCAGAGCGGAGAGAGGTGCTCACCCAGAACCATAAAAACCAAGACATACAGTGAGTGGCGACAATGAAACACAAGCAAAGCGCTACAGGAAGGCTTCACAGTGGGAGTGACTATTACTGCCCTAAAGGATGGGGAGGATTTTCTCAAGGCTAGGGAGTGAGGTTGGAGAGCACTTCATGAGGGGATGTCAGGTACCATGTGCCAAAGTCACAAGAGGTGGCTGGTGCACGGACTAAGGGTCGGGTAGAGGTGCATTACCATAACAGATTGAGCTCTTGTAGGAAATGCCACCTAGTGGAAGTGAAGAACAAAAGGAGACCGTTAACTGGCAGCAGTATAAGGAATTGAGATGAGGGAGAATAGATAGGAAGCAGTTGGAGGCGTCCTGCTGGGAGATGATTAGGATCTGAATTATAGGGTAGTGGAGGTGGAAAGGGAGGAGACTTGAAAGGCATTACAGAGGTGGACCGCACAGGGGAGAGCCCTGTTCACTGCTCTTACCGGTTCTCTAGGGCTGTACATTTTCATTGCTGTAGCCACCAGCCACGTGTGCCTATTGCACACCTGAAATGTGGCGAGTCTGAATTGGGATGTATGTAAATATAAAATGCATGATCAATTTCTACATAGGAAAAAGAAAATGTAAAACTTTTATATTGATTACATGTGGAAATGATATTGGATGTATTGGGTTCATAATATATTATTAAAATGAACTTCTTACATGTGAAACGTGGCTACTAGAAAATGTGGAATTACATACGCAGCTTGCATTACTATGCAGTGCTGCTCTAGGGGAAGAGAAGCATAGGAAGAAGCCCAAGTGGGGCAGCTCTGTCAAACTCTGAGCCTTTGATACACCTTCTTCCTAATTCCTGGTTCAGCAAGTCAGAGCAGATGATCTGAAGGGTCAGATTTTGTTATTTATTGAGTCTGAACGGAGTTGATTGAGCCATACATACAAAGCAATGCCTCCCACCTGCTTCCTGTACCATTAGAAGGCCCTGTGGCATCTGCTCACATCCTTCACCTGGTGAAGCCACCAAAAGCCTGCAGTTTATCTGCTTCGGTTATCAAATAGAATAATTTTATCAGCACAGCTTGGGTTTTTTTCCTTTGTGTGACTTTGGCCTGAGCCTTAGGCTGATAATCTTTAAACACCCCCTGACCTGGTAAAAGTAATATTATGACAACAATCGCTGCTCTTACTACTACAGCTCAGCTAATTCCATGTAGATACAGATATGCGGGGTGTGATGGCTCCTGCATGTGAGCACCAGGCACGGGGAGGTAGCATGGGATCACCCGTGTGGAGAGGCACATCCACCCTGATGGGGGAGCAAAACTAAACCTTAATGAACTTCTCTAGAGGCATGCAGGACTTAAATCCTGGAGAGCCTGAGGTGGGAAATAAAACAGGGATCAATTTTAGCCTTGGAAGAAACTTAGCTTTAAGGTAAATATCCGGTTCTACCATCTGAGTCTCTGAAAAAGTAAAACCACCCACCACTTGCTGAGGATGACACAGAAAGTACGGTGGAAGGTCTCCGTGAAGTGGATTCATGGCAGTGGTGGTGTTGACATGCTGGTGGTCTTCCCTTCAAGGGGTACATAACACAAATAAGAGGAAAAATACTCGGATACATTGGGGGATCCATATTTTATCATCCCTCACCTTGTATTTCTGTGGGGAGGGACATAACCTTGCAGAGTGAGGAGACAATATTATAATTATTGACGCTGGTGTCCCTCCCAGCTTCCTGGGCATCCGTCTCCATGGAAAAACCAGCTAACTCAAGAGGCCCGGATGTGATATTCTCTGGACCACATTACCAGTGGCCTCAAAGAATGACTACACTTTAAAAGCCATTCTCAGCAAGAGCTGGTTCCTTAAGAAAATAAATAAAATAGGTAAACCCCTAGCCAGACTTATCAACTAAAAAAGAGAGTCTACACACATAAACAGAATGAGAGATGAAAAAGGAAAAATCACTACAGACACCACAGAAATACAAAGAATTATGAGAGAATACTATGAAAAATTATATGGTAACAAAAGGATAACCTAGAGGAAATGGACAACGGTCTAGAAAAATACAACCTTCCAAGGCTGACCCAGGAAGAAACAGAAAATCTGAATAGACCAATTACCAGCAAAGAAATTTAATTGGTAATAAAAACACTGCATAAGAACAAAACCCCTGAACCAGATAGTTTCATTGCTGAATTTTATCAAACATTCAGTGAAGACCTAATACACATCCTCATGAAAGTTTTCCAAAAAGTAGAAGAGGACGGAATACTCCCAAACTCATTCTACGAGGCCAACATCACTCTAATACCAAAACCAGGCAAAGACACCACCAAAAAAGAAAATTACAGACCAATATCCCTGATGAACATAGATGCAAAAATACTCAACAGAATATTAGCAAAACAAATTTAAAAATACATCAAAAAGGTCATCTATCGTGATCAAGTGGGATTCATCCCAGGGATGCAAGGATAGTACAATATTCGAAAATCCATCGACATTATCCACCACATCAACAAAAAGAACGACAAAAACCAAATGATCATCTCCATAGATGCTGAAAAAGCATTTGACAAAATTCAACATTCATTCCTGATAAAAACTCTCAACAAAATGGGTATAGAGGGCAAGTACCTCAACATAATAAAGGCCATACATGACAAACCCACAGCCAACATCATACTTAACAGTGAGAAGCTGAAAGCTTTTCTTTTAAGACCATGAACAAGACAAGGATGCCCACTCTCCCCACATTTATTCAACATAGTTCTGGAGGTCCTAGCCACGGCAATCAGACAACACAAATAAATAAAAGGCATCCAGATTGGCAAGGAAGAACTCAAACTGTCCCTGTTTGCAGATGACATGATATTGTACATAAAAAACCCTAAAGAATCCACTCCAAAACTACTAGATCTAATACCTGAATTCAGCAAACTTGCAGGATACAAGATTAATACACAGAAATTTGTTGCATTCCTATACACTAACGATGAACTAAAAGCAAGAGAAATCAGGAAAACAATTCCATTCATAATCGCATCCAAACGAATAAAATACCTAGGAATAAACCTAACCAAGGAAGTGAAAGACCTATACCCTGAAAACTACAAGACACTCTTAAGAGAAATTAAACAGGACACTAATAAACAGAAATTCATCCCATGCTCTTGGCTAGGAAGAATTAATATTGTCAAAATGGCCATCCTGCCTAAAGCAATCTACAGATTCAATGCAATCCCTATCAAAATACCTACAGCATTCTTAAATGAACTAGAGCAAATACTTCTAAAAGTCATATGGAACCACAAAAGACCCCGAATAGCCAAAGCAATCCTAAGAAGGAAGAATAAAGCAGGGAGAATTATGCTCCCTGACTTCAAGCTCTACTACAAAGTCACAATAATCAAGACAATTTGGTACTGGCACAAGAACAGACCCGTAGACCAGTGGAACAGAATAGAGAGCCCAGATATAAACCCAAGCATATATGGTCAGTTAATATATGATAAAGGAGCCATGGATATACAATGGGGAAATGACAGCCTCTTCAACAGCTGGTGTCAGCAAAACTGGACAGCTACATATAAGATAATGAAACGGATTATTGTCTAACCCCATACATAAAAGTAAACTCAAATGGATCAAAGACCTGAATATAAGTCATGAAACCATAAAACTCTTAGAAAAAAACATAGGCAAAAATCTCTTGGACATATATACGAGCAACTTCTTCATGAACATATCTCCCCTGGCAAGGGAAACAAAAGCAAAAATGAACAAATGGGACTGTATCAAACTAAAAAGCTTCCGTATAGCAAAGGATACCATCAGTAGAACAAAAAGACATCCTACAGTATGGGAGAATATATTCATAAATGACATATCCGATAAGGGGTTGACATCCAAATTATATAAAGACCTCATGCACCTCAACAAACAAAAAGCAAATAAGCCAATTAAAAAATGGGCAGAGTTGCTGAACAGACACTCCTCCAGTGAAGAAATTCAGATGGCCAACAGGCACATGAAAAGATGCTCCCCATCCCTAGTCATCAGAGAAATGCAAATTAAAACCACAATGAGATATCACCTCACACCAGTAAGGATGGCCGCCATCCAAAAGACAAACAACAACAAATGTTGGCAAGGATGTGGAGAAAGGGGAACCCTCCTACACTGCTGGAGGGAATGTAAATTAGTACAACCATTGTGGAAAGCAGTATGGAGGTTCCTCTAAAAACTCAAAATAGAAATACCACTTAACCCAGGAATTCCACTCCTAGGAATTTACCCTAAAAGTGCAGCAGCCCAGTTTGAAAAAGACATATGCACCCCTATGTTTATCGCAGCACTATTTACAATAGCCAAGAAATGGAAGCAACCTAAATGTCCATCAGATGAATGGATAAAGAAGATGTGGTATATATACACAATGGAATATTATTCAGCCATAAGAAGAAAACAAATCCTTCCATTTGCAACAAGATGGATGGAGCTAGAGGGTATTACACTCAGTGAAATAAGCCAGGCGGAGAAAGACGAGTATCAAATGATTTCACTCATCTGTGGAGTATAAGAACAAAGAAAAAACTGAAGGAACAAAACAGCAGCAGACTCACAGAACCCAAGAATGGACTAACAGTTACCAAAGGGAAAGGGACTGGGGAAGGCGGTTGGGAAGGGAGGGATAAGGGGGAAAAAGGGCTATTGCAATTAGCACACATAATGTTGCGGGGGTGGGGGTGGGGGTGGGGTGGAGGACACAGGGAAGGCAGTATAACACAGAGAAGACAAGTAGTGATTCTGTAGCATCCTAACTATGCTGATGGACAGTGACTGTAATGGGGTTGGTGGGGGGGACTTGACAGTAGGGGGAGTCTAGAAACCATAATGTTGCTCATGTAATTGTATATTAATAATAGCAAAAAAAAAAAAACCCCATTCTCACTTCTCATGGCCGTACTCATAGGAATAGGTAAATAACGGGAGTGATTAGGATGGGCCCAGAGCCACACATACAACTTAGGAGAACACCAATGCTTACGGGGCAAATGAATGAAGAAAAGCCAAAGAAAAAGGTCAATGGGAAAGCAGTATCAGGAGAGTATGATGTTTTGAAAGCTGACAGAAGAGGAAATTTGAGGAAGGAGGTAGTAGTAGTTAATTTTGTAAATGTTTAAAGGGATTAAGAATCAGTTTCTATAAAGGGATTGAAAGTTAATTTCTTTAGTAGTCTGGCAGTTTACAGAAAATTGGAGAGATGAGAGTAAGACAATGTAAGCCATTAACAGTTTTTCAAGAAGCATGGTGGCAAAATGCTAGTGTTTAATACAAATTTGTAGAATGAAATAAAAGGAAAGGAAGCAGAATCTTGGAGAAGCAGCAGCTTCAGTGAAAGTATATTTGAACAGTTTATAAGCTGGAGAAGAGCCAGTGAGAGGGAGTAATCTAGAAAAATACAAAAGATTACAGAAAACATTTGGAGCATGAAGAACTTTGAGCAGGACAGGACTAGAATATCAGTAAGACGTTTGGTTAAGATAATCTGGGAACACACTGGAATAGAGATCTCTCTTTCCCCCCACAAATGTAAGATTGATTATTCAGACATGAGGCCTAAGAGGGTTGATTCTCTGAAAAACTACTTAGCATAACCTAGAAGATAGCAGTGCCTTCTGGATTTGATTTTGCTATTCTTGACCCTTTCATTCCAGCTTTTCTCTATTCAATCTTGACTCTTCAAAAGAGATTTAAAGACTCTTTAAGTGTGATTTTATTTCCCTTGAGTGATTCATTTTCAAATGTCAGAGGAAAAGGTATAAAGCTAAGTGCATTGGACTAAGCAGCTAATGCTAGGCCTGTACCTGCCATGACCCAGCTGGGAGACACTGAGCAAGTGAGTGAACCGCTTTGAGCCTCACTTTCATATCTGTTAAATGAAGTTGGGGAGAAGTGAAAGGCTGGGGTCGACCAGGTTATCTCTCATATTCCTTTTAGCTCTGACTTGTATACTTTAGATTTGTCATTTCAAATTCTTTATCACAGGTAGTATCCTGAAAAGGTCAAAGCTTATCCCAGATGTTTTTATAAGATAATATGACCCTGATATGGTGCTACTGGGGCAGGTGGGAGAAGCAGAGAGAGAAATGTTTTCTTTTTCCTGGAAGGAGGGGTTGCTGGTCCCAAAGATGATCTCCATGTTTAGTCCGGCCTCTTCTCTTCAAAGGGGCTGCTTGTTGACTGCAGGTGCTGCAGCTGGGACCAAGGGAGGCTGCCATTGCTATGTATTCTGAATCCCAGTGGTTTTCAATTTGTATTTGATGAGACCCTAAGATTTCCCTACGTGTGTTCAGGGCACTCAGAGAATGTCATGTGAAGAAAGCGTTTAGTCTGAGCCTTCTCTGCCGTCTCCGAGTCTTGCCCTAAAACTGAATCCAAGTAGGGGCTGTGTGGTATCAAAACACTTCAGGAAAGGTCCTACTTCACGCAGGCACCCTAGAAATTGTAGAACTCTTCATTAGTTCACTTTACCTAAGCTCTGCCTAAAGTTGTGTCTGCATGTGTATCTTTCAGTTAAGAGTGCTAATTTAGATTGGTAACACATTTATGTCTCAGGGGGAAGGGCCCGTAGAGCCCTGCCTCCAGTCTCACGCCTCTCCCGGGACTCGCACAGTCATGGGCCACCATCATCGTACATCCCAGATTCCAGGGGCTCTACTATTGAGCATGAGAAGGAAACAGGTGAGGAGCTGGAATTAGCACCAAGGCCTAATTTTCCCGAGTTACAGACATTTTAAATTCTTTTACTCAAAGACTCAAAAAAGGCTTGAAGGGCTTACAAGGGCTAGGATAACAAAACTTTTCAGAAATACATAAATCAGAAGTTGTAAATTTTTCAAATGCTCTGAATGATACTTTTATAATTAAGTAGTTTGAAGCACTGAAGGAAAAGTCATTTCAAAGTCTGTTAATATCAATCGCTACTAAACCATGAAGAGGCTTTATAATTCACTTAGCAAAAACTAACTCACCTCGGGTCAACCTGACGGGATAGGTGTTTATTCAGATATGTTTTTATCAGATAAGTAGGTAGATATATTTAGAAATTAGGTAAGTTTTCTATCAAAGATCATGTTATAAAAACATAGGATATGCATTTAAAAAGTGTTTAATGAGGTTTTAAAAAACACTGGAAGGAAGGAAAAATTAAAACCTCATTCTTACCTTCATTGAATACGGCCTCTTTTGTTGGATAATACCCATTATCATTCTGAGTGTTTGAGAGTATGGGTTTCCCACCTCAGGCAATAATGTCTGAATTGAAGAAAATCAAAATGTAAGTGTCAGTATAATTTATAACATTTAGATAGAAGCAGCAATGAGATTAAAAAGCATCCTTCTAAACCATGTACTTGACTATTGGCTTAGTTCATTTTCCTAAAAACCAAAAGTGTGAAAAAATGCACTAGAAATTACTCATTCTTAGCGGCATTCATTTCCACCAATGAAATCCTTGTCTTTTGAAAATAAAAATCCTTCTCTAGAATTTGACACATGTACATCACTGAAATGACACAACGGGTATGTTTTATGCAAAGGATGTCTTTGGATTTCTCCATGATGTTTAATCCCTTTGCAAGATGGATATTTCAAGGCCTTTTCTTTTTTGGGTAAACCAAGTCGATATTTTTCACAGATAAAAAAAGTAATAATGTTATGTGTGGTTAAAAACAGAGAAAATTAAAATACATGACAACAATAGTAAATAAGTAGGGAGGGTGATAAATGATATTCAAGTATTCTAAAGTCTTTGAATTGTCCAAGAAGAGATAATAGTACTAATTTTTTAAGAATACAAGTTATAAGGATAACAAGTCCTAGGATAACCACAAGAAAAATAAAAAAACTATATAACTAATAAGTGAATAGAAAACATATTAAAACTTTTTTCTTCATATTATATAAAGTACATCATGCTGTATACTGAGATTTACTTTTCCACTTATGATAAAATCTTACGACAAAGATTCATCCATACATTTATTTGTTTTGACTGCTGTAAGTTATCAGTTGATTCATCCATTCTTCCATTGATGGGCAGCTTTTAGGTTGTTTCTGGGTTTTTCCTGAACGGTGCTGTAATGAACCTTCTCATGCATTCCTTGTTTATACATAATTTTTTTCTGTTTCCACCTAAAATAATCATTTCTGGATCATAGAATAAGTTTTTCTTTACCTTTGGAAGGTAATTCAAAACATTTTAATTTTTTAAGTCTCACCAGCAACACTTAAAAGATTTTGTGAATCCACACTTTATCCAAAATTTGGTATTGTGAGTCTTTTAAATTTTTGCCAGTGATATGCCTATATCATTGTGGTCTTGATTTGCATTTTTGTGATCACCAATAATGTCAAACATCTCTTTGTATTTATTGGCCATATGTAATTTCCTTTTCTGTGAAATACTTCTTCATATCTTCTGCCTAATTTTCATTGAGTTGTTTGTGCTTTTCTTACTGAGTTTTAGAATTCCCTATATATTCTTAATATTTGTCATTTATGTTTGGTATGAAATTGCGATATTGTAAATATCTCCTCAAAATTCTAATTTACCTTTTCACTTGTTTTTGATTAGTACAAGTTCTTAATCTTAATAAACCCTGCACGTTTTAGTTTTCTCTGAAGTTAACAATGGTCTTTTTGTACATCTGCTTACTTCTTAATGTACTTGTTGCCAATATAATCAAAATTCTTCCTAAAGTGTACAGATTTCCTCAAGATATTCAAATTAGGTGTTCTATCAATTTCACCTTCCTGAAGAAATCCTTCCTGGAACTTTGTGACCTGTTCTATCCTAGACATGTTGCCTTTTAGGCACTGTGGTCACCTTCAGATCTCCAATAAACCCATTCCTGGAGACTCTTCTCTCTGTTTCTTGGATCCTAGGGCCGACTTTCTTATTATCACTTTGTTGTTTGTGTGGAGCACTCCTGGACCTTCCTGAGAAAGAGTGTAAGAGATTTTAGAGATCTGCATTCTGCTCTCATACTTTCAGATGCTAGTGGAATTGCAGAATGGACATTATTTCCTTTCAGAAGTTTAACAACACTGTTTCACTGTCTTATAGCTTCAACTGTTATATTTTGAGAAGTTTGGTGTTATTCTGATTCTTGGTTCTGGTATAAAACCCCTTTTCCCCATTCCTCTGGAGATTGTAGGATCTTCTTTTCTCCCTAGCACTTTGAAGTGCCATATGATAGGATATGGTATGATATGGTGTGGGTCTAACCTGGACCACTGTACCAGGCAAGCATGCTTTCAGTTCCGAGACATTTTCTTGATTTTCTGAATGAAGAAATTTTCTGTAAATTCTTCCCTTCCATTTTTTCTGTTTTCTCTTTCTGGAACTCCTATTATTTAGGTACTGAATCTTCTGGATTGATCTTCTAGTTTTTTTGTCTTTTCTCTCCTACTTTCTGTATCTTTGTATTTTAATTTTACTTTCTGGGATATTTCCCAAATTCTACATTCTGTATTGATCCTCTGCTTCAGCTAAACCTCCTTCATATATGCTATCATAATTTTAATTTCCAGAAGCTTGCTTATTTGTTCTCTGAATGTTTTTTTTTTCTTTAACAGCACCTTGTTCTTCTTTTATGAATGTAACAACTTCTTTTATTTTCTCAACATCTTGATCATAGCAGAGACTTTCCTTATCCTTCTGATATTCCCTGGCTGTTTGCTCAAACCAGAAGCTGTCCGCCAGAAAGCTGACTGGAAAGCCCACCCATGTACATGTAGCTGGCTGAACTGTAGTCTTTATTATAGGCTGATTGAGCTGGGTGTTCCTTAGGATATTCCCAAGGCCAAGATCTTAGTTTTATTCCAGGGGGACTTTCTGATGTCAGAATCTTAGTTCTTTTCTCTCCTCCACAGATGATTTCTATTTTTCTGCCAGGTGCATGTTGGTTGACAACCAGCAGTCTGGGAGCTGAGAAGGTCAGGGGAAGTTCCTGACTTTGGTTAGTTTATGGGGACCAACTCCGTTCTTGCCATCGGCCTTTGGTCCGAGTTTCCCAGGGCCACGGACCTCATCCACCGGGTCCCCCACACCGGCACGGCTCCAGCCGGGAAGGAGGGCCATGTCCCGGCTTCCTTCTGGGAGGACAGCACGCGGTTCTCGGGTTCCCGGCCCCACGCCCCCCACGCCTGCCCCGTAGTCCCGGCGGGAGGCGCTCACGTGGGATTCCGGCCTCCAGACCGGCGCTGCCCCACCCCCTACCCCGTGTACTGCGCGGCTGAGGCTCCGGGACGCGCACGGCAATCTCAAGGCCTTAAGAGAGGGAGAAGGATGTACTCTATTCTTTTACTGGGTGAGCTGCAGGACTAGGAGGCATCACCACACTTGGAAAATGCCATCGCAGCACCATTGTTCAATGTTACAAAAAACTAGCCAATTCCGATTTCTCAAAAGGAATGCAGCCTCTTCCCTGAAATCTGGCCAATGGTCTACAAAAGATAACTATCCAGCTGCACGTGGCCTCCAGGGGATGTGCAGGATCTGGACTTAGATTTCTTCCAGTAAGACAGTAAAATGCCAATACTTGCTTCTCAACCAGAAGATACCAAGAGCTAATACCTCGTCTGTGAGTTAGCCATTGAAAAGATGAGTTTTGAACATTTTATCACAAAGTCACAAGTCTTAGGAAAAGATCATGGCCAATATTTTTCACAAGAGTTATTTTTTAAAAAGCAGGAAATTTATCATTTATATTTACATTCCATCCCCTGCGTATACTTTTGACATTAAGGGAGATTTTTATTCAACAAATAACATAAAAGAAGTATACTTCATGTATATGTTTCAAAGGGCTAACTGCCTCCAAAGAAAGCGATGCTTGGTTTTTTTCTTTTTTGAAGAAGGTTGACAAGAGGTCTGTTGATATGAGCACAAACAAACCTACCACCTGCTGCTTTTGTGGTGGCGAGACTTCAGCTGTTTCATATGTATATTCAATTCAGCGAATAGGCATTTAACATTCACTTCATCAGTACATTATGATATAAGAGGAGGGTTAAGTTTTAAATAAACATTCTTCAGATTCATAGTTCTTTGCCTAATGAATTTCATTTTTTAATTTTTAAAAAATTTTTGAATTTTAAAAAATAATTTCTAATTATTTCTTAATTTCAACCACATGCAGCCTTACTATATTTCTAAATTTTCATTCTCATTTTCATTTTAATCTGGTCTCTTAATGAGATATAGACACCTTTAATTCCTTTAAAAGTACATTTTGGACATTCATAACAGATACACAGCTCTCTAAACTGAACACCTATTTATCTAGCCTAAATCATCCAGGAGAATTTTAATCCTGCACCTTCCTCCAGGATGCTGTGTATCTACCTTCATACCGGGGAATTAACAAGCTTTAAATCATTTTGCTGCAACCTAAGTGAGGCCTCAGGAAACAAACTATCTGCTGAGTCCTGCGTTTGAATCATAAGGAATCGACCGTCAGGCAGAGTAAGACAATACCCATCATAGCAGTGGTCTCACAGTACAAGGGTCTGCAAATAAGGTTTATGATAAAGGTTGACAAAAGTTGTAATTGCTGGTTTTTCTAAACTACTTTTAAAATAATTATTTGAATCATTTCATATGAAACCCACAATCTCTTTTGTAATGACTGCAACAGGGGGATGTATAATCTGTTTTGTGGGATTATTATTTTGCAACTCATTAATCTGACTTAGTCTGGAGCTGAACTCGGGTGGAAGATTTTTGCATTCTTGTGAATATGTAGTTCAGCACCAGAGCATAAGAACTGAATTCAGTCCCCACCTCTGCTACTTACTACCTCAAAGAACCTGTCTCCAAGCCTCAACTGATTCATCTATACAATGTTGATAATAATATCTGTCTCACTAATTTGTTATGATAATTAAATGTTATATTTAAAGTATTTAGAGCACAGTGACTATCACAAAGTAAATGATCCAGAGTGTTGGCAATCTCTATTAATGTCACATACTTAGATAATACTTTAAACAAATAACTGTATACCAGCTAATTGTTATCCATTAAAACATGAACTTCTCTCATTCTGATATAGAACTATATGCCTTATTGTTTTTTCTCCTTTGTAATATACAGTTACACATGAACACAAAACATTTTAAGAACTTGTATCTGTATATTACCATAAAAACAATGAAAAAAATACTTACCATGTCTGTGTTGACATGTGCAAAAGATGGCACATTAAATATCCCTTGGATCAGTTCTGGTGGGCTACTTACTCCCAACCATAAGAACATGTTTAGACCATTAGCCAACAGGAATATTCCTTCTTCTGAAAGGCGGGACTCAGAGCAGCGAATAGAAGCAGGTAACGCTGTGCTCTTGACATCTAACGTGTGCTGTGCAGGCAAAGGTGACAGCGTTAGAAACTCCATCCTTCTGCCCTTCCTTTCTTCCTCTCTTTTCTTTTCCTTCTATCCCCTACCCTTCCTTCCAGTGTGTATTTAATGAGTGCCTACTGTGCCAGGCATTATTCTAGTCATTACACAATAATCCCTGCCTTGAAGAGGGCAATTTTTGGAAGGAAGATGAGACAATAAATAAAATAAATAAAAGATACAGAATTTAAAGCAGTGTTACGTGCTATGAAAAAAACCAAGAAAATGGGATAGGACACATTGGTGGTGGTGGCATTACAGTTTTAAATAGGGTCTTCCAGGAAGGCTTGCTAAGAAGGTAATTTCTCAGGAAAGACCTGAGGATATGGGAGAAGGAGGCATGGGGCTCTCTGGGGAAGAGCATTCCGGATGGAAGGAACAGCTGGTGCAAAGGTCCTGAGGCAAGAGTCTGTCTGGGATATTCTAGGGTCAGCAAGGTGGACAATGTGTCTAGAATGGAGTGAGAAAGGTGTGAGTAACAGAAGATGAATTCAGACAGAAAGGAGGCAAGGACAGTACAGAGAGCACCAGGCCAGGGCGGTAGGAACTTGGGCATTCTCTGCAGTGAGAAATCCTGGAGTGTTCTGAGCAGAGAAGGGTCACGAGCTGACAGTTATTTTTAAGAGGATCACTCTAACTTCTATGGCAAAAACAGACTGGAGAGGCAAAGGTATAAGCAAGGAGACTTGTTAGGAGGCTATTACACAGTATCCACAGGAGACAGGATTATATCTGAATTCTGGTGGCAACAGCTAAGAGGGTGAAAAGTAGTTAGACTCTGGATATTCTCAGGAAGGACAGCTGACATGTTTGCTGACAGATGAGACATGGTAGGTAAGGAAAAGAAAGCAGTCACAGTTTACTGCAGACTTCTGGCCTCAAAAATTGGGAGGAGGAAGTAGTGATCAATTTAGAGGGAGAAGAATATGATAAATAGAAATGAAGATGGAGAAGCCTGCAGGAAAAGCAATCTTGGGAGGTGTGACTCAAACTTGGCATGAGATGCCCATTACATACCCATGGGGAGGTGCTCAGTAGGCTACAGAGACAGGCATCTAGAGTTCAGGGCAGAGGTATGGCCAGAAATACGGGCTTAGGAATCACTGCATAATAAAGGTCATTGAAAGCCACGAGGATAGGTACGGAGCCCCAGGGCTTAAATGTAGACAGAAAAGAGAAGCTTCCCAAGGTCCGAGTCCCAGGCCATCCCAACAGCCAGGAAAGGATGAACTAGCAAAGGCAGCAGCAGGAGTGGCCAGAGAAGCAGCAGAGGAACCAGTAGAAACTAAATGAAGAAGGTGTTTCTAGAGGGAGAAATCAACTGTCAGATGCTGTCGACAACAAGTCAGAAAAGAGGACTGAGAATTGCCCGCTGGATTTAGCAACATGTGGCCACTGGTGACCTTGGCAATGGGATTTTAGTGGACTGGTGATGTTCTTGTCCCTTAGAGTTCTAGTTTCTCTGGCATAAACATTGCTTAAATCCAACTTTACCTGAAAACCAATTACCTGTAATTTACATCTAACATTAATAGTGATTGAAAGAATGGCTTTTAATTTCCAACCTAATTTAACTTTTTCTAACAGTGATTGCACTGTGTAGAGCCTGAGTATGAGTTTGAACACAGAAGTTAGAAATAAGCATCAGCCTTCCCCTTTCTTCCCCTCAATTATAACCTGAACTTGTTAGGTCTCAGGGGAAAACAGCCTAGTCACAGAGTGCAGCAGCATTCAAGGCATTAAGGACTGACTTCAGGTAAGCCGAGTACACTGCCAAGTAAATTCTCTGAGGGCGAGAGCGGTCGGCCCCTTGTACAGTGATGTTCTCAGATAGGTGCTAGTTGTAAAACCTTGATTGTATTTGAACATGGCTTATTATAGCCATTCTGATTAAATGTGGTGACTCTTAGACCTTCATATTATTATATAAAACCATAAATACATGTGTGTACATGAGATCCCATACACACATGTATCAGTTGCCTTTAATGCTGTAAGGTAGATTTCTCGAATAATTGAAGCTTGGCGTGCTCCAACTTGTTTATTGACTTTTCAATTTGCCAGTTCAGTTGAAGATTACCAATTTGGGAATGAGGAAAGAAACGCAATCCTCTGAAAAATTCAGTGACGTAGAAAGACCTCAGGTTCCCCCAAGCCGTGACCCCACCATACTAGGAGCACTTTGATGCACATACACAATTTCCTCATGGGCCCTGCTCTGTCTTGCACGACACATTCTGAAGGTGTCTGCGACTTTAAGTTTCTTCCTAAGAACAAAATAGTTCAGATATAACAGATGGAAAAGAACAAACTATGATTTCCTTCCAGACTCCTCTACGAAATACACCCCTGAGGTGTACTTACTATTGGCAGAAGCTGCGGGTAGAAGAATAGCTGGGAGTCGGCCACACCCATGGTCATGACCAGCTGTCTCTGGTACGCCCGTTCATCTGTTGAGATCTCTGGTCTGCTGAGCAGCACACAGTTTTTTAACAAACAGTTCATATACACTGGCAATACTTTCATGGAATCCGGTAAAATAAGCTGAAAAAGAAAGACATTTGTTTCATATGCTTGGCAACTGAGAAAGACCTCCTATGCTTTATCTGTAAAATAGAAACATCATTTGCTTTTGAGGTTGTTCTGAAACTAAGGCATATATTTGGTATTCAAAGAAGAGCAGTTTTATTTTATCTAGTGCTATAACAGCTTAGTGCAGTGGTTATCAGCACAGCCCACTGTCCAGAATGCAATCCCCGCTCTGCTTCTTACTAAGTGTGGAACCCTGGGCACATTACCCTCTCTTACCCTCAGTTTTCTCATATAAGATGGAATCATAGTACCTCTAATTCATGATCATTGGGTTGCTATGAGGATTAAGTGTTTTGTGAAGCACTTATAATAGTACCTAGCACATAGCATCATATACATGTTTATTAAATAAAATGAAACAAATCATTTACTAATTTGTATTACCAACTTCTACCCCTGAGCTCAAGACAGCATTTTTTCCAACTGTCCATGAGATACCTCTTCCTTTATGTTCTTCATGCATCTTAAACTTACACAGTTCATCATAAACTCATCAAACACTTGTTAAATACCACTTTGTTACAGGTACTATGCAAAGTATCAAGGATATTCAGAGGAATGAGAGACAGTCCATGTTACAAGATGCCTGAAGCTCACTGGAGATGACAGACATATAAACAGGCAAAACATAATAAGGAGATTGCAATATTATAGACACAAACTAAAACAAGAAATGCTTCATGAATTTAGCATGTCACAAACCAAACCCCTACAACTCCACACATATGATCTTCCTCTTCTTTTCCTATTTTAGATACTAGGACTACCAGATTAACCCTGATGCCATTTTTTCTTCACTCTCAATTAGAAAACAAATCATTTTAATTCTACTTTTATAATCTGCCTGTACTCTCTTCTCCATTCTTGCTTTGGCTCACATGTCCTCACTCTAACTGCTCCGAAATACATACCATAATGTGATACTATAAATAATAACACAGCAATTTTAGAAACACAACTTGATGGATAAAAATTAAATAATTTGTAATTTGTAAAATTCAAATAATTTCCCTGTGTAGTTTAACCTTCTCCCAACTCAATTTTATAAAAATGGTTAAGAATCGAACACTTCTGCGAAGATGGCAGCATGAGCAGGGCGACGGAAACCTCCTCCCCAAACCATATATATTTATGAAAATACAACAAATACAACTATTCCTAAAAGAGAGACCAGAAGATACAGGACAACAGCCAGGCTACAGCTACACCTGCGAGAACTCAACACCTTATGAAGCGGGTACGATACAAAGCCGCGACCCGACGGGACCCAAGCACTCCCCGACCCCAGCGCACTGGCGGGAGAAAAAGATTCAGAGCGGCGAGGGAGTGGAACCACAGGCCCACCAAATGACCAGCCCTGGTGATCTGCGCCAGGAGTACTGACACACATGGCGCTGTGTATCGGAGATTAGAGAAATAGAAGTGCAGGATCTGAGACGGAGATCACAAGCGTGTCCTCTCAGCCGGCTCCCCGGGACAAAAGAAAAGTGGGCGCTTTTTTAAAAGTCTTAAAGAGACAAGGGCCCAACAGCAGAACAAAATCATCCCAGCCCACTCAGCCCAGCAGGCTGGGACTCTTGGGGAATTTCGGACCCCTTGGCTGGCGGCCAGGCAAAGCAGGCACGTCGAGGCTTCCCACAGAGATCAGCAGCCCGACATTTGTTCCCTCCCTGACCAAAGCCGCAAAGGGTCCAGTGGAGCCGCCGCTGCTGTGAAACAGTGGACGAGCAGCGCCAACCACAGCATCCTCACAGAACCTACACCTGACGGGCACTTTTTTTTTTTTTTTAAGTCTTAAAGAGACAAGGGCCCAGCAGCGGAACAAACTCGTCCCAGCGCACACAGCCCAGCAGGCTGGGAGTCTTGGGGAATTTCGGACCCTTGGCCGGTGGCCGGGCAAAGCAGCCGCGCCGAGGCTTCCCATAGAGATCAGCAGCCTGCCATTCGTTCCCTTCCCGGCCGGTGGCCGCAGACTCCCGACAGTCACGCAGCTAAGCGGGAAGAGCCCCAGAACCAGGTCTAGGCTGAGGGTGACCCCGCACACAGGCAGTTCAGAGGATTATCCCAGAGACAGCCTTCCAGGGTGCAGGAAAACAGCTCAGGCCCCTGAGAAGGGCAAGGAGAACAACAAGCAGGAAGGGACTTTGTTCTCCAGTTGACACACGTGGGGCCTACCAGTGACCATTTCTATCACGATGAAAAGACAGAGGAATATGGTCCAGACTAAGATCAGACAGACAACCCCTGAGAGGTGGCCTGATGGGATGGACATGCACAATCTTCCTGAAAAAGAATTCAGAATAAAAGTCATAACCATTCTGATGGATCTACAGAGAAATATGCAAGAGCTAAGAGAGGAAGTGAGGGAACTGAGGAAAGACAATGCAGAAATGAGACAAGCCATCAACAGGCTTAGCAGCAGACGTGACAAGATGAAAGAGACTGTTAAAGGAATAGAAATCAGAAAACAGGAATACAGAGAAGCTAAGGCAGAGAGAGATAAAAGGATCTATAGGAATGAAAAATATTGAGAGAACTCTATGACCAACCCAAAGGGAACAATATTCGCATGATAGGAGTACCAAAAGAAGAGAGAGAAAAGGGATAGAGAGTGTCTTTGAAGAAATAATTGCTGAAAACTTCCCCAAGCTGGGAAAGGAAATAGTCTCTCAGACCATGGAAGCCCACAGATCTCCCAACACAAGGGACCCAAAGAAGATAACACCAAGACACATAATAATTAAGATGGCAAAGATCAAAGATAAGGACAGAGTATTAAAGGCACCTAGAGAGAGAAAAAAGGTCACCTACAAAGGAAAACTTATCAGACTATCATCAGACTTCTCAACAGAAACCTTACAGGCCAGAAGAGAATGGCATGATATATTTAACGTAATGAAACAGAAGGACCTTCAACCAAGAATATTGTATCCAGCACGATTATCATTTAAATTTGAGGGAGGGATTAAACAATTCCCAGACAAGCGAAAGCTGAGGGAGTTTGCCTCCTATAAAACACCTCTACAGGATATCTTAAAGGGACTGCTCTAGATGGAAGCACTCCTAAGGCTAAAAAGATGTCACCAGAGAAAATAAAATCATAGCAAAGAAAGCAGACCACCCAAATACTAACTAAAGGCAAAGAATAAAACACCTAGTATATAAAGAATGGAGGAGGAAGAATAAGAAGGGAAATAAAGAAACATCAGACTGTGTTTACAATAACTTAACAAGGAAGTTAAGTTAGATTGTTAGATAGTAAAGAAGCAACCCTTGAACCAAAGGTAACCACAAATCTAAAGTCAGCAATGGCAATAAGTAGATATCTATCGATAATCACCCTAAATGTAAATGGACTGAATGCACCAATCAAAAGACACAGAGTAACAGAATAGATAAAAAAGCAAGACCCATCTATATGCTGCTTACAAGAGACTCACCTCAAACCCAAAGATATACACAGACTAAAGGTGAAGGGATGGAAAAAGATATTTCATGCAAACAACAGGGAGAATAAAGCAGGCGTTTCAGTACTTGTATCAGACAAAATAGACTTCAAAACGAAGAAAGCAAGAGACAAAGAAGGATATTACATAATGATAAAGGGGTCAGTCCAACAAGGATATAACCATTTAAAATATATATGCGCCCAACACCGGAGCACCGACATATGTGAAACAAATACTAACAGAATTAAAGGAGGAAATAGAAAGCGATGCATTCAATTTAGGAGACTTCAACACACCACTCACTCAAAGGATGGATCAAAAAGACAGAAAATAAGTAAGGACACAGAGGCACCGAACAACACGCTAGAACAGATGGACCTAACAGACATCTACAGAACTCTACACCCAAAAGCAGCAGGATACACATTCTTCTCAAGTGCACATGGAACATTTTCCAGAATAAACCACATACTAGGCCACAAAAAGAACCTTAGTAAATTCAAAACTATTGAAATTCTACCAACCAACTTCTCACATCACAAAGGTTAACACTAGAAATAAATTGTACAAAGAAAACAAAAAGGTTCACAAATGCATGGAGGCTTAATAGCATGCTCCTAAATAATCAATGGATAAATGATCAAATAAAAACAGAGATCAAACAATATATGGAGACTAATGACAACAATAACACAAAGCCACAATTTCTGTGGGACACAGCAAAGGCAGTTCTAAGACGAAAGTATATTACAATCCAGGCCTACTTAAAGAAGGAATAACAATCCCGTATGAATAGTCTAAAGACACAATTACTGAAACTGGAAAAAGAAGAACAAATGAGGCCCAAAGTCACCAGAAGGAGGGACATAATAAAGATCAGAGAATAAATAAATAAAATTGAGAAGAATAAAACAATAGAAAAAATCAATGAAACCAAGAGCTGGTTCTTTGAAAAAATAGACAAAATAGATAAACCCATAGCCAGACTTATTAAGACAAAAAGAGAATCTACACACATAAACAGAATCAGAAATGAGAAAGGAAAAATCACGACGGACCCCACAGAAATACAAAGAATTATAAGAGAATACTAGGAGAATCTATATGCTAACAAGCTGGAAAACCTAGAAGAAATGGACAACTTCGTAGAAAAATACAACCTTCCAAGACTGACCAAGCAAGAAACAGAAAACCTAAACAGACCAATCACCAGCAGCGAAATTGAATCAGTAATCAAAAAACTACTCAAGAACAAAACCCCCGGGCAGATGGATTCACCTCTGAATTTTAGCAGACATATAGAGAAGAAATTACACCCATTCTCCTTAAAGTTAGAAGAGGAGGGAATACTTCCAAACTCATTCTATGAAGCTAGCATCACTCTAATACCAAAACCTGGCAAAGACCTCACCAAAAAAGAAAATTACAGACCAATATCCCTGATGAACATAGATGCAAAATTACTCAACAAAATATTAGCAAACCAAATTCAAAAATACTTCAAGAGGATCATATACTATGATCAAGTGGGATTCATCTCAAGGAAGCAAGGATGGTACAACACTCGAAAATCCATCAACATCATCCACCACATCAACAAAAAGAACAAAAACCACGTGATCATCCCCATAGATACTGAAAAAGCATTTCACAAAATTCAACATCCATTTTTGATAAAAACTCTCAACAAAATGGGTATAAACGGCAAGTACCTCAACATCATAAAGGCCATATATGACAAACCCACAGCTAACATCATACTTAACAGTGAGAAGCTGAAAGCCTTTCATCTAAGATCGGGAACAAGACAGGGATGCGCACTCTCTCCACTGTTATTCAACATAGTACTGGAGGTCCTAGCCACGGCAATCAGACAAAACAAAGAAATACAAGGCATCCAGATTGGTAAAGAAGAAGTCAAATTGTCACTATTTGCAGATGACATGATATTGTACCATAAAAAACCCTAAAGACTCCACTCCAAAACTACTAGAACTAATATCCGAATTCAGCAAAGTTGCAGGATACAAAATTAACACCCAGAAATCTGTTGCTTTCCTATACACTAACGATGAGCTAACAGAAAGAGAAATCAGGGAAACAATTCCATTCACAATTGCATCAAAAAGAATAAAATACCTAGGAATAAACGTAACGAAGAAAATGAAAGACCTATACCCTGAAAACTTTAAGACACTCCTAAGACAAATTAAAGAGGACACTAACAAATGGAAATTCATCCCATGCTTTTGGCTAGGAAGAATTAATATTGTCAAAATGGCTATACTACCTAAAGCAATCTACAGATTCAACGCAATCCCTATAAAAATACCAACATCGTTCTTCAATGAACTGGAACAAATAGTTCTAAAATTCATATGGAACCACAAAAGACCCCGAATAGCCAAAGCAATCCTGAGAAGGAAGAATAAAACAGGGGGAATTATGCTCCCAGACTTCAAGCTCTACTACAAAGCTACAGTAATTAAGACAATTTTGTACTGGCACAAGAACAGACCCACAGACCAGTGGAACAGAATAGAAAATCCAAACATTAACCCAAACATATACGGTCAATTAATATATGATAAAGGAGCCTTGGATATACAATGGGGAGATAAGAGTCTCTTCAGCAGCTGGTGTTGGAAAAACTGAACAGCTACATGTAAGAGAATGAAACTGGACTACTGTCTAACCCCATACACAAAAGTAAACTCAAAATGGATCAAAGACCTGAATGTAAGTCATGAAACCATAAAACTCTTAAGAAAAAACATAGGCAAAAATCTCTTGGACATAAACATGAACACTTCTTCATGAACATATCTCCCTGGGCAAGGGAAACAAAAGCATAAATAAACAAGTGGGACTATATCAAGGTGTAAAACTTCTGTACAGCAAAGGACACCATCAGTAGAACAAAAATACATCCTACAGTTTGGGAGAATATATTCATAAATGATATATCCGATAAGGGCTTGACAGCAAAATATATAAAGAACTCACGCATCTCAACAAACAAAAAGCAAATAATCCAATTAAGAAATGGGCAGAGGACATGAATAGACACTTCTCCAAAGAAGAAATTCAGAGGGCCAATAGGCACATGAAAAGATGCTCCACATCGCTAATCATCAGAGAAATGCAAATTAAAACCACAATGAGATATCACCTCAAGTAAGGATGGCCAACATCCAAAATACAAACAACAACAAATGTTGGTGAGGATGTGGAGAAAACGGAACCCTCCTACACTGCTGGTGAGAATACAAATTAGTTCAACCATTGTGGAAAGCAGTATGGAGGTTCCTCAAAAAACTTAAAATAGAAATACCATTTGACCCAGGAAGTCCACTCCTAAGAATTTACCCTAACAATGCAGCAGCCCAGTTTCAAAAAGACAGATGCACCCCTATGTTTATTGCAGCACTATTCACATTAGCCAAGAAATGGAAGCAACCTAAGTGTCCATCAGTAGATGAATGGATAAAGAAGATGTGGTACATATACACAATGGAATATTATTCATCCATAAGAAGAAAGGAAATCCTACCATTTGCAACAACATGGATGGAGCTAGAAGGTATTATGCTCAGTGAAATATGCTAAGTGGAAAAAGACAAGAATCAAATGATTTCACTTATATGCAAAGCATAAGAGCAAAGAAAAAAACTGAAAGAAAATAACAGCAGCAGACTCACAGAACTCAAGAATGGACTAATAGTTACCTAAGGGAAAGGGACTGGGGAGGAAGGGTGGGAAGGAGGGACAAGAGGGAAAAAGGGGCATTACGATTAGCAGATGTAATGTTGGGGGGGGCACGGGGAGGGCTGTATAACTCAGAGAAGACAAGTAGTGATTCTATAGCATCTCACTAGGCTTATGGACAGTGACTGTAATGGGGTAGGTGGGGGGGACCTGATGAAGTGGGTAGTTTAATAACCATAATATTGCACATGTAATCGTAGATTAATTATACCAAAATAAGTTTTTTTTTAATGGTTAAGAATCAAGATTGATCCAAGTATCACTTCCTTCCACTTAACAGTAGGTTAAGGGACAAGAAAATACCCAAATGAAAAAGAATGCATAGCAGGTAGTAATAATATGCAAATAGAAATATCTGGTCTATAAATCCACTATTTCTCTTCAGCTATCTTTTTTTTAATTGAAGTATTGTTGATATACAATCTTATGTTGGTTTCAAATGTACAACATAGTGGTTCAATAGTTACCCATATTATTAAGTCCTCACCCCCTCTAGTGTGGTTACTATCTATTAATGTATAAAGATGTTACAGAATCATTGACTATATTCTCCATACTGTACTACTGTCCCCATGACCGACCTATATTGTGATTGTGAATTATTGCACCCCTTAACCCCCACAACTTCCCCCTACTGACCCCAGCCCCTCCCCATTAATAACTACTAGTCACTACCCAGTGTCTATGAGTCTACTGCTGTTAGGTTCCTTCTGTTTTTCTTTGTGTTTATATTCCACAAATAAGTGAAATCATATGGTATTTGTCTTTCTCTTCCTGGCTTATTTCACGGAGCATAATACCCTCTGCTCCATCCACGTTGTGGTTTTAATCTTCATTTCTCTGATGACTAGTGATGTGGAGCATCTTTTCATGTGCCTGTTGGCCACCTGAATTTCTTCTTTGGAGAAGTGTCTGTTCAGATCCTCTGCCCATTTTTTAATTTGCCTATTTGCTTTTTGTTCGTTGAGGTGCGTGAGCTCATTATATATTTTGGACGTCAACCCCTTATCAGATATGTCATTTATGAATATATTCTTCCATACTGTAGGATGTCTTTTTGTTATACCGAAGGTGTCCTTTGCTGTTCAGAAGCTTTATTTATTTTTTATTTTTTAAATTTTGTTATCATTAATGTACAATCACTTGAGCATTATGGTTACTAGACCCCCTATTATCAAGTCCCCCCCACATACCCCTTTACAGTCACTGTCGATTAACGTAGTAAGATGCTATAGAATCTTTACTTGTCTTCTCTGTAAATACTGCCTTTCCGGTGTCCCCACCACCACCTACATTATGTGTGCTAATCGTAATGCCCCTTTTGCCCCCTTATCCCTCCCTTCCCACCCATCCTCCCCAGTCCCTTTCCCTTTGGTAACTGTTAGTCCATTCTTGGGTTCTGTGAGTCTGCCACTGTTTTGTTCCTTCACTTTTTTTTTCCTCTTTTTTTTTTATTAATATACAATTACATGAGCAACATTATGGTTACTACACCCCCTCCACTATCAAGTCCTCACCACACACCCCATTGCAGTCACCGTCCATCAGCATAGCAGGATGTTACAGAATCACTACTAGTCTTCTCTGTGTCACACTGCCCCCCGTATCCACCACCCAACACTCACCCCTGCTACATTATGTGTGCTAATTGTAATAGCCCTTCTTACCCCCCATCCCTCCCCTCCCACCCCTCTTCCCCAGTCCCTTCCCCTTGGTAACTGTTAGTCCATGCTTGGGTTCTGTGAGTCTGCTGCTGTTTTGTTCCTTCAGTTTTTCCTTTGTTCTTATACTCCACAGATTAGTGAAATCACTTGACACTTAGCTTTCTCAGCCTGGCTTATATCACTGAGCATAATACCCTCTAGCTCCATCCATGTTGTTGCAAATGGTAGGATTTGTTTTCTTCTTATGGCTGAATAATATTCCATGTGTATATGTACCACATCTTCTTTATCCATTCATCTACTGATGGACACTTAGGTTGCTTCCATTTCTTAGCTATTATAAATAGTGCGTCGATAAATATAGGGGTGCATATGTCTTTTTCATACTGAGCTGCTGCATTCTTAGAGTAAATTCCTAGGAGTGGAATTCCTGGTTCAAAGGTATTTCTATTTTGAGGTTTTTTAGGAACCTCCATACTGCTTTCCACAATGGTGGAACTAATTTACATTCCCACCAGCAGTGTAGGAGGGTTCCCCTTTCTCCACATCCTCGCCAACATTTGTTGTTGTTTCTCTTTTGGATACTGGCCATCCTAACTGGTGTGAGGTGATATCTCATTGTGGTTTTAATTTGCATTTCTCTGATGATTAGCGATGTGGAGCATCTTTTCATGTGCCTGTTGGCCATCTGAATTTCTTCGTTGGAGAAGTGTCTATACAGAATCCTCTGCCCATTTTTTAATTGGCTTATTTTCTTTTTGTTTGTTGAGGTGCGTGAGCTCATTATATATTTTGGATGTCAACCCCTTATCGGATATGTCATTTATGAATATATTCTCCCATACTGTAGGATATCTTTTTGTTCTACTGATGGTATCCCTTGCTGTACAGAAACTTTTTAGTTTGATATAGTCCCACTTTTTCATTTTTGCTTTTGTTTCCCTTGCCTGGGAGATACGTTCATGAAGATGTTGCTCATGTTTATGCTAAGAGATTTTTGCCTATGTTTTTTTCTAAGCGTTTTATGGTTTCATGACTTACATTCAGGTCTTTGATCCATTTGAGTTTACTGTTGTGTGTGGGGTTAGACAATAATCTGTTTCATTATCTTACATGTTGCTGTCCAGTTGTGCCAACACCTGCTGTTGAAGAGGCTGTCATTTCCCCATTGTATATCCATGGTTCCTTTATCATATATTAGGTGACTGTATATGCTTGGATTAATATATGGGTCTTTTCTTATGCCAGTACGAAATAGTCTTGATTACTGTGGCTTTGTACTAGAGCCTGAAGTTGGGAAGCTAGATCCCCCCAGCTTTATTCCTCCTTCTCAGGATTGCTTTGGCTATTCGGAGTCTTTTGTGGTTCCATATGAATTTTAGAACTATTTGTTCCAGTTCATTGATCAATGCTGTTGGTACTTTGATAGGGATTGCATTGAAGCTGTAGATTGCTTTAGGCTGGATGGCCATTTTGACAATATTAATTCTTCCTAGCCAAGAGCATGGGATGAATTTCCATTTATTAGTGTCCTCTTTAATTTCTCTTCAGAGTGTCTTTTAGTTTTCAGGGTATAGGTCTTTCACTTCCTTGGTTAGGTTTATTCCTAGGTATTTTATCCATTTGTATGCAATTGTGAATGGAATTGTTTTCCTGATTTCTCTTTCTGTTAGCTCATCATTAGTGTATAGGAAAGCAACAGATTTCTGTGTATTCATTTTGTATCCTGCAACTTTGCTGAATTCAGATATTAGATCTAGTAGTTTTGGAGTGGATTCTCTAGGGTTTGTTATGTACAATACCATGTCATCTGCAAACAGTGACAGTTTGACTTCTTCCTTACCAATCTGGATGCCTTTTATTTCTTTGTGTTGTCTAATTGCTATGGCTAGGACCTCCAGTACTATGTTGAATAAAAGTGGGGAAAGTGGGCATCCTTGTCTTGTTCCCAATCTTAGGGGAAAAGCTTTCAGCTTCTCACTGTTACGTATAATGTTGGCTCTGGGTTTGTCATACATGAAGTTTATTATGTTGAGGTATTTGCCTACTATACCCATTTTGTTGAGAGTTTTTATCATGAATGGATGTTGAATTTGTAGAATGCTTTTTCAGATGATCATGTGGTTTTTGTCCTTCTTTTTGTTGATGCAGTGGATGATGTTGATGGATTTTCGAATGTTTTACCATCCTTGCATCCCTGGGATGAATCCCACTTGATCATGGTGTATGATCCTCTGGGTGTATTTTTGAATTTGGTTTGTTAATATTTTGTTGAGTATTTTTGCATCTATGTTCATCAGGGATATTGGTCTGTAGTTTTCTTTTTTTATGGGGTCTTTGCCTGGTATTGGTACTAGCATGATGCTGGCATCATAGAAAGAGGTTAGAAATATCCCCTTCTCTTCTATTTTTTGGAAAACTTTATTGAGAATGGGTATTAAGTCTTCTCTAAATGTCTGGCAAAAAGCAGCAGTGAATCCATCTCGTCCGGGGGTTTTGTTCTTTGGTAGTTTTTTGAGTACCGATTCAATTTCGTTGCTGGTAATTTGTTTAGATTTTCTGTTTCTTCCTTGGTCAGCCTTGGAAGGTTGTATTTACTAGAAAATTGTCCATTTCTTCTAGGTTATCCAGTTTGTTAGCATATTTCATAGTATTCTCTAATAATTCCTTGTATTTCTGTGGTGTCTATAGTAATTTTTCCTTTCTCATTTCTGATTCTGTTTATGTGTGTAAGATTCTCTTTTTCACTGTATAAGTCTGGCTAGGGGTTTATCAATTTTGTTTATTTTTTTCAAAGAACCAACTCTTGGTTTCACTAATTTTTTCTATTGTTTTATTCTTCTCAATTTTATTTATTTCTTCTCTGATTTTTATTATGTCCCTCCTTCTGGTGACTTTGGGCCTCCTTTGTTCTTCTTTTTCCAGTTTCAGTAAATGTGAATTTAGACTATTCATTTGGGATTGTTCTTCCTTCTTTAAATTGGCCATTACTATGTACTTCCCTGTTAGAACTGCCTTCGCTCCATCCCACAGAAGTTGGGGCGATGTGCTGTTGTTTTCATTTGTCTCCCTATATTGCTTGATCTCTGTTTTAATTTGGTCATTGATCCATTGATTAATTTAGGAGCATGTTGTTAAGCCTCCATGTGTTTGTGAGCCTTCTTGTTTTCTTTGTACAATTTATTTCTAGTTTTATACCTTTGTGATCTGAGAAGTTGGCTGGTACAATTTCAATCTTTTTTAATTACCTGAGGCTTTCTTTATGGCCTAGTAGTGGTCTATTCTGGAAAATGTTCCATGCGCACTTGAGAAGAATGTGTATCCTGCTGCTTTGGGGTATAGAGTTCTGTAGATGTCTGTTAGATCCATCTGTTCTAAGTGTGTTGTTTAGTGCCCTGTGTTCTTACTTATTTTCTGTCTGGTTGATCTGTCCTTTGGAGTGAGTGGTGTGTTAAAGTCTCCAAAAATGAATGCATTGCATTCTATTTCCCTCTTTAATTCTGTTAGTATTTGTTTCACATATGTAGGTGATCCTCTGTTGGGTGCATAGATAATTTTAATGGTTATATCCTCTTGTTGGACTGCCCCCTGTATCATTATGTAATGTCCTTCTTTATATCTTGTTACTTTCTTTGTTTTGAAGTCTATTTTGTCTGATACAAGTACTGCAACACCTGCTTTTATCTCCCTATTGTTTGCATGGAATATCTTTTCCATCCCTTCACTTTTATTCTGTGTATGTCTTTGGGTTTGAGGTGAATCTCTTGTAGGCAGCATATAGATGGGTCTTGCTTTTTTATCCATTCTGTTACTCTGTGTCTTTTAATTGGTGCATTCAGTCCATTTACATTTAGGGTGAATATTGATAGATACATACTTATTGCCATTGCAGGCTTTGGATTCGTGGTTAACAAAGGTTCAAGGGTAGCTTCTTTACTATCTAACCGTCTAACTTAACTCATTTATTATGCTATTATAAACACAATCTCATGGTTCTTTATTTCTCTCCCTTCTTTTTCTTCCTCCTCCACTCTTTATATGTTGTTTTATTCTGTACTCTTTTGTGTTTCCCTTAAGTGATTTTGTGAATAGCTGATTTTATTTTGCATTTAGTTAGTATTTGGTTGGTGTACTTTCTTTGCTGTGGTTTTATTTTCTCTGGTGATATCTGTTTAGCCTTAGGAGCACTTCCATGTAGAGCACTCCCTTTAAAATACACTGTAGAGATGGTTTGTGGGAGGCAAATTCCCTCAACTTTTGCTTATCTGGAAATTTTTTAATCCCTCCTTCAAATTTAAATGATAATCTCGCTGTATACAGTATTCTTGGTTCGTGGCCCTTCTGTTTCATTACATTGACTATATCATGCCATTCTCTTCTGGTCTGTAATATTTCTGCTGAGAAGTCTGATGATAGCCTAATTGGTTTTCCTTTGTAGGTGATCTTTTTTCCCTCTCTGGCTGCTTTTAATACTCTTTCCTTGTCTTTGATCTTTGCCATTTTAATTATTATATGTCTTGGTGTTGTCCTCCTTGGGTCCCTTGTGTTCGGAGACCTGTGGGATTCCATGGTCTGAAAGACTATTTCCTTCCCCAAATTTGGGAAGTTTTCAGCAATTATTTCTTCAAACACACTTTCTATCCCTTTTCTCTCTCTTCTTCTTCTGGTACCCCTATAATGAGAACATTGTTCCATTTGGATTGGTCACACAGTTCTCTTAATATTCTTTCATTTCTAGAGATCCTTTTATCTCTCAGACTCAGCTTCTCTGTATTCATTGTTCCCTGATTTCTATTCCATTAACAGTCTCTTCCACCTCATCCAGTCTGCTCTTAAATCCTTCCTTTGTTTGTTTCATTTCTGTTATCTCCCTCTGGGATTCATCCCTTAGCTCTTGCATATTTCTCTATAGCTCCATCAGCATGCTTATGACTTTTATTTTGAATTATTTTTCAGGAAGATTGGTGATTTTGGTCTCACCAGGCCCTCTCTCTGGGGTTTGAGGGATTTTGGACTGCATAAGGTTCTTCTGCCTTTTCATGGTGATGGAAGTGATCGCCGGCAAGTGGCATGTGTGTCAGCTGGGAGAATAAAGTTCCTTCCTGCTTACTGATCGCCTTGCCCTTCTCTGCTGCCTGTGCGGGGCAACCGCACACAGGGAGCAGCCTCTTGGTTGATCCCCTGAGCTGCCGTGAGCGGGGCAGCCCTCGGATGGCCTAGGGCACTGGCGGGGATTGCAAGTGAGCAGCCCATGTTTGCCGTGAGAATAAAGCCCCTTTATGCCTTCTGGACTCTGCACCAATCTCTGCTGTCTGTGTTGGTCGACTTTGGGCAGGAGGCAGCCTCTGGGTCTGGCACGGTTACCCGTGCACTGGGAGAAGGCTCTGTGTGGTTGCTGTGGGCGGTGCTGCTCCCCGGTTGCTCTGCAGCAATGGCAGATCATCCAGTTCACTTGCAGTGCCAGCACGAAGGAAGGAACAGCAGGCAGCTTATCACTGTGAGGGGCTTCAGTGCTGCATTGCCACCCAGGGGGTTAGGGCACCTGAAGTTCTCGTTATTTAGCCGCCTAGGCTTCCCTTCCCTCCCCCCTCTGATTCTTTTCCTCCCACTGGTGAGCTGGGGTGGGGGGAGTGCTCGGTTCCCGCCAGGTCACAGCTTTGTATCTCACCCTTTTCATGAGATGTTGAGTTCTCGCAGATGTAGCTGTAGCCTGGCTTTTGTACTGTATCTTCTGGTCCCCTTTTAGGAATAGTTGTATTCGCTGTATTTTCAAAGTATATATGGTTTTGGGAGGAGATTTCTGCCACCCTACTCAAGATGCCATCTTGAAATCCTCTAGCATATTTTTATTTGATAGCATTTGACACTGGATTACTTTTTCAACCCAGGAAAATTATGATTAAAAGATTAAAAAATTATGATTAAAAGGAACCAGAACACAGTCATATCCAGAGCCAAGGTCCTTAATGCTATTTCTGGGCCAGTTTCCAGTTGGGCATCTTGCATATTATGGATTAAGAATGTTCTTAGGTTCCCATGTAGAAGCATGTAAGTACAATTTTTAAATATTATCTTGCAATTTTACTGGTTTCTTCTCATTAATCAGGTCATATTACAACAGTTTAGAAATCTGTTGTCCTAAATGCCACAGAGAGGTGAGTTGGCCCAGGATGATACCATCAGGACTAAAATGCCTGACTACAGGAGATTGGATTATCGGTGCAGAAGGAAGGAAACAGGAGAGTAAGAAGAAAATGTGGTGATAAAGAAGAAAAATGGAGCTAGACAAAAAGAAAACAAGGAGACAGTCTTAATGTTTTTGAGGTGGGGAAGAAAATGTGGCCATTTTCTGTGGGAAGAAACAGATGAGCCCTGTAAAACCTCCCCACCTCCCCGATCCTCTTCACAAATAAATACATTATTCTTGGGCAGAAAAGGTACAGATGAAGAGGGAATGGAAATTATGAGTCCATTTTGATTGAATTTGGAGGATTCTTCTCCTCTTTGGGTTTTGAAATGATAGATGTAATGAATTAAGAAAAAAACAAACTATTTCTTTGCAGTTAAGTACACTTGATCTGCCTTTTGAAGTCACTGTACTCCCATATGATGTAATATGTTTAATTCAGAAGAGCAAACTATTAGATTTAATGAAAAGAATCTACCTTGCTTACGTAAGCTTAAAAACTTATTTTATTGTTGTTTGTAGTTACATTTCTTAATCTAGTATCTATCATACAACCTCCAGAGTGGATGTCTCCTTCAGTTTTGCCCCCCAAGTGCCACTCGTGCCTCAAGCTAGTCCTGGTCCTCACAGTTTAGTAGAAGCAGATCTTCTGAAGTCAAATATCACATAAACCAAGTATACAACTTCTTAACAGTCTTGCTTGGGTCAAGGAAACGCTGGGCTATATAGTAAAACTGTGGAATTCCTTCACAAATTTTTCCCCAGATACAGCTTCTCACAAGGGAACTATGGAAGGGCACCAAGTTTGAAGTTACATGCTCTGTAGAGAACTCCCATTCCAGCCATGTTTTTAATTATGGTGTATTTTAATATGTTATTATTACTAAGAGTTTTATAATCCATACATTTTCCATACTCCAGCTGGATAATCATAAAATCTCTAAGTAATATCACTTCTTAAAGCATATCATTTGTTAAAATGTACACTTGACATGTGCTCATGGAGAAAGAAAAAAAATCTCATCAGAAAAACAGGAATAATTTTTGAGAAAAAAACCAGCGTCGTCATGTTTTTACTCTAGAAATAAACTATATGAACAGATGATCTAGTAGTAGGATAAAGCTTTTAACTTTTAAACCAGAAGGAACAGACAGGTTTTATTTCTTTCCTTAAAAGGCAATAGATTTGTTTTTAACTTAAGGTCTTTGAATCCAATCGTTTAAACGTTAGCAAATAAACTTCCTGAGATGATGCTAACAGTACCTGTTCTCTTTCAACTAATCCTTCTGAAGTGTGAGATACTCCAGGGACAGAATAATGTTTCCAGGGCTTTAAAACAAATAGTAAAACTGAGATGTAAAGTGCTCATGATTGGAGTATATCCAGGTGCACCTGGTGAGTTTCATATAAATTAAACAAGTACACTGTGAAATAGTCCTGATACTGGAGTTCACTAACATGGCAAAGACGACTGACACTCATATACAGATTTGAGAGTTGCTTATGTGATTATCAACAGAAGAGATAAAAGGATAGATGGCTATTTAGTCACTTTGGACAGCACAGAAAAGAATTTCCATGGAAAGTCCAAGCTAATAACTCTGTTTCGTTTTCCTTCTTTCTCCAGACCAGGAATCGGGCCCGTAGCCTATCTGCATTCACTTTATGCTGCAGGCTAACTTTTGGGTGGGGTTTCAGATGTCGTCTCAGCACCAACTCTGACAGTGAATTAACCATAAAGTTTTCCCACCTGTTGCTCACTGTATTCTCTTTAAATCCAAATTCTATACTCAGATGTTCAATACACAACTATGAAAAATGGCATCTAGCTTTGATTGACGTAGGGAAGAATGTGAACAAGAGAACAGATGCAAATATAAATGTGGCCATGAGGTTCTACTTTTTCTAAAAGAGAGTCTAAATGAGGTTTATTTAAAGGACCTTCTAACATTTCAAATTTGTAGATGATAGAGACAATTCTTTAAGAATTTTTTATACCTATTATTAACTTTTAAATATAAGTAATTCCAATATTTATAAATTATATTTATGTTTATAAAATACAAAGAAGCCATTACTGTCCTTAGCTGATGTCAGCTTTGATTGTTAATGTCTAAGAAGTATTTAAGCACATGCATTTCTCAACCAAATATCCATCTTCATATGCAAAAGAGAATCCCATTTATATTATGGCATTTCTTACATATAACATTCTGTTGTTTATATGTAATATAATGACTGTCAATCCAAAACACACACACATTTTTTGGTTCTTTTGCATTCTTATAAAGCAACTAAGTTTTTTAATGTTGGCTGTAAAAATGCCATA
The DNA here is from genome assembly GCA_029783875.1 of Phataginus tricuspis. Lineage (NCBI taxonomy): Eukaryota > Metazoa > Chordata > Mammalia > Pholidota > Manidae > Phataginus > Phataginus tricuspis. The sequence continues at coordinate 6,898,691 of JAQQAC010006877.1, read as the reverse complement.
GCCCCAAACCAAAATGGGATTCTCAGTCTTGGTTGTATGGCTTACTACAACCAGCACCTACGTGCCTAGAACATCAGGAGCCTTCAATAGCCTAATGCTTGGGTTTTAGCATCCAAGTACAGGACGTGGCCTACCTGGCTTGCTGCAGATGGGCTTGCACAATTCTTTCGGTAACATGCCAACATATGGGCAGTCTGATTAACGAGAATTTCCCGGATGACCTTCAAGGGCTGGTGTAGAACAGCTTTAAAAGCTATTTGTGTAAAACAATGAAAAGGGCATCAAAGTTTTAATTCAGAAATTGATCCCTTCAAATAATAATAATAATAAACAAATTGCTATTATTGTAAGACCACCCAGCTAGGAATAAAAGTGTTTTGAAATGTTAAAGTCATTGCTGCATGATCTAGCCAATGGAGAACAATGGCCTACCTATAACACAAGGTAGGTAATTGGTCCAGATTTTTCCTCAGAATATTAGAAACAACTCTACACACAGAGAAAAGATCAGTTTGCCATTTGCTAATGTCCTGAATTCCTACAGGCTGGATTTGCTGTTTCTTCTAATCCTTAGTGTAGAATCTCAATTGGTGGTGGGGGTTGAGAGGAAGGAGACAAAAAAAAAATTCCATCTCAGGTCCCACCCATTTCATAATTATGGATAGGAGAGCTCAGTCGACCATTAGGGATAGTCTCCTTCCATTATACCCACGTGCCAGAGGGCACACTCACATACCATAATAAGAGTCTAATTCTCATCTTCCTATATCTCTATTTAGACCCTCCTGGGAAGGAAACTTTACATGAAACTGTATAGCATGGGCCTGAACTGAGTCATCACTCATTGACCTAGAGTTAGAGATACTATTCTCCCTGACCCTTTCCTTTTATAAGTTCTGAATTTACCCACCAAAAGGCTGAACCACTACAGTACTTGTCAGCTACTAACTCAATCAACAAAGCTTTGAGTGAATTACTAGGCAAGGTATCCTGTACCATAGGATTAGCAAAGTTTACCTGACTTGGCAAAGAAGTTGATAAGAGCATCTGTCTCGCAGCTCTTATAGAGATCAGCCAACTGGGAGCTGCAGTTCAAGCCAAGATTGTGAATCCGAAGTCTTCTCTGACCACTGACAGTCGTATAAAGCACAGCACACTGCAGAGGACGCAAGTATTTTTGGTCAGCATATCCAGGCGAACTAGCCTGATCTTATTTACATTTACAGAACAATGGGTACAGCTAAAAGACCCCTAAATTTTTCCACAGAATTTTTTCTATTATTGCTAAAGGTTGAACAATAACAAATAACTAACCTACATTTCACATATCTCAAATTTTATGACCAGGGATTCAGGGTCCAGAAATAGTACCTCCATGTTCTCAGAGCTGTACTCAAAGCTCACTTCCCTTAAAAACATACAGCTATCTTTGATGATGTACTTAGGTTTCACACTCATGATATATACATTTCAAGAAATGCGAACAAGTATCCACTTTCTGAAATACCAAATATAATTAAAAACTAAACATTACTTAGAATTCTTCTTCAGTGTAATGCCAACTCTCTACTCTCAAAGGATGATGTTAGTGTCTGAAAACTATGACCACTAAATGTGATTTTTCTTTATTTAATTCAAAGTCTCCATGGTTTTCACTTAATTTTATTTACTACAAAGCCAAATCCTATTTATACTTGCTTATAACTTATAATTTTGATGTACACCTCAGTTATAACTTGCTCTTACGTATACCCCAGTGTATGACATATAGTAGGGATGCAGCAAATGAGTGAATGGACGCTGAAGCCTGGAAGAATTGAACACTGCTATCAGTCAATGTGCTGGTGCCTAGAATACTGGCTACAAGTTTGCTGGCTCTCGTGGGATGACATAAAATTGTTACATCTTGTAAGTAGCATGTATAAATCTAGCTATGGAGACTACACAACAGATTGCCCTAACTAATGACTTTTGCCTTTGGAAAAACAGAGTTGAATATCTTTATGAAGAGACTAACATGGTTGATGGGATTTACATCTCCCCACTGATTGTTGTCAGTATCAAACTTGTTTAAAAAGCAAAAGATGGGAATAAATTTTAAATCACCTGGATTAAGGCTCCAGTGTCTTCACTAAGCTTGTCATCATGCTTGAACTCCACAGTCACTGCCTTGTCACAGTCAATGGCTGCCATTTCTACATCAGTGGTGTTGTTCATAAAAATTCCACCAAGGAAATCAGTGGCTCTGAAACCTAAGGATGAGGAAAAAGAGAAATTTTGCTTCTACTTATTTACTGTTATTTTCTTTGTCAGCCTGTTACATTAATTTGAAGAGGAACAATTTTATACAACATAGACCTGAAAAATGGTATAAATGAAAATTACCTGTGCTGGTACGAACCCTCATAATAGCATCAAATCCTATTTTCTTCTCAATATCGTTTCTGAGGTCATTCAAAAACTGTTGGCTATCCAAGTGCATCTAAAAAATTAAGTATGATCAATGCCCACCAGATGGCAGTAGAATACTTAAAATAGCAATTCTTACTTTACAAAACTTAATTAAAACTCACTTTATCCAGAAATCTTAGAAAGGGTTATTAAAGCTTCTCCAATTTTACTTCATTTGCAATATTTTGGTCTTATCTAATCCCTTAACTATTTTTCAATATAAATAATGTAGCTAGATGACTAAAAATTTTATTGATAAAAAAACAGATGATTAATAATATTTATCAGTTTTGCTGAGGGAAGCACTCATTTCCACTCCAGGTTTCCATGTGGAGGTAAATAATTTGGAGTCATCCCTCTGGTATCTTCTCCTCAGCTGGGGGCAGGTGACTTATCTGATTAGTCAGTTTGGGAAAAGGAACAGGGTGGGCATAGATCTGCCTATTTGGCATCCTTTTTTGGGGGAGGCAGCCTGCCAGCAGGAGGCACACATTTCCTGCACCTCAATATGATACATTTCCAGGGTGCAGGTGTTCACAGGAGAAACTTGGAACTGTGCCCACTCTGTGTCTGGGTGTATAAGTTTGTCACCCTGAGGAGAGAAGCATTAGCAAGCCCACTTGCTCACAGTCCTAGGCCCACTGCTGACATTTTGATCATCTCTTGACTCTCTCAATTCAGGCTTGGAAAAGAGGGGTGTAATGAATTGACCCCACCAAATCACAGCAATTAAAAATAAACATATAGTCACTTTTAAAAACACTGTGTTAAATACATCTAATATAAAAAATTTTTTAAGTATATAAAATAAGATTGTCCCCATCATAGAAGCTAACATTGATATTCACCTCCGAGGCTGAATGAGCTCAATCTCTTGCCGCTTAGGGAGTAGGAAAGCCATTGCTTAACCATATGTACAAATCTTCCTCAACTTGTGATGGGGTTATATCCTAGTAAATCCATCACAAATCAAAAAGTGCATTTAACATATCTAACCTACTGAACATCATAGTTTAGCCTAGCCTACCTGAAACATGTTTACATTAGCCTGCAGTTCAGCAAAACCATCTAACATAAAACCTATTTTATATCTCATGTAATTTGTTGAATACTGTACTGAAAGTGGGAAACTGAATGGCTGCCTAGGTACAGAGTGGCTATAAAGCGTCTTGGTTGTTTGCCCTCGTGGCCACGTGGCTGAGGGGCTGCAGCTTCGCGGCCAGTGCCCAGAATCATGAGAGGGGATCCTTCCGCATATTGCTGCCCCGGGTTAAGAGACTAAAATTCAAAGTGTGTAGTGTGATTTCCACTGGACGCATATTGCATTCGCAGTACCGTCAAGCAGAAAAACCGTAAGTGGAACCGTTATAAGCTGAGGACCATCTGTGCATTGTTTTCCATGGGCTGTAGAATTTACATTTGTTAGTTGCCCACCAGGGGGCACACTTCTTAGCCTATGATCTAAGCACAACAGTAAAATGGCAGGAAAACCCGAGGCGCTGGCCTTTACCTGAAAATTGTTGTATTTGTAAAGTGTTCCTCCAGTGAGCTGGGGCACGAGACCCAGAGAGGCCACGTCCACATACTGACTGGGAAAGAGGAAGAGCGCCACGCAGCAGCCGTGGGCCACGCAGTCCTTGGCCAGGGAGTCATAGACATTTGTTTGGGGCTGGAAAAGGATCTGAAGGAAAAGATGCACAAAAGGAAAATGAAAACCATAACGTTTGGGTTTAAAGTTTTAATTTCTATTGAATCCTTACTGAATTTTTTAAAGTGAAAAAAACATTATTTCCCAGTTTAGTGAACTGGACTGAACTGGACTAAAGAAATGAACTGAATCATCCGTGCAGCAGCCATTAACTGAACACCCGGTGTGCTAGGCTCGAGCAGTGTGGAATCTATGTAGGTGTGCAATTTTATTTGATCCTCCAACTCTGCCGAGGCTGGCATTGCTGTCCTCCCTTAATAGACCTGGAGGAGGCAGCCTGTCTGGGGTCACATGGCCAGGAGTTGGACGCCTACCTCATGGTCTTGTCCTTTCCACTCGTTCCCCCAGGGCTACCTGGTCAGAGGGTTTGAGCAAAGCATCGAAGCAAAGGTGTGGGCACCAGGCACCCATACTTCATGCCTCAGGAGTGTGTCACGTGGTGCAGTCCACAGTCTCACTCCCTTTGCTGTTATTTCCCCCAGTTCCTCCATTGCTATAGTAGTCTTATCACTCAGTCTCTCACACAGATTATTCATGAGAAAAGTCTGAGACCTTATTTTAATTCAGATATATTTCAGACATTGGTTTTTCTAGGAATATAAAATTTCTTCAATTATTTGCAATTCCAAATATTCCTATAATGTACAGTGTCCAAGATTTATACAGTCACTTAGCTTCTCCCCCTCTCTGGCACAGAGGATACATTCCCTCTTTCTTTACTCCCTTCTAAGAACTGATACATGGACATTTCAAAAGGCGATGGTTTCCAAATACCTTCTCTTTGTCCGTATTAATCAGTTTTTTGCCGTCTCTGTTTTTGAGCTTCCCTGGTGCCTCTGCAGTGGGCAAGGAGGAATGAAAGATGAACAGCTTCCCAGGACAGTCTGAAGCCTAAAAGAAAATCACAGAAAAGGTCTTGAGCAACAAAGTTCTGTCTTAAGGGAATAAGAAATAAAATATAAGTACTTCCTATGAGCCAAACACTGTATACATCTCATTTAATCCTCACAATAATATTTGTGTTCTTGGGGAGGTATTAGTCCCTCCCCATTTTATGATTGGGAAACTGAGGCTCAGGGAGGATAACTGATTTGCCTAAAGTCACACAAGTTGTAAGTGAAATAGTATTAAAATGTAGGTCAATAATACTGTGATGCTTTAGAAAACTATTAAAATGCTATTTTACAGTGAAAATACTTTCTTATTTAATCTACAGTATAGTCTTTCAGGACAGGTGAATCTCATGATGCAAAGCTAAATGACGAAGGTAAAGGTAAATGACAGAAATCCCAGGAACATGATGGACAGAAGAATTTTTGACAGTGAACAAGTTCTTTGAAACCTTGAGTAAACATACATTAAATCTAAAGTGGTATATAAAGGAAGAATGCACAAAAATGCAGTCACGTTGTGGCAACAGGAACCAGCTATTAGGCAAGACGGCAGAAGGAAAAATATGTGATCCATATTATATGTATGTAGTTCCTAGAAAGTAATAAAAAGATGATTTAAGCTCCATGAAAATTCAGTTCAGCATTAAGAATATTAAAATATTATTTAAGGAGATAAGAAGTAACCAACCAAGCAAAATTTACTGAAATTAAATGATTCAGTACATCGCCCCCTCCAATCTTGACCTTTTCCAAACCACGCTTTGACACACTGCTGCTGGAACACGGACTCTGAAATAAGGTAACTGTACTGACCATGCATGGGGCTTTCCTCCTTAAGAATCCTGAAGATTTTCTGTTCCAGGATAAAGTCCACATTTCTTCATCTGCCTAGGAAACAGCGATCTGAGTTGCTACCAACATATGCTGTGTGCAACTCGCTGCCAGGCGCTTCACACACATTTCTTATTTAATACCTACAACCTTGTGAAGGATGTAGTACTGACTGCATTTTAATAGGAAAACTGCAGCTTGTCTAATTTTCCCCGGGTCACACAAGCAGCAAAGGACAGCTTCAAGAACTTTTGGACTTCAGTCTGAATCCATCTTTCCAGTCTAATCTCCAACAGTTCCTCACCCCTGCCATCCCTTGCATTGGAAGTTTCAGCCACACAAGCTTCTTGCTTCCTTGGAATACACCACATGCCCAACACACCTCCATAGCTTTGCTTTGCATGTTCTCTTCTCTCAGCCTGGAATCCATTCTTCTCTTCTCTTGGCCTGAAGCTGTTGTTTGCAAAGGCTGACTTTAGTGGCACACATTGCTGTACCAGGGTCAGCTGTAAGATGTGTTTTAAGTTATTTGCTACTACTAATATGATACTGGGTTTTAAGAATAACCTCCTTAAAACACAAATGGCGAGAATTCAAGGTTAGCCTGTACTGATGTGTCTCTTGAGTCAGACATTCTGATATGAAAACATTTTGCTATGTGTTGTGGGGCCAGTCACAGAGGTGGGGTCACAGCTGAGACACTGGGAAGAGGGCATGACCAGCGCCCCATCTCGTCAGTAGTGAGCAGTGATTTTATTGCTGCATGAATCTTTTAAAATTACCAATAGACACAGCATTAGTAAGAAAGCAAGGATGAATGAAGAAACACAGGCAGTGACCCCATATGCATATGTACACTGCGCAGGAGAAAGATACCATCAACACTTTGGCCAACAGACACACATTAGTTCCGATGATCAAATTCAAGTAAAATTTACAGTAGTATTGATAATAACATGTTAAAGATTTTAGTTCTATGACTTTTTCATTTCTATCACTTTTATTACGATTATTATCTGTTTTTATTGAGGTATCATTGATATACAATCTTTAATTTATTTCATATATACAACACAATGGTCCAACAGTTGCCCATACTATTATATCCTCACCCCCTAGCGCAGTTACACAGAAGGAAGTTACAGAATCATTGACTATATTCTCCATGCTGTATTACTAGCCCTGTGACCAATTTATATTATGACTGAGATTTTTGCATCACTTTTATTATCGTAAAAATAGTTTTTGTTTGCTTTAATTCACGTAGCAGAAAAAGTATAAAACCTTTTTTTGAAAGTGCATCTTCTTTTAAATATTTTTGCCTGACCCACCCAATTTCCCTAAGGAATTCACCGTCAAAAATTCTTCTATCCATCTAGATAGTCCCTACTCTAGAAGTCACCACAGTGGTTAAGAGCATGTATCTTAGTTCCTACCTGCATAGGTTAGAATCCCAGCCATTTTATTAGCTGATGACATTGGGAAAATTAACTTCTCTAAGCCTCAGAGAAGCTTCTCTAATGTATGACACAGGAAAAATAGTAACTACATAAAATATTGAGAGCACTCAATGACCCAGAACATGGTGTTAATGACAACTAAACATACATGACTGCCTTGTATGTAATACCTATGTATTACCTATGGCATTGCCTTGTGATATTCCTTATGGAGTAAAACTGAAGCAAAAAGACAGCGCCCATTAAAAAATATAGTTCAATATAAAAAAGTCATATTTATTTCTTTTTTCCTTATATAATGGCTAGTAATGTAATTTTAGATTTATAATTTTATTAATAAAATCTTCTATAAGTAGCAATAAAAGAAAAAGCTCTTATGGCCTTATATGCTTTGTATCCCTACAAAATATGCTATGTTTTTACTAAAATCTGATTGGGCCCACATGAATTTATCATACAGAATTAGATGAATGGCATATGTCACTCTTGTCATGACAGAAAACAGATTGAGAAAAGCTGACCTGGAAAATCCACTGCTCAAAATTCAGCTCTGATGTCCTTCCCTCTGAGAGATATGCTGTTATCACACTTGACAGCACTGGCTGCCTCTCCTTTCATGTCCCCACTCTACTTTGTAGATGAGACTATTCTAGAATTAATGACATTGCAACACAGCTTTATGTATTCTACTGTTTTCTGAAGATCACAGGCTCTGTGAGAAAGGAAGGACTTGGTTTTTCTGCAGTGTGTCTCCCCAGGCCCCGTCGGGTCTAGTGCCTTTCACTCTGCACATGCTCCATCAATTTTTGTGGAAGGAATATTGTGACACATCCTCTTGAAATCAAGTTTAGATATATCCTAAATCACTTAGATAAATTCCCCCTAACTAGTGATACATTTGAAGTATAACCACTAAAAGCCATTTCCCTCTAACTTGTTGCCAAATTCTATTTATCTAGTTTTATGGTAGAAATACCGGCTAACTCAGAAAATTGTTCTTTGGCCAAGTTAAAACAAAATGCCAGAAATTCACATATAGTTGAGTTATGAGTGTCAGATTTTGAAACACTGTGGGAAAAAAAGATACTATGAGTACAAGGATGCTGTGGACGTGGAAGTGTGTCCAACAGAAAGTAGCGCATGAAGCCTTTAGTTGGATGATTCAAGGACTTTTGAGAAAGTATGCATAAGAACTTTCCAAACAGTCCCTCTTTATCTTTGTGATAAATTAGCATATGGTTTGTGTTAGTTTTTGTCTTCACTCTGATTCAAGAAGTTTATTACAACTGACTATATATATAGATTTGACTTGGCATCCATCTGATAGAAAGTGAAGCTATAACTCAAATGGGGGAGTCAGTTCTAACATGTCTTCACTTGGACACACAATAAGAAACATTGCCCTTTGATGTTCTTTCAGTTTCTGTTCCCTGCCCACAGAGAATGAGACTGTCATTTCTGGCCTCTTGTGCAGAATACGCTGAGCCATTTGGCTGACCAGCAGTTCTGGGCTTTCCAAAGTTATTCTTTGCGTTCCTCCCAGCCCAGCGGCCCTTTTTTGGGAATACAAGCAATACACACCATGTCTTGTCTTACAGAATTAAATCTCTTCAGTCACACCTTAAGCAACTCAGAAGTAGGGATGGTAGTTCTTACCTGCCTTACAAACAGACATTTATTATTTTTTATTAAGGTATTATTGATATACACTCTTATGAAGGTTTCACATGAAAAAACAATGTGGTTACTACATTTACCCATATTATCAAGTCCCCACCCATACCCCAGAGCAGTCACTGTCCTTCAGTGTAGTAAGATGCCACAGATTCACTGTTTGCCTTTCATGAGCTACACTGTTTTCCCCGCGATCCCCCACACCATGTGTACTAAACATAGTACCCCTCAATCCCCTTCTACCACCCTCCCCACCCACCCTCCCACACCCCTCCCCTTTGGTAACCACTAGTTCCTTCTTGGAGTCTGTGAGTCTGCTGCTATTTTGTTCCTTCAGTTTTGCTTCATTGTTATACTCCACAAATGAGGGAAATCATTTGGCACTTGTCTTTCTCCGCCTGGCTTATTTCACTCAGCATAATATCCTCCAGCTCCATCCATGTTGTTGCAAATGGAAGGATTTGTTTTCTTCTTATGGCTGAATAATATTCCATTGTGTATATATACCACATCTTCTTTATCCATTCATCTACTGATGGACACTTAGGTTGCTTCCATATCTTGGCTATTGTAAAAAGTGCTGCAATAAACATAGGGGTGCATATTTCTTTTGAATCTGAGAAGTTGTATTCTTTGGGTAAATTCCAAGGAGTAGGATTCCCGGGTCAAATGGTATTTCTATTTTTAGTTTTTTGAGGAACCTCCATATTGCTTTCCACAATGGTTGAACTAGCTTACATTCCCACCAGCAGTGTAGGAGGGTTCCCCTTTCTCTGCATCCTTGCCAGCATTTGTTGTTCTTAGTCTTTTTGAGGCTGTCTGTCCTTACTGGTGTGAGGTGATACCTCATTGTGGTTTTAATTTGCATTTCCTTGAATGATTAGTGATGTGGAGCATCTTTTCATGTGTCTGTTGGCCATCTGAATTTATTCTTTGGAGAACTGTCTCTTCATATCCTCTGCCCATTTTTTAATTACGTTATTTGCTTTTTAGGTGTTGAGGCATGTAAGTTCTTTATATATTTTGGATGTTAACCCCTTGTCGGACATGTCATTTACAAATATATTCTCCCATACCGTAGGATGCCTTTTTGTTCTGCTGATGGTGTCCTTTGCCGTACAGAAACTTTACTTTGATGTAGTCCCATGAGTTCATTTTTGCTTTTGTTTCCATTGCTCAAGGAGATGCGTTCAGGAAGTTGCTCATGGTTAAATTCAGGAGATTTTTGCCTATGTTGTCTTCTAAGAGTTTTATGCTTCATGACTTACATTCAGGTCCTTGATCCATTTCGAGTTTACTTTTGTGTATGGGGTTAAACAATAATCCAGTTTCATTCTCTTGCACATAACTGTCCAGTTTTGCCAACACCAGCTGTTGAAGAGGCTGTCATTTCCCCATTGTATGTCCATGGCTCCTTTATCATATATTAATTGACCATAAATGGTTGGATTTATATCAGGGCTCTCTAGTCTGTTCCATTGGTCTGTGGGTCTGTTCTTGTGCCACTACCAAATTGTCTTGATTACTGTGGCTTTGTAGTAGAGCTTGAAGTTGGGGAGCATAATCCCGCCAGCTTTATTCTTCCTTCTCAGGATTGCTTTGGCTATTCGGGGTCTTTTGTGGTTCCATATGAATTTTAGAACGATTTTCTCTAGTTCGTTGAAGAATGCTGTTGGTATTTTCATAGGAATTGCATTCAATCTATAGATTGCTTTAGGCAGGATGGCCATTTTGACAATATTAATACTTCCTATCCATGAGCACGGGATGTGTTTCCATTTATTAGTATCTTCTTTAATTTCTCTCATGAGTGTCTTGTAGTTTTCAGAGAATAGGTCTTTCACTTCCTTGGTTAGGTTTATTCCTAGGTATTTTATTCTTTTTGATGCAACTGTGAATGGAATTGTTTTCCTAATTTCTCTCTCTGCTAGTTCATCATTAGTGTATAGGAATGCCACAGATTTCTGCATATTAATTTTGTATCCTACAAGTTTGCTGAATTCAGATATTAGATCTAGTAGTTTTGGAGTGGATTCTTTAGGTTTTTAATGTACAATATCATGTCATGTGCAAACAGTGACAGTTTGAGTACTTCCTTGCCAATCTGGATGCCTTTTATTTCTTTGTGTTGTCTGATTGCCGTGGCTAGGACCTCTAGTACTATGTTGAATAGAAGTGTGGAGAGTGGGCATCCTTGTCTTGTTCCTGATCTTAAAGGAAAAGCTTTCACTTTATCGCTGATAAATATGATGTTGGCTGTGGGTTTGTCATATATGGGCTTTATTATGTTGAGGTACTTCCCTCTATACCCATTTTGTGGAGAGCTTTTATCATGAATGGATATTGAATTTTGTCAAATGCTTTCTCAGCATCTATGGAGATGATCATGTGGTTTTTGTCCTTCTTTTTGTTGATGCGGTGGATAATGTTGATGGATCTTCGAATGTTGTACGATCCTTGCATCCCTGGAATAAATCCTACTTGATCATGATGGATGATCCTTTTGGTGTATTTTTATCTTTTTCCATCCCTTTACTTTTAGTCTGTGTATGTCTTTGGGTTTAAAGTGAGTCTCTTGTAGGCAGCATATAGATGAGTCTTGTTTTTTAATCCATTCAGTGACTCTGTGTCTTTTGATTGGTGCATTCAGTCCATTTACATTTAGGGTGATTATGGATAGGTATGTACTTACTGGCATTGCAGGCTTTAGATTCGTGGTTACCAAAGGTTCAAGGTTAATTTCCTTACTATCTAAGAGTCTAATTTAACTCACTTAATATGCTATTACAAACACAATCTAAAGGTCCTTTTTTCTAATCTCCTCCTTTTTCTTCCTCCTCCATTCTTTATATATTAGGTATCATATTCTGTACTCTTTGTCTATCCCTTGATTGACTTTGGGGATAGTTCATTTAAATTTGCATTTGCTTAGAAATTAGCTGTTCTACTTTCTTTATAGTGGTTTTATTACCTCTGGTGACAGATATTAAACCATAGGAACACTTCCATCTATAGCGCAGTCCCTCTAAAATACACTGTAGAGATGGTTTGTGGGAGGTAAATTCCCTCAGCTTTTGCTTATCTGGGAATTGTTTAATCCCTCCTTCAAATTTAAATGATAATCTTGCCAGATAAAGTAATCTTGGTTCAAGGCCCTTCTGCTTCACTGCATTAAATACATCATGCCACTCCCTTCTGGCCTGTAAGGTTTCTGCTGAGAAGTCTGATGATAGCCTGATGGGCTTTCCTTTGTATGTGATCTTATTTCTCTCTCTGGCTGCTTTTAATAGTCTGTCCTCATCCTTGATCTTTGCCATTTTTATTACTATATGTCTTGGTGTTGTCTTCCTTGGGTCCCTTGTTTTCAGAGATCTGTGCACCTCCATGGCCTGAGAGACTATCTCCTTCCCCAAATTGGGGACGTTTTCAGCAATTACCTCCTCAAGGCCACTTTCTATCTCTTTTTCTCTCTCTTCTTCTTCTGGTACCCCTATAATGCAAATATTGTTCCATTTGGATTCGTCACACTGTTCTTTCAATATTCTTTCATTCTTAGAGATTCTTTTTTCTCTCTGTGCCTCAGTTTCTTTGTATTCCTCTTCTCTAGTTTCTATTTCATTTATCGTCTCCTCCACCATATCCAATCTGCTTTTAATACCATCCATTGTGCTCTTCAACAATTGCATCTCCAACCGGAGTTCATTCCTGAGTTCTTGAATATCTTTCCGTACCTCCATGAGCATGTTAATGATTTTTGTTTTGAACTCCCTTTCAGGGAGTCAGGAGGTCGATATCATTTAAATATTTCTCAGGAGTTGTGTTAATAATTTTACTCTGAGCCAGGTTCCTTTGGTGTTTCATATTTGTGTATGGTGCCCTCTAGTGCCCAGAAGCTCTACTCTCTGGAGCTGCTCAGCCCCTGAAGCAATGTCGGGGTCACAGGGTAGTGGTATTGGTGCCTGTGGGGAGGAAAGAGCTGTTTCCTGCTTTCTGGCTGCTATGCCTGTCTCCACTGTCTGAACCAGTGGGCCAGTCCCAGAGCAGCCAGATATGGATCCCTGCTTTCCACAAGCAGCTGGAATATCAGTCTCTCCAGGAATTCTCCCTGTCTTAGCTCTCCAACCCCCTAATTATGAGAGTATCATGCAAGCACCATGAAATGTAGGTTTGTGCTCCCAGAGCAGATCTCCAGTTAGGTATTCAGCAGTCCCAGGTCTCCACTCCCTCCCTGCTCTGTTTCTCTTCCTCCCACTGGTGAGCTGGGGTGGGGGAAGGGCTTGGGTCCTGCCAGGCCACAGCATTAATACGTTACCCTGTTCTGTGAGGTCTGCTCTTGTCCCCAGGTATATGCAGTTTGGCACAGTCCTCTTTCCTGTTGCCCTTTCAGGAGTAGTTGTATCAGTTATATTTTCGTATTATATGTGGTTTTAGGAGGAAGCCTCTGTCTCACCTCTCATGCCACCATCTTTAATCTCAGCTGTTCTACTTTCTTTACTGTGGTTTTATTACCTCTGGTGACAGCTATTAAACTGTAGGAACACTTCCATCTATAGCAGTCCCTCCAAAATACACTGTAGAGATGGTTTGTGGGAGGGAAATTCTCTCAGCTTTTGCTTACCTGGCTACACACAGGCACTTAATAAATATTTGTCAATTGAAAGAATGAGTGATGAGTGATATGGTCTCTTCAGTATTTAGAAATCACCCTGCAAATTCTCAAAAATGTTAGCTCTTCGCCTAACAATAACTTCAGGCCAGAATTTTAGTACCTCTGTAAACAAGTTACAAAAATTTATGTCTGACTGATTTTTTAGCCACACAGAACCTGAAGAGATAATGAGATGACTGTCAAAGGTAGTAAACAATCATACACGCACCAGACATTTACACACACACTAACACTTTTATCCTATTTGGAAAAAGGTTTTTTTCCATCCAAAACTGATAAAGATTCTCTGTGTTAGAAAGTATAACTGCAGACAAGGTTCAATTATACCACAGCAGTTTCTGCTCTTTTATGACAAATTATATTCACCCAGAATCTTCCTGGCAGATGCAGGAATCACTAACTTGTTATTTGTACCAACAATCTACTTACTAGAAATGCTTTGAGGAAACAGATGATTAAAAGCACATATACAATAGAAAGACTAAGGCAAATGTGAAGAACTAGAAATCAGTAAGAAGGTCAGAGAAAGGAAATAATTAATTAGAAAATCTACTATAAGTATTATTTTTAGTATCTTTCTTGGTAGGTAAGGCTAAAAAAAACATTATGAGTTAGAATAGCTGACTCCTAATAGCTGACTGGGAAACCAGCTAGTGAATCTTTCTACATGTAAGAAATGAATGTAAGAAAATGAATAATGTAATCGTGTCTCCACTTAATGCTCTACACAAGAGAGAAACTTTCTTATAGTGTTACTTCTTAATTTAACCATTAATTACAAGCTTAGTGCAAGACTTTAAGTCATAGTTCACTGAAAGTATTTTTAGTGCAAAAATAACATACAAAGTGATAAGTGATGGCCAGGTGTGTGATGTTCTGGTGAGTTAACTTAGTGTAAAGATATTTTCAGAGAGTGCAGAATGAATACCAATTCCTTATGCTTATGGTTCCCAAATACAGAAAATCAGCAGAACAAATTGGGGACCTGATGAATCAAAGTCTCTGGGAGTGGGGCCAGAAATCTGCATTTTTAAAAAGTACTCGTCGTTTAACATGTGATGCCATGACTCATTCGTTGGGGAGCAACTGCCTTACTTATCTCTCTGTAGCAGTGGAGCGCTGCTCAGCTTCCATGTGAGGACTGGTCCTGGGAGAACACAGTCTGTTCTGCCAGCAGGCACAGGACAGTAACTGCCATTCACATTATGTCCTTTTTTTTTTTTATTTTGGTATCATTAATGTACAATCACTTGAACAACATTATGGTTACTAAACCCCCTATTATCAAGTCTCCCCCACATACCCCACTACAGTCACTGTCCATCAACATAGACATTATGTCCTTTTTAAGTTTTATAAAGGTAGTTCCTGATCTTTTTAAAAAGACAGCTTTTACCATTTATAATGATAGTTCATTCTACTTTATAAGAATACTACTACCTATTAACTTTGATATTTGTGAAGTTATTCTGAGTTGTTATATTTAGATATCAGTTTCTTCTCATGTTTAAACTTCAATGTAAAAGTATACTTACCCTAACAATAAAATTGCAAATATAACAAAAAATAGCACGCAAAAGATATTAATGTACATTGGATGAAATGAAGTGGTCTCTGGTGAATGAGAGCTGAGAATGCTGACTGGTGCAGTCACTGCAGTATACAAGCAACCTCCAAGGACACTGTGGTTATTAAAAACACAGTCGTTGCTCAGTAATGTATCATAAACAATATCACACTTCAGATACAGTTTGCATTTCTGCTTTTTTGTAAAATTTGCTTTATATATATTTTTTCTTTCAAAGCAGCTAAGCAGCTTTGAGAACTTCTGTGGACTGCCAATATAAACCCATTGTTAGAAGACAGTATTGCTCCCTTTTAGAAATGAAATATGGGGGTCAGCTGAGTTTCTGCTCTCTGGTCCCCTGGAAGCCATACCATCCTCTTCTTTCCACTTTATAACTAATGATATATTGGCTTATGATCTTTCCTCTTGGGCATGTGAATACAATTTTATTCCCAGTACTAACTCTTTAAAGTAGAAAGACTTGTAGGATCATGCACGACTTATCATATATCAAGCAATTAATATATATTTTAGATACCTTATTTGAAGAGAGAACAGTAACAAAACTCTTCCAAACTGAAATAAAAGGATTTGTTTGCAGCAATGCAGAATAAAATAGGAATTCTCAAGTCTTTCTGTAGCCCAACCAATTATTGGTGGCTTCCACTGGAGGAACCCTAACATCTCCAAATCACTTTATAACGTAAAATTTATTTTTAACTTATATTAAATTAACATGTACTGATTTTGAGGGGCATCCACAAGTCTGATTCAGTGAATGGATACTCTGAAGATCAAAAAACCCAGCCAAGAATCACTGTGCTAGAACAAAACTATAATGTTTAGACACAAAATTTATGTGCAAGTGCTCATTGTTATTATTGCTATTGTTATTGTTACTATTACTAGTCATTTTATTTTAAAAGTTAATTTAAATTTGTCTTTAATAATAAAATTTAAATCACTTTTAGGAACTACCAATCCAGGCCAAACTGGCTTGACTCTTATGCTAAGGTAATAAAGATGCTAAGGTAATAAAGAGAATGGGTACGTTTCCAGTGTTTTGCCTTCTTCGGATTACTGTCCTCATTATTACGAAAACAGCCAGAGTCCTTTGGCCTCCACTTCTCAACCAGAGACTCGGCCAATGTCGAGTCTGCTTTTGCCATTTAACAAGGCCCTATGCAGCATGAACACCTGTTGCTGACTGTCACAGGTCTTGTCGTTGTATGTTTGAAACCCCAAGGAAGGAGAGGGTAATATGGAGATTTTTCTCTTCTTCTCTGGTAGTTCAGATATTGTTGAAATGATTTTAAAATAGATCATATAAAGTTCATATAAAAGCCAAAGGGTGGAGCTAAACTGGAAATCCTGACAAAATCAGTTGCTCAGATGCTAATAGTGTTGGAATGTAAACGCTGGGAGCAATCTGTGGTTTGGGCCATTTCCTCTGAGAGTTGTGGGGAAGTTTGAGACAGCCTCTAATAACCTACATGCTTTAAGGAAAGCTGTATTTTCTTTCATAGATGAAACTTCCTCTGTGTGTGTGTGTGTGTGTTTTAAAAATGGATTTACTAGCAATTTAAAAGAGGCTTCTTCTCACCTTTAGTGCTTCCATGCCAGCCTGTATGACAGGAGCAAAAACAGTCTCATTTTCACTAGAGTCTGCAAACATCTCTGGAATCTGGTCCAATAAACTGTAAGAAATGAAGGAGCAAAAGGTTTTAAATGTTTAGCATATTTGTGACAAACTTCAAGAAATAAATCACTAACATTTCAAGCCTAAACACATACAGTGTTTACTTTACACTTAACACCTTTGGGTGAATTTCACAGGTCATTCCCCAGGAAATATCCTGGCATGATCTGGCATCAAAATTCATGATTTGGTTGCAATATTTACAAAATTCCACTCTTTGTAGATACTTTTTTCTATTTACTACATTTCTGATCTGTTAAGACTGTAAACTCTCAGGACAATGGCTATATCTTTAGCTATTCTCATCATCATTGAATATACTCATCTACATACAGGAAATATCTCTTCTCACAAAGAGCAGAGATTGATAAGGCTGAGTGTAAATATTGAAAAAATTCCTCCTTTTAGATAGTGGTCTACATTTTTAAAAAGAGACAGAACAAACATAAATGATAGAGTTTTATAATCTATGTGTTAAAACACCCTTGCTAATGATAAAATAATGTGTGACTGAATCAAAACAATAAAACACAGACACCTGATTTATATCTAAATTTTTTAAATAATAAAACACTTGATATTCACTTGTGAATCACAGATTGGGATTCTTGATAGTTGACAAGGAAACCATCCAACAAAGGAACAAAGACCTCTCCAACGTCAGTCACCACCATCATCTGAGGCTGCGCCAGATTACTCTTTACATTAAAGAAATGGAGAACTTTGTTATATGTGATAAAGCCAACTCGAACTGCAGAAGTCTCTTCTTGTTCCTCCCTAGGAGAAAAAAATAAAGTGAGGTTCTTTGCAAATTTCTGAAACAGAGGTTTCCATCAGAAATTCAGTAAGTATATCTTATATAAAATATACTTAGGAGATATTTTGATCTTAATTATTGTTTACCAGATGTAAACAATACTGAGTCACGGAAGGAGGACATTACAAAAGTAAGCTGATAAAGAAAAAAGTTCTCAAAATTCTAGGTTAAAAAAATCAAATGGATATTATGAAAACATGTGCTTGTATTTCTTTAATATATTTACTCTTAATCCATAACAATTACAAGGTTTTTTTTCATAAGCAAGCTAGGCTTATTACATTCTTTACAAACACGGCTCTCTCAGAAGTCACCAGAAGGTCAGAAGGACAAAAGGGACGCAGCAGCAAGTGGAAGCCACACTCAGATCACGGAGAGCACAGCTGTTTTTATCAAGAAAGGACTTGCTCCTCCTGTGACTTTTTTCTTACACATTCTAGAGCATCTCATAATGAAAATCGGCTAGATTTTGAGAGCTGTATCCCATATAAACATATAATGTAAATATATGAAATAGGTCACATACATGACTTGATGATGTAATTCTTAGCAGGCAGCCATTTGGGATGGTAATGGCAAGACAATAAAATCTCCAAAACCATAACAAAAAGTGAGGGTTTTTTTTCCAAGACAAGGTCTTAATCTTCCTGAAAGGAGTACAGCAGCACGAATGTTCTCATTTTTAAGTCTGTACTAAGTATATTCAGAATTGAGTGGTCTAGTCTCCAGTTACATGTTTACCGAGCTCCCTCCGGCCCTCCCTCTCCCCCGCCCTCTCCCTCCTCCTGCTCTTCATCTCTCTTTCCTAATAACACGCTAGACACACTGATGCTCTCACTGTTTTCAGTGGTGGATATAACCTTGTGTTCAGTGGTCACATGAGAGCCACAGAATGCCATTCTCTCTGGCCCCTAGATAGCTGGGTTACACTGAGTTTGCTTAGGAGACAACTTTTTTGAAAAAGAACCTAGTTTGCTCAGTTTCTACATTTTGCACATGGCATAAGGAGTTACCTGAGCACAAGAGAAAGGAAAGTGGAAGTATCTAGATGAAAGTATCTAAAATTCAAAATGTTGATCCCACTGCACACTTCCCCATTTCTTCAATGTTTCAGCAGAATGCAGGCTGACAGCCTACTGACTTTAAACTGTTTTATTTCTTCTCTACTTCCTCGCTAACTGAGAGTATTTGTTCTTCATTTTGGCCTTGATAAGTGGGTGGGAAGTTTAAATAGATCCTCCTAATCCCTTCCAAAAGCACTTGGTAAATGTTTATATTCTGGACTCTTGCAAAATTTTCAGAAATGGGAATCCTCATCCTTTCACACTTACACAGACTTACACACACACACACATCCCCCTCAATATCTAAACTGTATGACGTCAAGCAACTAACCACTACACTATACTATATTCACATTTTCCTCTATTTATTAGAATTTTATTCTTCAAGACCAAACACAAAACCTTCTTCCTTTGTGAAAACTTCCCCTGACACTAAAACCTGAAGTTATTTCTTCTTCAAAATTCCTACAAATCACTCTCATTGGGCTCTTAAGTATATACTGTGTTTCAGTTAACATTTCATGAATCATTGACTATAAACCACTAAAGGGCAGAGCCAAATCTGACGCCTTCTGCTCCCCATAGGGTCTAGTGCAAGGTGGAGAATCAGAGGTTTTGAAGAGAATGATTGTGGTGATGGTGAAACACTGTATTTAGGATGGCAAGTTACAACCCAAATTGATAAACTGACTGTATGGACCTCTTCCCATCCCAGTTTAGGGGTCAGCTTGGTAGTTAAAAATCAACCTGGCTAAAAGTGTTTACACCACAGGAATAAGCAAACACAACAAAGCAAGGCTTTATTTATTTGAGAGCCAGTTTACCAGCACACCACTGGGTAAACCCCTACTCCCCAGTAAATCTTTTATTACATAATTTGAAAAGTGTCCAGCAGATCATGAAGGGTATTTATTCTCTTTTAATAGTTAATTTGGAGTCAGTTAAGGCAAAAGTCACAAAAGAAAAACGACAGAAAGGAATCTGATTGCCATTTCCCATCGGATTTGGAGATTTTCAAATGATGGGAAAGGAATATCCTGGGATTCATAGGGATCACTTAAAATCTCAATTAACATTTTTAAAAAACAACTAATGAGAGCATCTCAGATTATTGCAAAATATTAGTACATCTTTCCATGGGAACATATTTCTTAAAATTTTTTTTGAGAAACAAAGAGCTATGTTAAATTTTTCCTTTTCAACAGTATAACTGCCTTATAGTGTTATAAATCATATCCAAAAGAACATGCAATCTCAGCCTCTCCTTCATATTAAGTTTATACCTATTTTATAAAGTTACATAGGGATATCATACGGAACAACACGTTTTGGTTCTGCTTCTCAATCACCTCTTCCCTCAGCACTTGCTCCTGTTACTCTAATGGAATGAACCTGACAGAGCAGCACTGAAGGTGTTAGGGAACTAGATGAACCAGAACATCCCGAAAGTCAAGCATTTTGAATATGAGTATTTTAGTTATAGCAACATTAGAAACAAACAACCAGGAGGAAAAAAAAAGCAAGCTTGATCTGAACAACAGGTGAAACATTTCAGATCTTTTCTTTCCTGTTTCAAATAAGTGAGACAGAAGCCTGGCAACTTGGCAATATCAAAGATGTAAATTCTTAAGTAGTGAAGAATGGGGCCTTTCCTTTTCGAAAGGTTAGCTAAGAGACGAACACATCTTAGACATTAATCAAGAATTCTATACTTTGAAAAGGCTATTTGGCGTATTACCTTCTCTGGTTTAAAATAAGTAAATTAATTGACGGCAATATTACCATAAAACATACAAAGTTATCCACATAATCAACCCAAAATAAATTTCAGGAGAGAAAAAAGAATGAGGTTTGTTTTGAAAGATAAAGTGAGAAAAGGTATTTGTGCTTGAATAAAAACTTTCAAGAGAGATACTTGGAAAGTAGCAGGGAATAAGGGAATAGCCAGCAGTACCCTTTTATCTTTTTCTCTTATCTTTTGCCATAGTCACATATCTGCTCCAATGAGATATAAAAGTTTTTATGACACCTATGGAAAGAGCGTGATTTCATAACTTATATCGCTAGGTTATAAGCTTCTTATCACCACTACATTGAAAAGGAAGAAGGGCTTGGTGAAAATAGTTTAGCCTACTTTGAACCAGCTTAAAAAAAGAGAAACAGAGTCCATTTCCAGAAATTAGTTATCTTTCATTACTAATCAAGCTCAAAATTCAGATTTAGAATTAAAACAGCCCTGTGAAGAGAGATATTCCGCAGGCAGTCCAAACCTCTCAAGTCTCCCTAAGGAAGAGGTAACAGAAACTATAGTCACAAACAGTTGGGAA
This sequence comes from Phataginus tricuspis, assembly GCA_029783875.1. Classification (NCBI taxonomy): domain Eukaryota; kingdom Metazoa; phylum Chordata; class Mammalia; order Pholidota; family Manidae; genus Phataginus; species Phataginus tricuspis. The sequence continues at coordinate 6,877,531 of JAQQAC010006877.1, read as the reverse complement.
GCATCAGATGCCTTTCTTATGCCCCATCATCAACTTGCTCCCAGCTCATTCTTCACTTTAGAATTCAGTTTGAAATTACCTCAGTGTTTTTTAAACATCTCCACTGCTTTTCCAAACCATTCACAAGAATATTATGACTTTAGCTTCATGGATACAAACAAAGCTACTCCTGGGAGGTCGAGTTCACTCAGCTTCACATGCACCAATACACCAACCATGTGTGGAAGGAATACAGAGGAATGGGCACCCGAGGACTAGGGGAACCCTAAGGGTTGCACACCACCCACCCTCAAAGCATCCTTTCCAGAGCATACTCTTTATGTTCAGAAGATAGGGAGGATAGAAGATGTTGAGATTGGTATAGACGTTAGGTTTCAAACAATATTCCATAGCCTTTTTTATTTTCCTTAGCATGATTTCCTTGAAGAAGATATTCCCCTGCTCCCAAGTCTCCTTACTAAATGCTAATTCCCATTCTAAAGAACTAGTTTGTATACTATAAAAAATAGCCAGGTTTGCTAATGTGTCTTTCCACCTCCCCGTGCATGTACTGCCCCCTGCAATGGCAAGGAAAGTGATGTACCTTGTGTGTTAAGTCACAGGACAGAGAGGCAATAAAGCTGTAAAGGGCTTAGACAGTTTATCATAAGGGCAAATGGAATCTGGCTAAAAAGTACCCTTCTCTCCCATAAGACAACAGTTCCACTTTCTGGCCTCCCTTAGAACTCTTTACCACACCCAGCAACTACTGGTTTCTACTGAAAAATCAACCCTTTTGAAAAATGAACAACAGACTTCCAAAGCCTTTCCCACCACAATGTTCGGATTTTCCCTATAATCTGTACTGTATTTTGAAAATGTTGTTTACCATAGCATTATTTTTTTATCAGTTTGTTCCTTTTGCTTTACACAAAGGATCACCTTGACTTTTTAAGGATGATGCTATTGATTTATAAATAATTGCCCAGTTTCTTCATTACCAAATGATATCAATAGGTCAGTCAGCACTTGTTTTCTGGCCAATAAATTAATTCAGCAATATTTTAAAACTATAAAAGAGCAGCAATTCCCTTACTTTGGAAGTTTTTCCAGCACAATCTTCAGTTCCTCACATATGAGTTTCACAAGTCCGTTCTTGATATTACTATATGAAACATCAATCATGAAGATAAAGGCTGGTGGGTTGGGAGGCTTATTCTTCTACAGGAATGCAAACAAATACATAAATAAGGTTATAAGTATATACATTTCATAGATTAAAACTCTTAAATGTCATCAGATTAGTTTCATTTCATATCTTAGGATATATAACATCTGTAGAACTAAATCATTTTCTAGAACACAGTCTCTGATGCTATAAAAAGGATAAAAGCTATTTATTTTCCAGGGTATGACCTGGGTCCCACTGTTGAAGTAGACAGGATTATGGTATCTAGCAGAGACGGTTCACCTTTGTAACATTCCCAAGACCTTATCACTACAACTGCCCAAGGGTGAGTATAGTCTGGTGGCTGGCCTTGCTTATAACCTGCCGTCTTACAGGAAAAAATGCATCTGGATCCCTGAGAAACTGTGCCCAAAAAGAGTACATACAATAATTAGCATTTGTTTTTGAAACTGTGGTAAAACTTCATTAACTTCATAATGCTATTTCAAATCTCTTCCTTCATAACTTTCAGTTTTAAAGGTATGAAATTATATACTAAGATATAATGACATACTTTTAAAAATTGCACTGTATTGTTAAACACCTATTTATTACATATTATGGTAAAAATGGAATATTGAGCCTTTTCTCTCTCTGTTTAAAATAGTCACTATAACATAAAGCAGCTGCTATATAAGCATTTTGTAGCTGTTGGTCCCTTTACTGGCTGGCAGCCAAACAGCTCTTAAGGAGTGATTCTTATAAAAAAAAGTGATTCTTTGGTCTTAAAAGGTATTTAGAAATTTGCGCCACAGGCAAATGACTTAAATGACTCACACTATGGAAAAAAGTGCTAAGGCTAATCTAACTTTTAACTTTATGATAAATGAAAAAATGTTCCAAAATAAATTTGTATTTTAATAACTACAATTATAAATTTAAATGACAGTATCTCCAAATGATCTTATTAGTTCACTCTATGCCCACTACGAGACTAGATTTAACATTCTTCTAATGAAAAGTCCTTCATTTGAAATAAGAAAAGAAATTGCAGGACTTAAAAATCACCAACCTGAAAATTTCACCACCTTCCCACATCTAAAATCAGACCAACAAAGAAATGGAAGAACTCTACTGCAGTTTAGGTGGCCAATTTTTATTGCAAATCCTTCCTGATTCCTTCCTAATCTAATTCATAAATACACTTATGCTGATTTATGTTGAATGAAAATAACAATCATTTCCATTAATGAAGCCAAGACCTCTTTGTGACCAACCCAAATGTGCCTCTACTAAGTTCAGCATTACTAGTTCCCCAATGAACATTTTTCATATCTCCAACGCATACACTTCTGTGGGATCCTTCACTGTAACTTGTTTTCTATGTATGCAGAACAAACTCATTATTTCTCTAAATGACATTCTTTTCAAACATCTCTATCAATAATATCACTACACACCAACTCAAAGGCTTGGAAACATGAAACCAATCACATGAAATCAAGTCCCATTGATTTATTCTTTCAAAACACTTCTTTCACATATTTTATCCCATCTCTACTCTTCACCATTTGGAAGCTTGACATCTTTGCCTAGAAAACTGTAATGGCTTCGTCACTGACTGCCCCTATCAATTACCCACCAAACTTAACTTGTATGATCTCTGTAAAAATCCGGTTTTCCATGACACCTTACCAAAACTGCTCTCTTAAAGGTCACAGGCCTCCTGATTATAAATAATAGTGACTTAAAATCAAGCTTTCATCCTAAATCTCTTTTATGTCCATAACTGTAGGTGTGACAGACCCTTTTTTCTGAGATCTAGACCAGAATTTCAATTAAGTATAGCACACCTCAGCATAAAGGTCCTGCCTGCACCTCACATCAAAAATTCTGGAAGTTAAGACAACATTTCTGTAACTATAATGGTCTTCTCTATAAGGAACTTACAGAAAACATGATCCTCTAAAACAATCTGGGCTTGAAATCTCATTTTCTCCATGGAATTGCCCATGTCCCTTACCTTCCAAACCCAGTTAATTGTGAAGCATTTTGTGGCTCCTCTAGTTCCAGCACCCTCATTTTCTCTCTGTTTTCAAGTTTTTTTAACTTTAGACCTCATTTTATCTTTTTTGAAGTTATTTTTAAGTGTGGCAAAATACACATAAAATTTACTGTCTTAACCATTTTAAGCACACAGTTCAGTGGTATTAAGTATACTCATATTATTGTGCAACTATCACCACCATCCATCTCTATAACTTTTTATATTGCAAAACTGAAGCTCTGTACCTCTTAAGCAATAACTTACTATTCCCCTTTTTCCAGCTCCCAGCAACCTCCATTCTACATTTCCACATTCTGCCTCTATGAGTCTGACTGCTCTGGGTTCTTCATGTAAGTGATCATACAGTATCTGTCATTTATGTGGCTGGCTTATTTCACTTAACATAGTGTCTTTAACATTCATCCACAATGTAGCATAGCAGAATTTCCTTCCCTTTTAAGGCTGAATAATATTGCATTTTATGTACATACCACATTTATTTATCTATTCATGAACACTTGGGTTACTTCCACCTTTTGGCAATTGTGGATAATGCTGCTTTGAACATGGGTGTGCAGATATCTTTGAGACTCTGGTTTTCAAGGATTTCCACCCAGATTGAGTAGAACTGCTCAATCATATGGTCATTCTATTTTTAATTTTTGAGGAATTGCTATACTCCTCTCATTTTCTCTTGCTTAGACTACTGCCTTAACTTCTAAAAACTACCTGCCTCCAATCTCTCTCTTCTCATTATACAGACTGTGAAAAACAACTGCCCAAGACACAACGTAGGTCACAATGCTACTGCCCCTGAGGACAGGAAGTTCACTGAGTTCGCAGAGCCAAGCAGAGCATGGCACAAAAAACAAATTCTCAACACTACTGATTGGCTGAGTGAACAATGTGTGGATGGATGGATGGATGGGAACAGCTCCCTCCTCTTCATTTCTTCTCAGAGCCTAATGGATTAACATAAATTCTTCAATGGCCTGTCATTTCAGACTTCTCATAAAATGCATTCAACAAACATGTATAAAAACCTAAAAGATCAAAAGTATGATGCAAAACCAGTGGAAATTAAAGGATAGTCTGTGCCCTAAACAATTGCTCATCTTCACTTCTCATTATTTCCCAGTACACATCCCTCCAGCTAATTCAAGTGCTTGCCATTTTCAAAACATTTCCTATCCAGAAGTCACGGTCTAGGGGCCTTGGCCAAGAATTTGGCCAGAAAAGTATTTTGTTTGGCATGGTGTGTTTAAAATATTTGAAGTTGAATGTATATTTCGAGGAAAGGGGGAGTACACTGTCCCGTCGCCCTCGTCCCCATGCAAGTCTACATCGCTCATGTGCAGCGCCTGCCGGGCCCCTGAAGAGAGCTAAGTTGCAAATACCTCTGTGAAGCTACTTCCCCTTCCATCTCCACATGCTCATACTCTCTGCTCATACTCTCCACATGGATTAACCGGCTCAAATGTTACTTAATTTTCTGAAGCCCTCCCTGACTCTCCAAACCATAACTATTGCTTGTCTATTTCCTTATGTCATGCTGATTATTTGACTTCTACAGCACTTTTTGTATTTGGACTTATATTTATATTATAAAAAGTAATTGTGTACTTTTCTTATCAAGTCTATACATGGTAAGCACCTTGAGATCAGGTTCATGATCTTGCTAATTTTGGTGTCCCTCACAGCACATAGCCAAGTGTCTTGGGTATGTTAGGTATCCAATAAATGTCAAAGTCAATTAAAATCAAGTGGAGAAACTATATTTTTATTTAGGGGAAAAAAAGGCTGGCTTGGAATGGGGTTTTACATTTCAGGTGCACTTTACATGTAGATATTTTCCATAAACTTATAAGTGAAAAACTCTGTTACATGACCGAGCTGTGGTCTTTTTCTAGGGGAACACCATGATGATTGTATAAACACTCGCCTATATATCAGAGTGTATTGACAGAGAAAAGGGTTTCTGTGCTGATACAGAAATGCCTTTCAGTCTGGCCCCATCACTTTTTATGTGTGTGACCTAAGTTTGGTACCTAAATATCTTAGCCTTAGTTCCCCACACAATGGTGGTACTTACCCCATGGGCTCACTGTGAGAACTAAATGACACAATACATAGAAAGCACTTAGCACAGAGCATCACATGTAGTAAATATTCAACAAGTGTTAATTTTATAGGAAGATAGGCTAAAATGTATAGGAGAAAATGTGATTTTTGTAATTCTCCTTTAAGTTTGTATGATGTTAAAAATATATACACAAACAAGCTCGTTTTCATCATCCAAATCCCTAAGGTAACTCATTATTATATTTTATTTTGAATTATAATTAAATTATAATATATTTACACCATTTTTTATTCTGAACCTTGATTGGAATAATAAAGGAAAGATCAAGCTAACCAAAAACTCTTCAAAGTGTACAATTTTTATGTGGTTCTTAGCCTGCTGGGTGAAATTTCCCATCAGTTAGACATCTGGAACATTTCCAAATAACACAGTTTGAAGATACTGAAACTTTTGTTCCCAGAAATAGATTTGACTCTCTGCCTAAGTTTCTAAAAAAGCATAAAATCAAGATAATATAGCCTTTTTGGCAGAGAACTGGAAACTCAGAGCACAGTTAGATTTATATTACAGTTGAAAAGATTAGGGAATAAATTTTCCGTCACTAGTTACAATGGCTTCATTACATTTAATTAAAACTTCAAATGTTTATGTTCTGCCTAATCATTCTCCTTCAGTCAATAGCAGTAAAGAACAAATAAACTGTTCAAAAGTCATTGGTACTTTAGGATGCTTTTTGCCTGAAATAAAGCATTTGTACCAAAAATGTTCTTAGGCTTCCCAAAATTTGTTCAAATGTTACATTTTAAACTAACAAATATTAAGTTTTCTTTAATAACTGGTTCTGTAATGTAGTGATAAAAATCATACAAAACACTATAACACAAATCATATTAATTGAAAAAATTTTTTAATTCCATCAGTTGGAAAAAACATCTTCTTAGGAAAAATGTTCTTCATAATTTATACTCAATACATGGACTGGTCCCCTAGCAAGCATCTATGAAAGAAATCTGTGGGTCAGAGGCAGTTTTCTGAGAACTGGGCATTAGCAGGCATTCAAGTTTGGAGGGGGAAGTAAGGAAATCAGTCAGAATGACTCTGTTTCTTAAACTCTACACATGGTACTTCTGATATAAACTGAAATCTCAATACTGATATTCTCAAATAATTGAAGAATTCTAAAGCCCTGCAAGGTACTCATAATGATGCCACTATCATTATGACATTGGAGAAGGTAAACAGATGCCCTAGGAATAGTAACAGGCCTGCAAACCATTCATTCATTCATTCCACATACATTGCTCAGCCACCCACCCTGTACACTGTGGTAGATGCTATCTATAAAGAGAGCTAGGACGAGATTCTTGCCCCCAAGGATATCAGAATCTATGAAGAGGGAAATATCGAAGAAACCTTAAACTCCATGAGGATAACTGCTAGAACAGATATATGGGACAAATTCTATGAAAACAAAAACCCAGGAGATGTAGTAAATAACCACCATGGTGAAGCTGAAGGAAGCTGTGCATATGCACACAGGCACACACACTCACATAACATAAGCTTTCAGCCAGGTATTTAAGAATGAGTAGGAGTTTGCTAGGTGGGGTGTGTACAGGAGTAACAAGAGGATGGAAAGGCAGTCTGATCAAAGGAGTATCATATATAGAAGTGGGAGTATGGGGTCCAACATTTAATGGTCTTACAAGGAAAGTTCAACTTTTTAATTTAATTTTTTAGATTAAGGTCGTGGGTAGAGTTTCATGGTTACATTTTAAAGAAAGGAAACTGGAGGCCAGGATTCCAGGCTGCTGAGATGGTCTAAGGGAGATTCAGAGAGCCTTAAACCATTGTAGTAACAACTGGAGTGGAGAAGGGAGGAACAGAAACACATCAGCGGTCACACTGACGATACTGGTGGGGCTTTTGTCGTGGAAGGAGATTTCTGTGAGATCACTGACAACACAAATAATGTAGAGGCGCTGTATGGTTAGGATGCAACAAGAACCCAGCATATTCTATTTGGTAGGGACATAAAAATTAAATTATTGTTTTCTATTCCTGGCACCACTTTTTAGTTTTTAAAAATAATCACTGCGTGGATAGTTTGGCAATATAATCATGTTAACAGTCTAGAAGTCTTGATGTGTGTCTTAGGCATTTCTGTATCTCCATGGCACCACCAACATGCTTGTTTGTGAATCAAGAGTCAGTTCTTTACATAGGCAAGTTATTCACTTGAATTTGACATCAATGTATAAACACTTAAAATCCTGAGAACACTTACTCTGCAGTAATCCAAAGTGGCAACATACTCATAAGATCCTAGAGACAGCTCTGGCTTCTCATAGTGGTCCAGTCTTCTCCCAGTGTGGTCCAAATGTTGGAAGTAGAATGGTGGAACTAATAAACACAAAATAGGAAAGGAACTCTTTTGTTTTCATAATACAGACAACTTAATAAATTCTCAAAATTTATTATGGGGTGAAAAGAATTATCATGAAGAAAAAAAGTGTGTAAAGCTAGAATGTAGTATATTCTAAATATCCACTATGTAAAAAAGCATGTTTTAGAAAGTCTGAGAGTTTTCTAAAAAATCCTCTTGACCCTTTCACAAGTTACTGATGACCAAGCACATGTATGGCTCGGACCACTGCCAAGAACCAGGATAAAAGTACTGCTTTTTAAGTTGTCACAACCAAAATTTAATTATCCCTATTTAATAACCTCTTTTAAAAGGAATTCTGGCTTTTCTAACTATTTAAATTTCAATACATCTAACAGAAATTTATATTGGTTATTTGGGCTACACTGTTAACTACGATATTTATTATCTTTTAATTAAGAGATGTTTTTAGCCATGGGAGGGTTGCATGGTAATCTTTTAATGTTTAGGTTTCAGAGTGGCAAGGATTACTGTATTAGGGAAAGACTACACCACTAAGATCTCAGCTGAGGAACTCTTAATTTGATTCAAATGTCTAAGGAAGTTAGTTCTGGCAAAGATCTGGAAGTCACCCAACGGCACAGGAACACTGATGAGTCACACACTGAACACTTGGACAAATATGGCCTGGTATCTCTGTGAAAACAGACTCCTGCTGCCTGGAGATTAATAGGGCTGGCGATGGAGCCGCCAACAATAAAAGTATTTAGAATAACCAGCCATGATCTGGTTTTAAGCATTTCATGAAGAGCAATATGTTCATATGTAAAACCACAGAAGTAACACGTCTTCATTTAAAACGAACAACTCAGTATTCTCTAATCTTAGTTGTGAACTAATACATGGGTAACAAGAAGACTGTTTTCTTAGGTTGGAGTTAAAAAATAATCACTGAGGCTTGATTTTCTAGGTTTTTTTAACCACATCATGGCCATTTCTTTTAAAACAAGTTTTATAAGATTTGTACGTACATACGTCCGAATTTGGAAAACCCAGATTCTTACAATGATTGTGCGAGTGGGAGACTGACAGCCTCAGCTGAGCTAAATGAACCATGGGGCCGTAAGCTGCTATTTTATTCTATTTAGATGAGGTGGATGATGCTTCATTGGCTGTCTTAGGTGTGATAATTCCTACATAGTGTAACCTATAGTTCGTTTTCGTTCACACTTCTACATGGAATATGTGAAATTTTTCCCTTTTAAAATTAATTTATATATTAACATAGAATATTATCTATCATGCTTTAAAAACCAAAATTCAAGTCACATGATAAGTCAGGTACTGCCACATTACGTGTGTTTTCCTGCATGCATTTTGACCTCGCATGCTTGTCACTGTGTAATCGCTGAACACTCGGAAGGAAATAGAGTGAAAATATGTGACCAAGCTTCCTGGGTTCTTTCTAACCCCAACACACCCCTGCCTTCTTTAAACCTAAAGGAAGACTGTAGGTGTCAGTGTAAATCTAAGGAGTCTAGTTTCCTTGCAGGCACCAATATTTGAGCCTCGTACGAATAACCCTACTGGAAAATGAACACGGCAGCCTCCTAGGAGTGGATACCCAAGGGAAGGAAATGTATTGTACAGATACAAGAATTCTGAGTGGCTTTTCTGTCATAACGTGGCTGGCCCTTTTAAGGCTCTGAGCTGACACATGGAGTATGAGGACAGGAAGTCACACCAAATTGAAGATCCTGGATGTTCTAAGTGCTCAATAAATTTATTATCACCTTCCTAAGAAAGTTGAGGGCTTGGGTGAAGACACTGAGGCGCTTGTGACGTTGGTGGAGGCATTTATCCAAATGCTTTAGGAGACATCTCTGCCTTCTCAGGACTTTTTCCCCAAAACCAGCACAGAGAAGTGAATTGTTACAGGGTTCCTGAGACCCAGGTCCCAAGACTGAGTGAAAAAGCCAGGGATTTGGTTGCATATCTCATCCAGGATGAGAGATGGGATAATGTCTTCCTTAGAAAAAGAGGTAAGGCTGGAGAGCCAACTGAATCTGGTCTCACAAGAATACCCAATTTGCACTGAGTAGATGCCACAGTTAGAGCAAGAGACAGACATCCCAAGAGGACCACACCAGTCTTCAAGATAAGGCTAGATAGCAATGATTCTCCTCCACAACAAGACATTTTTAAGAACTGACCTAAGGTTTTCATGACTCACAGTGCCAGTCTCTGGCACACTAAGTTGGGTAAATCTATGGAGTATGGTAAGGGGGTGGGGAAACAAGGAGACAAACATAGCTCTCCTACCAAACAACACTCACAAGCTGAAATGCCGTGAACACAATGGCTTAGACAGAAAGCTGTACCTTAGCTCACTTGTCAGTAGGGAGTAGCCAGCAGCCATAGGAGACATGGCTCCTGGGCAGCTAGACTGCAGTACATTCCGCAGATCTAATGACCTGCAGGGAAGCATGTCCATATGAAGGTAAGGAACAGAGGACAATTTAGAAAACTCAAGTTCTAATAATAATCATCTGGTTCTAGAAAAACTTGAGAAACGTAAATGAATGTGGGAATACTCTCAGCCTGAGCATGGGTTTAATGCCAAAAAAATTTATAATACAGATGTTATAAATATAATAAATGTAAGTACTTTTAGCAAGCTTGCAGTTTTTTTCAAGATCAGTGAATTCCTATGGAAGAAAGCACAGTTGACCATTGAAAGACATGTGTTTGAACTGCACGGGTCCACTTATATGGAGATTTTTTCAATACATATATTTAAAAGTTTTTGTAGATTGGTGACAATTTGAAAAAACATTTTATTTTCTCTAGCTTACTTTATTATAAGATACTGTATATAATACATATAACATTCAATATGTTAATTGATTATGTATGTTATCAGTAAGGCTTCCAGACAACAGTAGCCTATTAGTAGTTAAGTTTGGGGGAGCCAAAAGCTGTATGTGGGGAGGGAGGGAGAAGGGGATTAAGGGACATTATGATTAGCACACATAATTAGGGGGGTCATGGGGAAGACAGTATAGAATAGAGAAGACAAGTAGTGACTCTATAGCATCTTACTACACTGATGGACACTGACTGTAATGGGGTATGTTGTGGGGACTTGATAATATGGGTGAATGTAGTAACCACAATGTTGCTCATGTGAAACCTTCCTGAGATTGTATATCAATGATACCTCAATTAAAAAAGTTACCTAAAAAAAAGTTACATGTGGATTCTCAACTACACAGGTGGTTGGCACTCCTAAATCCCTGTGTTGTTCAAGGATCAACTGAATAGTGAATCTGGGAAAACCCTTCATAATAATGTTTTTTTGTTCTTCAACAATTCAACACTCATACTGGAGGGAAAAAAATATCTATAAAGCCCTTAATTATACCAGAGCTTTTCCTAAATACTGATGAACTCCCATTAAAAAATAACTCAGAGGAATGATGAAAAAGGAACAGTCTCTCAGGTTTATCATCTGTAAGCATAGATAAACACAGATAAAATATAGATAAAAGGTTTTTATTTATCATTTCCTTAGAAGGAAACCAACCAGAATATACTTCTTTGAAACATCCAGCTCCTCTTAGCTTCATATAAATGCATGAGCTGCATGGAAGTTGCTGTGTTTCTTATAAAACTCAAAAGCAGGGAAATAATTATATTTCTTAATCACCTTCCACAAAGGCTGTTAGAGGCAAAATGAAATTTTACTTATTAGGTTTACAGAAAATAAACCTGAGAGATTTTTTCTTTTATTTCTCTGAGTTATTCTTTAATATTGGGCTCATCAGTATTTAAGAAAAGCTCAGGTGAAAACTAAGAGCTTTAACATACATATATTTTTTTCTTACACTAAGAAGATACATTTCATTTAATAAAGAGGTTTCACTAAGAGCATCTATTGGCACCACTTACCATCATTCACACAGTTGCAAAATCCGCACTGATACCTCCTTCCTCCTTCAATGAATTGCATAAATGGGCACATGTAGGCTTTGCACCTGTTGCATCTGACTGGTCCGTTCTCTCCATGATTTACCAAGTAAAGAGGAGTCTATAAAAGCAAGAAAAATTTAGATATAGGTGGGTATAGGATTTCTAGGTATTTCAGAAATTCTTTTTATAATTGTAATTTGAAGTCTTCTAACAACACTCATTAAGGAACTGTTAACATTTCGTGTTTTCCAGGAGATTAAGGATGCCTCGGATACCTTGTAAATTCAAAGCAATACCCAAACAAGAATTAATTTAAATGTATAACTCATTTGTAGCCATGTATGTAGGTATATATGTATATTTATGTATATACATATATTTACCTGTATGTGTGTCAAGACAGAGAGAAAATATAATGATGGCAACACTAAATAAAGTTCATGTTAAAAATGTCCCAGACACCTTGTATGACATGTTTTGCTAAGTTTGTTCATTGACTATAAACAAAGAAGTGAACTGGGTCTGACTTTAAAGGTTCTAGTTTGCATAGTGGTATGCCATTTAGACAGCTCCATCAAAGCCTACAAAATGTTCTTTCAAAAATGCAACTATCTGAAGAAATAGGCAATAAAAATGTTCACTTATTTAAGCAAAGAAGCTGATTCTGCCTTTTCTGTAACTTTATCCCATTACAAAATGTTGGTAAAGCACTCTCAGTGTGGCTGGTCATGCTGTGCCAGAACCGAAAAACTAAATATTTCAATTGCTTCTTCCTCATAAACATGCACAGAAACCTTTACACACTGTTTACAGCCTGCAAGTGAAAAAGCTCAGCATCCGGGGTCTGCCTTGTTTCTCAGCTCTTCCCGCCTTCAGAATAAAACCACAAAGATTCTTCTTGTTTTTATAAATCTCCTTAAAAGATAACATTTCTAGACAAGCTTGGGAATTAACATGATTTGGCACACCAACTAAGTTTTTCTTTAAAGAAAAAGATGTAAATAAAGAAGGCGATTTTTTAACAGAGGCCTGAAGAGCAGGAGGAGTGGCAGTGAGGTGGGGCTATAGGGCCATTTTCTGCTCATCTGGAAAACTGAGGTCTGCTGTTTGTCCTCTGCCCAGATGCTCAGTGTGAAAACTAGGTTTCAGAAATGAGATGTGGTCTCGGAGCAGAAAAACACAGGTTTAAGTATAATACATTAAAGAACTGGGGAAAGAATCTAAGAAAAATATTTCAGAATAGTGATTCTTGCCTGAAAGAAGCCAGAAAATGGACTGGATTTTCTCATTAATGGTCATTTTTGACCCTTAGCATGGGTGTAGCTATGGTGCCCCTCTAGTGACATGGTGACAAGGTTTAAATGAGGAATATATGTGCACTATAGAGCACTATGCCTGACACAAAATTATTAGATAAATGGTAACTGATGTTATCAAGTATATACAAAACAACATTTCCTCTCTCAAAATAATTCAGCTCAGGAGACAGTACACTTAATAGGAGAGTTACACTTTGATAAATTTGAGATAGACTTGAGTTTCTAAAGGCATCTACTTATTGAAATATTTAAATTAACTAACTTATTACTGTATAATGTTATTGTAAAAATGATCTAGCAAACAGTGAATCTACCTTTCAGGAGATTCTGATACAATCTGAAGGCTAAAAGTTGAGAGGCACAGCAGATTTTAAAACACTCTCTAGGAGTTTGATTTAAATACATGTACACATATTTAAAGATTGACATATACAACACGTTTTTACATAAACTTTTTTTCAGGGGCCATGCTAATATTCTCTGTATCGTTCCAACTTTAGTATATGCGCTGCCAAAGCGAGCACTACATGAACTTTTTGTTTGAAGAGCATAACATGATAAATGTTTGTTATCTTTAGCTGGTAACAACAAGAAATAATCTGAGGGGCCAGAAGGGAAGCAGACAAAAAGATGCAGCTGCCAACAAGAGATGTTTGGGGCAAATGATGGAGATTTAGAAGCGAAAAACAAGAAAAATGTAATGATAAGGTAGCTTTGTCTGGGTCAAAAATTCAATTATTCTGTTCTGCAGCCTCAACCTCTGAGACCACGAGATGCTTTCTAGAGGTAAACTAGAGAGAAAGACTGCAATCTGCATGCACTCCAGCCAAGTTTACTATTCTCATCCTTTTATTTTCAAAGAGTTCAAAGGCTATAGTCAATTCCCTGAGAGACTTTAGAAAGAAAATATGATGCAATTATTTGCTAGATAAAACAGAGGTAATGGAAGGAAAATCGACCTTATTTTTACTGATATGATTTACTCAAAGGCAGGCCCAGCCTAAAATCACTGTGAAATTGTCAGCAACTAACACCTAAGCATTCCAGTCCTGGCAGATTCAAACTTGTAGAACTAAAAATGAATGTCTAGTAATAAACTGGAGTCAAGTAATGACTATATCTATGCTGTTAATACACTTACATTTTTTCTATTTTCACTCTTTTGGAAAATGGATGATGGATAGGTAAGTAAAGTCTTCAGACAATTGAGATGACAGTAAAGAATGTTAAAAGCTTTTTAACTGTTTACATTTTCTTTTTAGGCAATAGGAAAAGGGTTTCTAAATTACTCTGCCTTGTTTCAATTCTCTCAGGCCATGTTGAAAACCTTCAGAGATTTTTTTTTTTTGCTTTTTCCAGACATCTGCTTATCTGCTCTACAGTAGTGTGTATGAGCTCATAAATAGCTAATCTCACTCTTCTTCTGAGTTCAACTTTAGTGTACACAGGTTTTTTTTTAAAAATAAAATTACCTTCCAAAAATTCTCCCAAGTTATTTTTCCTTACCAAGGACATTATGTATCATATTTACTTCAGAAATATTTTCAGATTTTATAATTTTATTTATAGGTGTGCTTTTAATCTTTTGGTCTCTACTATATTCCTGCCTGCTGTTTTCTGCTCTTCTCTTCAATGGAAAAAGTGAAAGAATGGAGGGATGAGCCCTAAACACCTCATCTGGCTATTCTTGGTTCTGGTCCTGTGTGGCATGAGCTTATACATGAAAAAGCGATGGGGAGCTGAGGAAGGAAGAGGAAACACAGTAACAATTTTGAATCTTCTGCTTGTAGTTTTGGATTACCAGAGAAGTGCCAAATACTTTATTGGTACCAATTTAAATTAAGATGCCTTAATTGAATAAAATGTCTCTCTTTTTTGTGCATGTATAACACCATAGTCAATTCTGGACTGCAAGCAAGAATATAATTCACTAAGAAATTAGGTTTAGTGTTAAAATTATATAATTCCTTAAACACAAAACAGAACTTTTGGTTATTTTTCCATGTAGAAGGAGTAGACAGTATGTATCCATAAATAACTTTGTGGTACAATAATTTAAATTTTTTTCTTACATTAAGATATCCTTTCTCTAAGTATTCCTGCCATTCCTTGAGGCAACTTTAACTTTCCTACAGTAGCTGCTGGGAATGCTGTGTGCCTTGGTGGGGCATACAGTCTAGTGGGGTAGAAAAACATTAAACAAACAAATATGCAAATATGCAATTAAAATATGCACAGTAGTAGTAGACAGAATACTAAGGAGATAATTGTTAATAAAAGTTCGGGGTAGCTGAAAAGTCAGTGTTAAACTATTCAGACTGAATTTTCAAGACAAAAACAAAAATAGATGCCCAAACAAAAGGTAACAATGTAGAAAGAGCCCACAAGGAGAATTTTTATAGTTTGTAGCCTATATATTTTTGTTTTGGTATATAGGTAGCTAAGAAAAGTCTTATTACACAAGTCTTGCTATATAGTCTCTAGTCTAGAAAAATAATGAATACCAAAAGGCAGCTAAATATTAAAGCTGATTATACCAAACCGGAAAGCTAAAGAAAATATGGAGGCGTTTTATAGCATAGATCCAGTAGGTGGCACTGTGGAACTAAAAATTAAAACAAAAGGACCATTTCCTCAAAAGGCAATAAAATACTCAAGGTAATTATGCTACATTCATTTTATCTTAGAACTCTAATAACAATTAACTGAACTTGTGTCAGCTATTACCATCATAAAACTTAGAAACACACTTCTCTTGAAAAAAGCCTTTGATAATTGTTTAAAAATATTCTGTGTGAAACAAAATTAAACTAAAACAATATGAAATACATGCTATTTTAAGCATAAAATTGTATAGAAATTACAGAATATGTCGAATTTACTAAACAGCCAAGAAAAGCTTACTTTAAAAGTTTCTAATCCTCTACCAACTTTTCTTTGACTATATGTGGGCAAATAGCGATACTGTTGGATAGGCAGCCACCGTGTGCAGCAGGCAATCTAAAGATGGCCCGGGAAGTGAAGGGCCCTAGGACGCTAATTCTCCTGCTGCCAACGTCCTCCTGTCACCACTTTGCATTTGAGGAAAAAATAACAAAGTGAAGACAGTAAAGCTTGTGTCTCAGGGCTCAGCAGTAAGCCAGGATGAAGAAATGATTTCCTAAAGTAAATGTCTACCTTCTTGATGGAACATCAACTCATAGGCATTGGTGTGGATGAGAGAAGGGACGGGACAGGCCTAATCCGAGATTTCTGGGGCACTCTGACTTAGGAAGGTTATACCTGCCCATATCCAGGATATTGTTGGGTGAAATTTGTCCCCATTTTCCATTTCTTTTAACATTTGCCCAATACCCACCCTCCTAATTTTTCAGCACTGGAGTTCACATAAGTTTTAACACACGCATGCATACAAACTTACTCTAACCACCTGCTTTCCCCTACCTAATTTGGAAAAAATACATATTTTTCCATTTTCAGTGTATGCTTCTCTTCCCTTTTTTTTCTCCTTTTAGTCCCTTCATTAGACGTCCCCAGGAAAGTTATCAGTGTCCTGGACTATACTGTCATCTCTACATGACTAATATTCTAAGTACCTGAAGCAAATACCTCAACGAAATAGTTACTGGTAATGAGAAATAAATTTTTGCCTATAGCGGGTCCTAATTCAGATCAGAGGATTTAAAATAAGAAAATCTGCCAAAATCTGACAAGGTCCTCCAGCTTGATAAAAGCTCATATTCAACATCAGATTCCACTCCCAGTAAGCCGCTATAAATATGTATCTCTAGCAGCAATGGTTTCATGTTGTCAAATGTATTTCAGCATACAGTGACTTCATGGGATTGGAAGTGCCATTTATTTTCTGGATCTATCTCAGAAGGAGGTCAGTTGATAATTTGGATTAATTGGGAGGTGTAAAGAGAAGCAGGAAATGGTATGTGAAAAGATAATCCAGAACCTGTGATGAACAACTACGCTTTAAAAATGTTAAACATTCAGACTGTTAGGCATGCTTAAATACAAAGGAGAGTCAGATTCCCAGGGGATTTGCTCAG
Organism: Phataginus tricuspis; assembly: GCA_029783875.1. Lineage (NCBI taxonomy): Eukaryota > Metazoa > Chordata > Mammalia > Pholidota > Manidae > Phataginus > Phataginus tricuspis. The sequence goes on along the minus strand of JAQQAC010006877.1, from coordinate 6,860,519 downwards.
AAGCTAAAATGAAGAGAGTCTGCATCAGCTGAACTTAAGGACATTTCCATAGGAAAGGATAGGAGAAGCAACTTGTATGTGTTTTCTATTTTTAGCTTTACCATATATGACATTCAGTGAGCCTACATGGAAAGAAAAGGCACAGGGCAATAGGCTATTAACTGTACAAGTTTTCTGTACAACAGTATCATTTTCCATTTTGTTTGACTTTTTAAAATAAATACAGCATGAAAGAATAACATTTTCTGAATGTCTTTTAAAAATCATGTTATGCATCTTCTGAAAAGGTAAAAATGTGATAATAAAGCACTCATGGTATTGTATTAATTCGAAGAACATATTTATTTCCAAGAATGTTTTCAGCTGGCCATTTGTTAATCTAAAACTCCGCATTTTCCTATTTCCAGAAAATTACCCTCTTGCTAGTTTGAGTATTAGTGGCACTTAAGAGATTACTTTCAACATTTTTCTCTTCAACAATGTTGTTAGTCTATTTATTCTTGTTAGAACTGTACCTAAAATATATTGGATTTGAACATCTCTTTACTTTGGAAATTAGTCTTTTTTGGTTTGGAGTTTTTTTGGGGTTTTTTTTTTTTTTTTTTTTGTCTATCTAGAATTGAAAAATCCTGAAAAATATTACTGATTCAAACTTTTATGTAAGGTTATAACTATTATCCGTAGGATTTGCAGTTTAAAAGGCTTACAAATATATAAAATCTCAATTTGATGTTGAGACGCTAACCACCCTGGGAGTAGGAATTACCATCCACGTGTCCTCGTTCATTTATTCCACCTACTTACCTTCTCTGTGCTATACATACAGAAACTGCTTGCGGAATGTTTCTATTAAACAGTCTATAGTTTCAGAGAAAGGTGCCGTTATTCATGGTCTATGGCTTGAACCAAGCCCTCGGTGCTCCCTGGTAACCATTAAGTGTCTAGTCATTACTCCCTCTTTCTCTACAGGAGTTATTTTATACCTTTCCAACCTACAAATAAGCTCTCTTTCCACCTCCTTCAATAGGCAATTAGGTAAAATTCTTGTTCAAAAAGAAAACAGAAAACCTCACGTAAGGTCTCCCTTGAATTTCCCCCACTAATTTGCCAGCATCTACCTAACATTTTCCTTTATCTCCCTCTCCTGTTACAACAGAAGGTGTGTCCTTCTCTTCTTCTGACTTAAGACACCTTGTCTAAACTAGGACCATGTCTCAACCTGGCCCCTTAACACTGGCTTTGGCATTTCAGCTGCATGATCCCATATTGCCTTGTGCCTGATAGCATTCATCAGGCTTTACTTTCAGTATCACTACTAAATCCTCAGATTCATGACTTGAAAGCCTTTGTTCATTGTGTCTCCCATAGCACAGTATCTGAGAGAGTGGGTAGTCAATAGTTTTTGAATGAACAAACAAAATATTTGTCAGATACTCACAAATTGTCGTAAGCCCAGAGCAGCTCATTATAGATGATAAAGCAGAGGGCAGAAATAAGAGAAGAAACCACTTGTGGTGGGGGTCAATAAAGGAAACTTTCAAGGAAGACATGAGTAGTTCTGAGGATTTCTATTTCCACTGACTGACAAGAGAGTCAGGCAATTTCAATCAGTGAGAACAGCCTAACACAGGAAGAAAAGCTTGGAATGTGTTGGTGGGTAGTAGGCAAGCAGCCTGGTTCAGCTGAGAAGGGAGATAAAGAGGAAGGCCTAAGTGATTTAGTGAAGAGCCTAAGTGATTTTGTGAAGAGCCTTCAAGCCAGGTGACACACACACACACACACACACACACCCCTCTCTCTCTCTCTCTCACCCCAAATCAGTTTGTTAAATTACACGGTAAAAACTCTGACAGAAGGTAATTAAGAGATTGCACCATTCAATAAACTTAAATGATGTCCTTAGAAAAATGGTATATTTGGTATAGGTTTTAAAATCTGATATAAATTAGTGAATTCTATTGTATGTTTTACAATTACCATGAGGGATTTCTGGAAATTATTTGGATTTCTGGAAATTATTTCTGGAAATGATCACCTATCTTTTATTCAATTCATAAAACTCTTCAAAAATAAACTCAAAAGATATTTGGGTATTAGTTCTAATTTTTAAATCACTAACTAAAAAAAAAAAATTTCACTCCTTAACACCACATGTAAGCTTCAGGTCACCACTGACCCCAGGGCCTAATGTACAGAGTAAACTATCAATAAGTATTTGTTGAATGGATGACAGGAAAGCAAGGAGGGAGGTAGAGAAGACTGAATGAAACGAAGAAAATACAACAGTCACGTTTGGACTTGTAGATATCTACCAGTTCTTTTATCTCAGAAGATTATACTGTGATAATCCCCAATATGCTAAGTTCAACCCAAAATATGCAAAATAAACTACATTAGAGCCTCTTCTCTTGCAATGGCCAAGTGCCTAGAAGCAAACACAGATGTGACCTTTCCACTCAGGGCCTCTAAATCCTGGAGGGCTTTTAAGTGGGAAGGTCAAGGTGAATGATCGCTTAAGTCTATGAAAGGGCTGCTTCTATAGGGAGGGCATCCATAGTTTCAAAAGAAAAGTAAATATCAATGCAGGTAAGAGAGCACTATACCATCAGTTTTCCTGAATGGCAGTCCCAGTTCATAACTAAATCATAAACGGTAGGTAATGATTCTTTTCTTTTTTTTCTTTTCAACTCATTTATTTAAACTGATAAACAATCTGGTATGCATATTACATCTGATTCCTTTAGTCTTTCTTTTTTGCTTTTATTATTATACAATTACATGAGCAACATTATGGTTACTAGACTCCCCCTATTATCAAGTCCTCAACACATACCCCATTGTAGTCACTGTCCATCAGCATAGTAGGACTTTATAGAATCACTACTTGTCTTCTCTGTGTTATACTGCCTTCCCCGTATCCCCCCACCCCTGCTACATTATGTGTGCTAATTGTAATAGCCCTTTTTCCCTCTTATCCCTCCCTTCCCATCCATCCTCCCCAGTCCCTTTCCCTTTGGTAACTGTTAGTCCATTCTTGGGTTCTGTGAGTCTGCTGCTGTTTTGTTCCTTCAGTTTTTTCTTTGTTCTTATACTCCACACATGAGTGAAATCATGTGATACTTGTCTTTCTCTGCCTGGCTTATTTCACTGAGTGTAATACCCTCCAGCTCCATCCATGTTGTTGCAAATGGAAGGATTTGTTTTCTTCTTATGGCTGAATAATATTCCATTGTGTATATATACCACATCTTCTTTATCCATTCATCTACTGATGGACACTTAGGTTGCTTCCATTTCTTGGCTATTGTAAATAGTGCTGCGATAAACATAGGGGTGCATATGTCTTTTTCAAACTGGGCTGCTGCATTCTTTTTTTTTTTTTTTACAATTTATTTTGGTATCATTAATCTACAGTTACATGTGCAATATTATGGTGATTAAACTACCCCCTTCATCGGGTTCCCCCCACAAACCCCATTACAGTCACTGTCCTTAAGCATAGTGAGATGCTATAGAGTCACTGCTTGTCTTCTCTGAGTTGTACAGCCCTCCCCGTGCCCCCGCTACCTTACGTCTGCTAATCGTAATGCCCCTTTTTCCCTCTTATCCCTCCCTTCCCACCCACTTTCCTCAGTCCCTTTCCCTTTGTTAACTATTAGTCCATTCTTGGGTTCTGTGAGTCTGCTGCTGTTTTGTTCCTTCAGTTTTTTTCTTTGTTCTTATACTCCACATATGAGTGAAATCATTTGATACTTGTCTTTTTCGGCTTGGCTTATTTCACTGAGCATAATACCCTCTAACTCCATCCATGTTATTGCAAATGGTAGGATTTGTTTTCTTCTTATGGCTGAATAATATTCCATTGCGTATATGTACCACATCTTCTTAATCCATTCATCTACTGATGGACACTTAGGCTGTTTCCATTTCTTGGCTATTGTAAATAGTGCTGCAATAAACATAGGGGTGCATCTGTCTTTTTGAAACTGGGCTGCTGCATTCTTAGGGTAAATTCCTAGGAGTGGAATTCCTGGGTCAAATGGTATTTCTATTTTGAGCTTTTTGAGGAACCTCCATACTGCTTTCCACAATGGTTGAACTAATTTGCATTCCCACCAGCAGTGTAGGAGGGTTCCCCTTTCTCCACATCCTCTCCTACATTTGTTGTTGTTTGTCTTTTGGATGGCGGCCATCCTAACTGGTGTGAGGTTATATCACACTGTGGTTTTAATTTGCATTTCTCTGATGATTAGCGATGTGGAGCATCTTTTCATGTGCCTGTTGGCCATCTGAGTTTCTTCTTTGGAGAAGTGTCTGTTCAGCTCCTCTACCCATTTTTTAATTGGATTATTTACTTTTTGTTTGTTGAGGTGCATGAGCTCTTTATATAATTTGGATGTCAACCCCTTATCAGATATGTCACTTATGAATATATTCTCCCATACTGTAGGATGTATATTAGTTTTATTGATGGTATCCTGTGCTGTACAGAAGCTTTTTAGTTTGATATAGTCCCACATGTTCATTTTTGCTTTTGTTTCCCTTGCCCGGGGAGATATGTTCATGAAGAAGTTGCTCATGTTTATGTCCAAGAGATTTTTGCCTATATTTTTTCTGAGTTTTTTGGTTTCATGATTTACATTCAGGTCTTTAATCCATTTTGGGTTACTTTTGTGTATGGGGTTAGACAGTAATCCAGTTTCATTCTCTTACATGCTGCTGTCCAGTTTTCCCAACACCAGCTGTTGAAAAGGCTGTCATTTCCCCATTGTATATCCATGGCTCCTTTACCGTATATGAATTGACCATATATGCTTGGGTTTATATCTGGGCTCTGTATTCTGTTCCACTGGTCTATGGGTCTGTTCTTGTGCCAGTACCAAATTGTCTTTATTACTGTAGCTTTATAGTAGAGCTTGAAGTCAGGGAGAGTAACTCCCCCTGGTTTATTCTTCCTTCTCAGGATTGTTTTGGCTATTCGGGGTCTTTTGTGGTTCCATATGAATTTTAGAACTATTTGCTCTAGTTCACTGAAGAATGCTGTAGGTATTTTGATAGGGATTGCATTGAATCTGTAGATTGCTTTAGGCAGGATGTCCATTTTGACAATATTAATTCTTCCTAGCCAAGAGCATGGGATGAATTCCATTTATTAGTGTTCTCTTTAGTTTCTCTTAAGAGTGTCTTGTAGTTTTCAGGCTATAGGTCTTTCACTTCCTTGGTTAGGTTTATTCCTAGGTATTTTATTCGTTTGGATGTGACTGTGAATGGAATTGTTTTCCTGATTTCTCTTACTGCTAGTTCATCGTTAGTGTATAGGAATGCCGCAGATTTCTGTGTGTTAATTTTGTATCCCACAACTTTGCTGAATTGAGATATTAGATCTAATAGTTTTGGAGTGGATTCTTTAGGGTTTTTTATGTACAATATCATGTCATCTGCAAACAGGGACAGTTTGAGTTCTTCCTTGTCAATCTGGATGCCTTTTATTTCTCTGTGTTGTCTGATTGCTGTGGCTAGGACCTCCAGAACTATGTTGAATAAATGTGGGGAGAGTGGGCATCCTTGTTTTGTTCCCTATCTTAAAGGAAAAGTTGTCAGCTTCTCACTGTTAAGTATAATGTTGGATGTGGGTTTGTTATATATGACCTTTATTATGTTGAGGTACTTGCCCTCTATACCCATTTTGTTGAGAGTTTTTATCATGAATGAATGTTGAATTTTGTCGGATGCTTTTTCAGCATCTGTGCAGATGATCATAGGTAATGATTCTTAAACAAAAAAATGGTCAGTTTGGATTGGGTTATGCTAATGCAGTCTTTGAAGTTGTGGGTATATTTGCAAAGATCAGCATAACTTTTCTTTCTGGAACAGTTGTTGGAAACTTTTGAGTAAGATACTCCCTCTCAAGGATCTATGATACTCAGGAATTCTGTAGTTAAGAGACATTTTCCCACATTTCTTTTAAACCTTGACCCACTATAATTTATCTTTTATCCCTAAGAGTTACATTTTGTTGTCTAATTATAGGCCACTTGCAGAGGACATATTTAATTGCTATAAGAATGCACAATGGCCCACAGATAATTAAAACATATGTTAGACTTAAAAACCTTATGAATTAAATTTGTTTCTTCTGTAACAATACAAATGGCCGTTTTCTGTTCCTCAAAGGTAAGTTGTAAAATACTCCACCTTAAAGATGAAAGTGTTAAAAATAATAAGCCTACAGGCAAAATCCCTTTATCTCTGGCAGAATTCTAAGCTAGCCAAAGTCTTCCCCTTCATTTATCTCACTTCTTTACATGGCCACCCAAACGCCTTCAAAATATTTTCCTCTATGCATGAGTCAAGTCTTTATTTAAATGACACTTTCTCAGTCAGGCTGACCCGCCTACCCTGTTTAATCCGAGACCTGCCCTCTAGCCCGCTCCTCAGCCCCCTACCCTGCTCCTTTCTTTCCTTCCTCCATAGGTTATAGTTTTCTCATCAGGCTCATTGCCTTGCCTCTCTCTGTTAAAAGCGTAAGCTCTGTGAGGGCAGAGATCTTTCTTTCTGCATCTCAGGGACAAAGAACTTTACCTGGCATATTATTGGGTGAACAATAAGTATTTGTTGAGTTAAATCCTTACTAGAATAAAGTAGCATAAATTAATAGTTGCTCATAAAAATGGAGCACTGCTGACAAACTATCATATCAAATAATAAGGTGTCCTGTCCAGATGATGGTGCACAAGACAACTGAAAAATTCCTAAAATCCAGATATGGTTATATAATTATAAAGCTGATTCTGTAAATAACTGTAGCAGAAAAATAAAACTACCATTTCCCTTTCCAGAGTAGACACCTATGGAAACTATACATGGAAACTATACATTTACCCAAACATACTGAAGCTTTTTACATGAATTGCTTTTAGAGTCAGAAAAAAACACATGACTCTTAGAATTATGCAGACCAATCTTCTGTCAGTGTGAAAATTGCTTCATCAACATCTCTTTGAAGTGATACAGCAAAAACCCTTTTGTATATTAATTTGATTTGGGCAAATGGCCAAGAGCCATTTGGAGAAAAAATATGAAAATAAGGTTACAAAATGTGTGACTAATTTAAAACATCTGGAGAAATAAATACATCTGTATATATACTATATATAAATAACGAGCTGGAAGAAGGAAGATAACTTCTTATTTATCATATAAATAATAAAAATTGATAAATATGAGCTAATATATATTTTCTATCCTTTTCCATTAAGAAAGAAAGAATGTGGACAAAATCATATCTTTGAAATATTTAGATAAAATTCTGTCTCAAAACTTTTTAAATTGTGGAGGACAAGAAAGTATGGAATGTAGTAAACCGACAGAAACAAATCTCATTTCCTTGTTAAAGATTTGATAAACTACTTCAATTCACCTTAGTAGTTTAGAATTAATAAGAAAAGTGATCTTTGTAGGAGTTCCTTGATATTTACATACACTAGATTTTATAATTATGGCTCCTGTGTTTAACCTGAATTTTGTAGAAATATTGTTCCAGGAAGTCAATGATGCTCTTATTTTCCCAATGAATAACATTTTAAGGATTTTAATCCTCTCTTTTTTCACATGTATATCTCATATATCCTCCTCCTCTTTTTCATTCTCATAAAAAAATGCACACACATACACAATATATATATCTTCACATTTACAGTGAGATGATATTGAAAGAAACAAACACTGGAGAGGAGAATAAAACTGAAAACTAAGCTAGGCTTATGAGGAATTTTACTGTCCAGGAAATTCTTTAAGCAACTGTTACCTAGTTGGCACAGCTGTTTTTGTCTGCCAGCAATACTAAAAGCAAGGATAATTTGCAGTTAGTCCTCAAATTGCCATTTTTTTTCAGAAGAATATATGAGTAGGAAATAAAATATTTTCTTTGAACTAGAACATGAAAATCCAAGTCAATGACAGATACGTGGGCGTAGAGGACTCTGAAATATAGGTCCTAACCTTACTTGGCTCCTACCTAGATTATCACTTCCTTTTTATTTACTTTATAACTTATTCAATACCATATACAACATTTATACACAGAAGATGCTTAATAAATGTTTGTGCACAGATCTCCATGGTAAAATCTCATCAAATTCCTTGAGTTCAAAATTCTGGTTTACTGTCACATATAAATGAAATTGTGTAATGAAAATATCGTATTAAATATTTACTTAGCCCAAAAATGTTCCAGGAACTGTTTTAAGTCTTGGGAATGCAATGTGAGGAAAAATCAGATGTGGTCCCTACCTGCATGAAACCTAGTGGAAGAACAACATTAATCAAACACACAAATACAAAATGGCCAACTGTGATACATGGTGTGAGGGGAGCTAAAAGGAGTATAACATGGGATATTCTGGGGTGACTTGGAACTGAAATCTGAAAGTTGAATAGGAATTAATCAGGTTAAAACAACAGGATAGCATGTGGCAGACTGAGGGAGAATTGTTCCAGCAAATTCCATGAAGCACCTCATGAAAAGACAAAAGCTGTATAAATGTTTAAGTAACAGCAGGGTGCTCATCATTTGATTAATAAAAATAGAAAACAGTGATACAATATCAAGAGAAATACACCATACATTTCTTTTTAAAATGTAAAAGAGCAGTCAACTTTTTCCACTTACATATGAATATAGATGTGGAGTCCACACCAGTTTCCTCCTCCTTCTATAAGATATGTAGCTACAATTACTGAAGGGGTGTAATATCCCTCTTCAATGTATATACCTTAGGTAAACTTAAACTACTGTAGTTCTCACACTTCTCTTCCTTGTATATAGTAGACTCCCAAAATCAATGATTGCTGGGTTAAATGAAATTTTTCATGGAGGAATTTAATATTGCATAGCAAATAATCATAAAAATAATGATAAAGATGATAATAAAAGTCACTATAATTTTTTATACCAGCCTATTTTATTTTTAAACAACTGTCAGCTAAATGGTATTACCATCATTTTATTTACAAAAGAAATGAGGCCCAAAAAGTTAAGAAAATTTTTCAAGGTCACACTGTTAGAAGTGTAAAGTTAATCTGTGTACTTGACTTCATATGAGTCCCAAATTCCTGCCCTTAACACCTGACTCACAATGATGCTGAACTGCTGCAAAAATCCCTGTGCCTCCGACAACCTTGGGTGTCATTTTCAGATATTTCCAAATTAAAGATTTGCAGAGGGTTTGCTTTTCCTACCTTCCTTCTTCCTTAAAAACAGGATTTTGTTTATTAATTTTTTTAGGCTTTTAGTCAGTGAGAATTTGATGCCTAGGAAACTTTTGAACATGTTCCATTTGAAAATAAAAACCAAATAAAACCATATAAAACCTCAAGAAGCTTGCTCACTAAGAGGACACATCAACTGCATAAATTTTAAGCCACTGTTATCTAAATTTCCACAAAATTTGAAATTTGAAGTTAGAATCATGAGGCAAAGTACAGTGTATTTCACTTATTCTAAAATCCCATCAGTTATGAAACACCAGAGCTTCCAACTGAACACAACGCTAATAAGGCATTGTTAATAAGACATTTTCCTATTTTAGAGATGTTAAAATGTGAGAAAAGTGGGCCTTAGAATTGATGAAAGTGACAGCAAGCGCACTCCAGTACTTCCTCTCCTGGGTGGCTCCTTCCTGACGCCCAGGACCCCTATCCACGGAGACTGGTTATGGAAGCCATATGCTTAACTGCCAGGCACCAAAGGCCATAAAACCCACACTTACATTCACTGAAAATTAAATGAAGGCAGAATTTTGTTTTGTTTTGTTTGTACTTTTGTTGCTCCTGAAGTTATTTTCCATTTAATAAAAAATAAAGATTTACATGAATAATTTTGTGATTGAAAAAATAAGCTTGGTGCATTTGGCTTCTAAACTGTAACTTAAAATAGAATTCTAACAACCTTTGCCCTGACAAATGTGACTCTGTATGTCTGTTCTAACAGCATTCTAAAAAGGGACAGCATTTTGTACTTCAGCTGCTATACTTTTTCATAGTATTTTTTCATAGGACTATATAAACAGTGACCAAAATCCTTAAGGGATAAGATTCAGTTCCTAAAGTAACTTTATACATTAAAGTATTTTAAATGTTATGTTCTTTATTCTATTTCTATTTGAATACATGCATTTTATTTTTCCAAGTTTTAAAAATATCACATTAAAGCAGACAATTTAAGATTATAACGTGCATATTAGAAAATAGATTCAAGCTTTTGAAGCTTTCATTTAAAAATGAGTTATAAGTCTTAAGTTTTTTAAAGGACACAAAATTATACAGTTATCAGTTTCATTTCAGAGCATATTTTCTTTTCATTTATTACCAAACCTAGCTAAATTTGGGATGTATGTAAAAATGTAGTCATACAAGCTTCATGTGCTATTTAAGTAAATAATATACCACAGATTTCATATACTAAAAGTATAATATAAATGAAACTACTATGGGTTTTGCAATTTGTTCACATGAATTCCTAATAACATATAGGATGTGATAAATTCATGGTAATCCAGGCTGACTGCACAATAAAGTGGGAAAGTAAGGCAGACACATGCAGCCTTTGAGGTTTATAGGACATCAGAGCCAGACTTCTCACACTTAGGAACAGAGGCCCAAGGTCATAATACAAGGCAGAGAGAAGACCCTAACCCTAACTCTAACCCTAGTGTTAGCTGTGAGGAAAAGGAATGCTATTGTATGTGTCAACCAAATAAAACCTCAACAAGCTCAATTATAGCCAGATATAGTGGAAAGAACTTGGAGTTTGAAATCTCAAGTTCCAGCAATATAAATTCAATAGCCCTAGACTTCAATATGACTTCAACAGCCCAGAACCTGGAGAGCTTCTATATCTACAAAACTCAGATAACACCTACTTTACAAGTTCCTATTTTCCTAAAAGGATGACACACAGAAAAACAGTACAGGGAGGCAGAATCTCTTTCCTTTGGTGGATTAAACAGCAGTGTAAACTCTTCCAAAATTGTCAAACTCATGCCAGCAACATTAGCTGAAAAGTCAAAGGCATGACCCAGCAATCCCCTCTGCAGGTGACGGATATGGAGTCCATCCCTGACATAATGTTTTGGTGTTGGGTTTAATTTCTGGTAGTCTATTCCGTTTTTGTTAACTCCATTTGTCAGTTCTTGGACATCCATTCCTTTTTCTTTCCAATGGCATCTTCTTATCTACTGAATATTCATAGATATCACTAGAATCTGTCAGGATATGAACAATCATTAAGAAAAAATAATTTAAACACTATTTAATAATAGGACAATAATTATTAGGGTGATTTTAGGGTAAATAATAGGGCAAACTTCTTTAATCAAGTCATAACTAAGGCAAAACTTCCCTGAACCTAAATTCCATAGAATGAACTTATCTCTGTCAGAGCCTTTTTCACACTGCATAAAAAATTAGCTGTGTACTTGCAAATTTTCTATAATTCCTTAGCAAGAGTAACTCTTCTTGTTTTTCTCCATTTCCTTAAAGTCCATCTCAGTTCCTAGCATACAGTAAGTAGGGAGTTATAAATCAAGTGAAACTTAAAATCCTGGATAAAAGTTTATCTGCACTAACTAATTCAATAAGAAAGGAAATTACTTTGTCTGTTTATAATCTAAAAAAATACATACAGATATTCCTGAATCTAGTCACAGATGGTGTCAAAGCTTCTGCCATCTGGTTTATAGGTAAAATTACTTAATTTCCTGTATAATTAGATGTATGCACTTGTCTAACATGTAAAGATTTCCTATTTTAGAGAACACACAAAATTAAGTACAAGCTTCAATCCTGCACTGGAAATCTATACCATTTCTACCTCAGTTCTTAAAATAGAAATCAAAAATAAAAGTTACAGGTTACTAAACAAAAGAACATACAAGCCAATTACTTTTGCTTAATAAATACCTCATAGTTAATTATATTGAATGTGGTGATGGGTTTCACTTGAAACATATGAAAAATTAAAATATATGGTAAGGAATATGAAATACTAAACAATGATGACATAGATATGCCTTTGAAAATAGTATACATCTCCAAAGCAAATGTTCACAGGGAACATTCTCTGATCATAACTACTTGTCTTAGGTTTATTTTTATAGGCTGTTGCTAACACAATGGCATGCTTTTTAAAAATGTTCTGTCAAACAAGAGAACCAACTTTTAAAAATTACACTAAATAAATCCTTTTGATAGCTGCAAATCAGAGTATCTTTAAAGATATCTTTTTTTAAATTGAAGTAATCAATAGTGGTCAAATAAGAAACAAAATCCTAAAATTTTACTGCACCGAAAAACAAGGAAGTCATTTATGGTAAAGGAAAATAAATTAAAATACTATTCATATGGAGAATAACAGTATTAATGTAATCCATTTACCTTTAAGAAAGATACTTTAAAACTTTTTTTCCTGATTATAGGTTATGAATATCAAAAATACACATGTCCCTCATTTGCTATTACTAACTATAATTGTTTAGTTTTTGGTTTCTGGCTTAGGCAATTAAAAAATGATAGTGCCGATTATGGAGATGTGGAAGAATGAACAGGTTTAGAGTGCAGAAATCAGAAATTCACTTAGTTTTCTATGAGGTACCCAAGGAGAGATTTCATAAAGGCATTTGGAAAAGGGAATAGAGGGCTGAAGATGTCGGGATGCCTGAATGAGGCAGTAACAGCATAGAGATACAGGCTCAGGGACTCAGGTGTCAGACTGCCGGAGCTGGAATCTTAGCTCTGTTACTTAGCAGCTATTGACCTTAACGAGTTATCTAGCTCTGTGCCTCAGTTTCTTTACAGCTAAAATGAGATAATAAATAGGCTGATGTGGGAATTTAAAAAGTGGACATACATAAAAAACTTATAATTCTGCTCATTAAATGCTCTATAAGTTTTGAGTAGTATTATTCTCATCAACAGCAACTCTTACAGACAACATTTAGTCTTTAGTCATGTTACAGATGATGGGGAGTCTAAAGAGGGAAGAAAAGAGAGAGGAAATCCTGAGTCCAAGCCTTTACAAACCCCAGTATTAGAAATCAGGAAAACAACAATGGGAACCAAAATGTTCCCTGCTAGTGAGGTAGAAGGAAAATACACCAGGAAGGCGTCATGGATGCCACAAGAAGACAGCCTGTCAAGAAGCCCTAACTCCGTGGTGGCACACATTTTCACCAGGCTGTCAGTGCAGTGCAGAAATGATGGCTCCCCTGGGCTCGTGGCTCTCCTAATTTAGGTCTAGTTAAAGCCCAAAAAGGAAGACAAATTTTTTTGAGAGCACAACCGCCAGGAGATTCTTCCTGGTATTTTAGAATCCTCTCTTATTTCTTTCTTTCTTTTTTTATTTTTAATTTCCTAGTCTATTTCAACAAATAAAACTATTTCTTTAAATAGGAATGAGTTCACTCAACCCAGAAGATACTGCTATATAAAAGACAGTAATCCTTCCTAAATATAGTATATTCATTAAATATCATACAGTTTTATGTTAATTATACCTCAAATGAAAAATTATATGTATAGTATATTCAGAGAAGTACTGTTCTTGAAGGTCTAGGGAAAAAGGAAGGGTTTCTATAGAGAAAGTTTCAAGAGAGCAAATAGTCCTGTCAAAATACAGTTACCTTGTCAGTCTGCAGCTTCTCTAGCAACATTAAAAGAACAGAGTGTATTATTTTCTCAAAAAGAGCTTCTTCCTAAGTCAAATTCCAAAAATAAACTACCACTCTAAACTCATTTGTTTATTACTTTGGGAAGCATGGAAACTAAAATGCAGCATAAATTTCCACTAAAGGAAAACTTTATGCTGGTGGGGAGGTAGAATCTAGTTAGGTCAAACTTTGGAAAATAGATGCCATGCACATCGGTCTGTGTATGAAATATGTATAAGCATTTTTTGGGAGGCTTGAACTAACATTTGAAAGCTTTTTTCAACTAAAAACTAAATACTAGGTTTCATTTTCAGAACACCTTACTGAATAATTTCATTGTTAATACTAAATGGTAATAACAAGGTGGTTACAGATCCTGGTTTGGGGTGTGAATAACCGTTGAATTTTGCTCTGTTCCATGCATGTTTGATCCAGGTCGGTGGTCTCACGGAGACGGGAGCAGGTAGGACAGGTTTTTGCTAGCAGGCAGCTGAAAACCATGCAAATTCATTGCCACAAACAAGGTGCGTTCAAGCTAACGTTGCCAGTGGCATAAATCTCAGGTATCCCATATTGATACAATAAAGTTGCTGCCTTGGTTTCCTTCCGGTAGAAATGTCATATTCTGATTATGAAAATAACAGATGATCACTTTTAAAAAGACAGCACAGGAACAAGTGAGGTAGAGAGCATATATATGTACCAATTCCACTCCTCCTGGGAGAAGACATGTAAACGTTTTGGTTTAATAGCCTCCCATGCACATTCATGTTAATATATTTCCCTCAATTTCAGGATTCACATTTAAATTTGTTCAAAATTCTGAAATCTGTATGCATCTTAAAGTTGATATGTACAGTTCCAATAGTGTTTATTCATTAATATACATGCTATATAGCTGTTAGAAAGAATGAGGCAATGGGGCTACAGTCAAAGATCCAGCCAGAAGTAAAGCTTTTCTTCAACTTCAATTTGACTAGCTCTGTATAGTACCTTCTGTTTCTGTGTGTATATGGGTATCCATCATTCAGTAGCATCAAAAGAAGGAATGGTAGCAAAGTAGGGTGGATGTCTTGATCACAGTATCTACTAACAGCTTCCTAGTAACAGATATTTTAAATATACACCACTTACACCTTTTCTCCCACTTAACTATATGTTGGATACATGCTTCTAAGTTGAAACATACAGATTTATTTGCCTCATGCTTTCTAATCATACTAAGTAGGAGTTTAGCATCTTGGCCTAATGATTATTAAAGCAGATGCAGTAAGACAAGGATCTTAGGCTCCATTATCTTCCTTCACCAGAAGACCTAGAAGCTGGGGCCTGAACTAGGGCATAAGGGCCTCACAAAAGGTATATGTATTTGATACTATGTTTCATTCCATATTTTCTATGTACCTGCATTGTTACAGTAGGCCAAAAAGTGACCCAGTCCATCAGTGTTTGGTATACAAGTTGCAAAAAACATAGCTTGTCAGATTTTTGTTTTCCTAATAAATCAAATGACTAGATGTTTTTGCATTACTTAAATATACTCCAGTTCTCTATTTATAAAACAGAATAATGTGTAAGAAAACAATGATGAAAGAAGAATTTTGGAATGGGTAAATTATTAAATTGGTATTTTTATCATTCTTACCTC
Source organism: Phataginus tricuspis (assembly GCA_029783875.1). Taxonomy (NCBI): domain Eukaryota; kingdom Metazoa; phylum Chordata; class Mammalia; order Pholidota; family Manidae; genus Phataginus; species Phataginus tricuspis. Next base: position 6,845,165 of record JAQQAC010006877.1, on the reverse strand, counting down.
ATTTGAAGGAATTGTGGCAAAGGGTTTGATGACCGCAGCTAATGGAATCTGAGCTTGCTTGGCCATATCTGATGTGCACGGAAAACAGTACGTGGTGCAGCGGATATATCGAGGACTGGCATTGCCTGAAACATTCAAAGGGACATGCTTAAAATTTGCTTAGAAGAAGAAAATTTACCCTATAGTATTTAAATAATTTAAAGGTATTTTTAGATAATGCACTGGTTTATTTATAAAACTTGTCTTCATAATTTCTAAAAAAAAATGCATTATTGTTGCAGTTCTATAATCAATATCTAAGTGTTCTGTAATTTCTTGCAGAAGGTACACTGACTTCTACTGTAAAAATATAGAAGTGCTTTAATTATTATTATTATTATTATTATTTTCTTTAAGCAAGGAAACTTTAACATAGCCAACTCACAGACTTGAGAGGTGTTGAGATTCAATGGGAAAAATAAAGCAAAGGCACAAAATATGAAAGAATAAAATTTCTTCTTTATCCTCTTCTATAAAAACATCTGCTAGGGGAAAGGTAAGCATTTGTACACCATTTCATATGGCAAGTGAGACTTTATCAAAAATGATTCCATTTGACTATGTTTCTGTTGAAACTTGGAAACTGAATTTAGAAGCAAAAATTCTACTTGCAACAAAAATATCATTTTTTAAACACACTCTGATCTCTTTCTAACATTAGGTTTCCTAACCAAATATCTCTACTTCATGTCATACATTATTATTAAAACAATATCCATGGCATGAAGAATATTTTTGAAACATTAGAATAACTTACCTAAAATCAAATTATAATAAATCATGATCAAAAGAATGTAATCATCTAACAAATACATATTGAGTATCTAAGTTTTGCACACTGTCCTAGGTGCTTCTTTGGAGAGCTTACAAAGGACACAGACAATAAATATTAAACCTAATAATGAGTAAATTTTATAGGACATTATAAGATGATAAACGCTATGAAAAAAGGTTAGGGGGTTAAGGGTGCTGTAGTGGGAGGCAGACTGCCATTTTAAATGGTTACAGAGGAGGCTCTATTTAAAAGGTAACATTTGAGCAGACCCCAAGGTGGCAAGGAACTTGCCCGAGCGTCCCAGGGCTGGGCATCCTGGCCCGGTGGAAGAACGTCAGCAGGCATGTGCGTGGCCGGCACGGAGCACCTGTGGGGCAGGGCAGCTAGTGTGGAGTTCAGAGAGGTACCAGAGGCCAGGCCAGGTAGACACTTGAGACCGTTTTAAACCATCTGGAATTTACTCCTAGTGAAATGGGTGCCACTGCCAGGTTTTGAGCAGAAGAGTATCATGATCCAACTGAGGTTTCAACTGCCTACAATTTTGAGAACAGACAGCAATGGGGAAGAGGAGAACCAGGGAGACCAGTCTGGAGGCTGTGTAGTGGCTACAGGTGAACTGGTGGTGGCAAGGACCGGCCTGGGGCAGGAGAGGGATTGACAAGCAGCCAGATTCTGGACATATTTTAACGGCGTAATAACTTCCTTGTTGATGGGAATGAGGCATGAGGTGGGAAGGTGGGAAATGGGAAAGAAAGAGACGGTCAGGAATGACTCTGGAGCTTGGCCTGAGGAACCAGAGCGTGAAGTAGTCACCCCGACGGAAAAGAGAAGGGCTGCGGGTTGAAGGGGTTTTCACTGGCCGTGTGGCTGGAGACCAGGCATCCATCTGGCTTTGGTCATGTCCAATTTGGGAACTCTATTAAGCAATCAAACAGCGATGCTGAGGAAATAATCAGATACATGAGTCTGGACATTGGGCTGACAGCTGTGCCAGAGATACACATTTAGGAGTTCTTAGCATATAGATCAAATTTAAAGCCATGAAACCAGATTAAAACCACCAAGGGAATAGTTTTGGCCAAAGAAAAATGATGGAAGAGTGATCCCAGGTTCTCTAACACTAAGAAGTCAGAGGAAAAGGAGAAACCAGCTGAAGGACAGAGAGGATAAAAATCAAGGGGCGCCTGGTGCTCTGGAGGTGAAGTGGAGAAAGTACATCAAGGGAAAGGCATGCCTGTCTGATTGTTACACAATGACAACCAATCAAATAGAAACACAACAAAATAGCGTGTACAAGAAATTACATGACTGCAGGCTGAACCCAGTTTGGTGGCTCTGCTGCAGAAGATCTGAGAAAAGCGGGAAAATGGTCCCAACAAGGAAAATAATAGTAACAGTCACAGTCAATGTGTTAGGCAGCATTCTGAGATCATGACAGTAAACTCATTTTAGATTCATAACTGCCTATGAGACTGATACCCTTATGGCCCCATTTTATAGAGGAGAAAACGGAGACACCAGGAGGTTAAGTGACTTGTCAAAGGTCAAAGGGTTAATAAATGGCAAAAGTGATATTAGAAACTGTCCTAGTTGTCTACCACATTTCAGAGAAGTTGGGTTAGGGTCATGAAGGCCTTCAATTCTGGATGAGGAATTGAGACCAGTTCTGTTTGCCCAGGAGCAATGATAAGACTTTTTTTTTCTTTAGCAAGGGTAAGAAAATCAAATAAATCCTTAAAGGAAATTAAACTGCCCAGAATGTACTAGATAGCTTCAGGGAGCAGGAAAGAATTAGAAATGGGTATCTGTTCCATTGCTGTAAGAATCCAGGTGAATACTAACACAGGGTAAAACAAGAGTTTTGGCAGAAGAAATAAAAGAAAAAGAAATGTTAGGTAATAAGTGTAAATGTACTTGAACCCCTCTTATTATTTCATATAACTTAGATAAAGTTTTCCTCATTATCATCACACAATTTTACTGCAAAATAAGATGTGTTTTAATATTTTAAGGTAATTTAAATTTTTCATTGTACTCAATATTTACTAGTTAAAATTACCAACAATATATTGAAATCAAGCATTTTTATCTTTAAAGGGTTTATTTTTTTACAGTGAAATACGTATGTGAATGAGCTCATGAAGGTGACTAAAACTTTTGTTTCAGGAAGATAATGAACACAGAAATAAAATATTTTTAAAACAATTAAGAATTTGTTTATAAACAGGTATGCCAAAGTGGGGCTGTAGTAGACAAGTTAGCATCCTCAGTAATTAAGATTCAAAACTCTTTGAGATGCTTAATAAAGAGCATTATGGGATAATCTGACTGAGAAAATTCAATAAATTATTCATTCAACAAATATTTAGAAGCTAAGCCCCATGCTAGGGGCTTGGAGTTAGAACCAAGGGACACCTCTGGCTTCAAGGTCTGGTAGGAGACAGTGGTAATAAAAATAGATAATTGCAACATAACATGGTAAGTATCACAAAAGAGCAAATCGAATAAGAAGTGGCCCAAGGCAGGCAATGAGTCTGTCATGGGAATCAAGAGGTGATGACACAAAGTATACGGTGTTTGAACAGGACCTTATATAGGATGTGCAGAAGTACATAAATAAGAGACAAGTTGAATCTTAAATTGGATTCTATCACCAAAGGAGTAGTATTTTTAAAGTAGGCGTTTTTCTTTATTGGCTCCACCAATAACCAGCTGTGTGGCCTTGGGCAAGTCACTTAACCTCTCTGGAGCCTTAGTGCCCTCACATCCATAAAGTGGGAGTGCTGAGCAAATGGAGGCCGAGGTTCCTTCTGGCTCTATATTCTCTTTATGTCTGTGAATTTCTGTACATGTCTGAGATCCTTGGGCTATACCCTAAAAAATCTACTAGTATTAGCTAATAAGCCAGACCAGATATAGGGGATTCACAGCAAATGGGCATGACTGGGCCAACTTCAGGGATCCAGGCCAGGCAGTTCTCTTCTTGCCAAGGCCTGGACTGCAGACTAAGCAGAGATGATGACGATCGGACCCTGCCACCTCGCTAGTCCTTCCTTCTCTTCCTACTCCTTACTTCATACTCTTTCCTTACATATACCATATGACCCAGCAATCCCACTGCTAGGTACACACTCAGGAGAACTGAAAGCAGGGCCTCAAGCAGATGCTGGCACAGCCATGTTCAGAGAAGCCACAAGGCTGCTAAGGATCCACCTCAGCCAAAGGCAGACACAACACAAATGTCCTACACCAGATGAATAAACTATATAAATATGAAAGTGAACATTATTCAGCCTTAAAAAGAGAGAAATTCTGATACACGCCACAGCACGAGTGAACCTTTAAAATATTATGCTAAGTGAAATAAGCCATACGTAAAGGGATAATATTGTATGATTCCACTTATATGAGATTCCTAGAATAGGCAAATACACCCACAAAGTAGGCTAGAGATACCAGAACTGCGGGGAGTGGACTCGGGGGAACTATCATTGAATGAAATTCTTTTCAGTGTAGGATGATGGAAAAGTTCTGGAAATGAATAATGATGGTTGCAAAACATCATGAATGTAATTAATGCCACGGAATTAGAAACTTAAAGATGGTTAAAATGGCAAGTTTTATGGTTAAAATGGCAAGTCTTATTTTATGTTTATTAGTCACACATACAAAAAATCGCCTGTAAGTTCAAAAAGAAAACTAAACAAAAACACAAAACAGTCTGCGGGTGCTGTTCCTTAACACGTGTGCTCTCCCCCACCGCCCCACTGTGGCACATTCCCTCTCCTCTGCCTGCCAGTCTTCTCCTCTCTTACCTCCTCACTTTCCTTCTGGTCTATGCACGCTCACCTAAGACTCAGTGCAGTTGTCCCCACTCTAGCAGGACAGGCTGGGTTAATTATCTGGTTAGTTACCTCGCACTTAAGTTCCCACGGCAGTATGTCTTTTATCCTTCTATTATAACATTTATCTCACTGGATCAGTATTTAGTTATCTTTCCTCCTGACAGATTGTACACTAATTTACAAAGAGAACCATGTCTTCTATTTCTGAATAAAGGCAGTACATGACTGGTTAAGAACATTGGCTATAGCGTCAGAGCTGAGTTTCAAATCCTAGCTTTGCATCCCAGTGGCTCTGTATCTTGGGTAAGGTAACTAACTTTTTTTCTTTCAGTTTCACACTCTATAAAATGAGGATGATATTAATGCCTATCCCATACAGGAGGGATGAAATGAATTAATCCACACAAAGTGTTTAGAAGATTGTCTTGATGCATAGCAATGGATACTAAATAAATATTTCCTGAGTGCATGGATGAATGATTGAGTGAATGAACAGGTGGGACTCTGCTCCCAGGTAGCTCCCTGTCTGGTGGAAGACACAGACCCAATCCACAGTAAAATTTCATGGGAGACGAGCTATGATAGATGTATACATGAAGCACTCTGAGGGAAGAAACTGGAGATTTCCAAAAGAAAATTTAAATTGAGTTTGGAAAAACTAAGAATTTCCCAAGTAAAGGGTGAGAGTTGTGTATTCCAAGTACATTTGTTCATTAAATATTTATTGGGCATCCATTATGTCCTAGATATCAGGTGAATTTCTAGAGATACAATAGTGAACAAGAAACAGCCCCTAGTCTGTTGCAGAGAAAACAGCACAAAGTGAGAATCAGACATGATGGAAGGGAGTGAGTTTGGTGTGGCTGAGGCAGATGTAAAGGAAGAAGAGGGTGGGAGAAAATGCTGGTCAGAATATTCTTTAAGTTGTAAAAAGCTTCAAATACTATTTTATATTTATTTAAAACATTAAATGAATAAATATTAAAGACACTCAGGTAACACTAGCAGGTAAAATGAATTTGCCATTTTGTAGATCAACAATGATAGAAAAAGATCAGCAACTTCATAGAGCTTCAACCTATTATATACCAGGTCCTAAGTGCTTTACAAACATGAACTCATCTGACAAGTTTAGATGGATTCTGTAAGTAATGAAGGACTAACTATTTTCAGAATAGGAAATGAAATAACTTGAACTGTGTTATAATATTAATATCTAAAATAATAACATCATCTGTAATGTATATCAAACCCTTCTACATGTCAAGCCCCCTACATACATGTAAGCATACTTAGACACATACACACACACACACAGGGTCACCTCTAATCCCTACACTGGCCCTGCAGGGCAGGTCTTAGTCCTCACTTATCACTGAGAGCAACAGTGAGGTTCAGAGGGGTGAGATGAGCTAAGCTCACACTCGTTTGTGTACCAATTTAGTATAAGATGTCTAAGGTTGAGTACGTGACCCATTAAAATGGTATATTCAGTATCTGAGACATCGGATTTCATCAGGTTGTATGTTAACTTCCCACTATAGATAGAACTGTGTATTCCTGGAAAGATCAAACCTGCACAAGGACAGATGTATTAAATTGACAGCAGATACAGGACAGAGTCAGCAGACATAGAGCGCCTCATCCTAGCTTAAAAGTGGGTAAACAGAACCCAAATGTTAAAGGACCTATTGAAAATGTATTGCTGGGACTAGAACCAGGTACACTGACCTCTCAAGTGTTCTGTTGCCTACTGCTCTGTTCATGCTATCCTGCCAGGTTCCAGTGTAGTAAGCAAATTAAACCAAAGTAGGGCATGAACTTATTTAAGCTCATAAATTAAAATAAAGCATTTTCTTAAACTGTACTGTATCTCACCAGACATGCTCTAGACTTCCACAAGCAGAGAACAGAATTCAGCTAACAGTATATTCCCAGTACTTGAGTGAGTGATTGATGGTGACTTGGTACCCCTTACCAGCTATAAAGAGAATCCCCATCAATGATAGCATTACTGACAGGCATCATTACATTTGCTTTTAAAAAAAAGGATGAGAAGTTTTAAAACCTCTATCAAAAATAATATTGAAAATAAATACCTTGGTCTTGTATCACACTATCTGTAGTGACCAGCGGAGGGACCTGGCCCCTGGTATTGGTGGCATAAACTTGTCCACCTCTGGCGGCTCTGTCATTCTCGATCACCTGAATCTGTTAAGATATCAAGAGAAAGTTAAAGTTAAGATTCTTCCCAACATTCTCTTTCTCCCTCACTCTCATTATCCACACAAACAAAAACAGGCACTTCCTAAATCCAGTTCATTTCAGATCAAAATCTCATTAAGAACCTACCATGCCTTCAGTTCCACTTTTGTTTACTTCCACAATTTTAAATCAGTAGTTTCTAAATTCTATTCTGTAATAATCTGAACTCTGTCCCTGACCCTTCATAGAACTGTATTTTTATTCAACCTGTTCATTGGGACCATAGGTAAGCTTTTTTTTTTTTAAGATTCTAGTAGAAAAAGAAATTGAAAATAACTTTTTTAAACACAATACTTTTTGCAGTTAAATAAAAGGCTAAACATCATTAAATTCAGAAGAAATTATTTACAATATATAACCTAAAAAGCCTTAGATTTTTCTCCTCAAATCCCTCCTGATCATCAGTATGCCTTCCAAGTTTCCCCCACTGCACCCCTGCTCCTTCAGACATAAGAACAAACAGTACTGTGTTCCCATGTGGGCTCTGCCTATGTTATAGAAATGAGAAGAAACAAGTGCCTATTTTGTCACCTCGTTGGAAACGTATTTCTCTACTAAAACAGTTATTGATTAAGACTATAGAGATAAAAATTCCTCTCTCTGATGGCTTGTCTAGGGATGAAGGTAGTGAGCAAAACTGAGTAGTACGGAGTTAAGAACAAGAAGGAACCCTAAAATTATCCCCCTCTCCTTTTTTACCGTCTCCCTGCCCTCACGTGTGCTGTAGGATAAAAGAGACAAGAGACAAGGGGGTCAACGTCAGAAAGAAGTAAAAACTAGGAAAAAAGGGAGAAGTGAGATTAGTGTCCAGACTACAGAACATCGTTTTGGAGGACATGTCATTTATATTCCAAAAGAAACTAATAATATGAAACTATCTTCCCCCAAACTCTGAAATACGTATTATCTTCTCCATTGTCCCATCCCATCTCATCCAATTCAGGCCCTAGCTGGCACTGATAACATTCGTTTTTTGGAATAAAATTTAGACTACCTTTAAATCTACAGATTTCTGTCCTAATTTCATAGGATTTGAATTCTCTTCAAATAGACTCTATTTCCAAAAAGTTTATTTTTAAATTAGCTGTTTGCAATTTAAAAAATACTGTCTCCACAGGAACAATGTCACATGTGATAATTACATTTCTGAATGAATCAACATCCTGGCAGGAATTCTACAAAAAGAATAGGAAATGTTACAATAGTTCTAGTAATTTTTAAAAACATAGGTTTTATTAATTAACCTCAAATGCATGTCCTCAAAAAAAAATAGTCTTGGAGATTAAACAATGCACAGAAATTTCAAAAGAGATTTTAGACTGTGACTTGGTATTTACAAGGTTTTGATTTGATGACAGTGACTCTTGATAATACCAAAGCTACCTCAAAACATAGATTTCTTTTTCCTTTAGAAGACGTGCCTCTAGAATTACTTTCACACTTATTGCTATGAACAGAGTATACTGGGTTCATAAAATAGAATCAGGAAAGAGAAAAAGAGAAAGTCATTCTCTTGAGATAAATGAAAAAGAAGAGTAAGAATCAGGTAAACACAAGGTAAGAAGGTGTGTGCACAGCTAAGGCAGGCTGTTTAAAGCAGACTTACTTGAACTTCAGGGTGGTGAGAGAAGGAGGGTACAGGAAGAGTTCAGCCCCTGTATGGTCCTCCCAGATACAGAAAGAGAGTAAGGAAGAGTTTTAATGATGATACCAGTTTCCTCACTTCAAAACGTGGATAATATTACCATCCACAAGGACTGGCATGTAACAGGAGTTCAGTAAATATGATTTCACATCTTTCTTTCCAGAAGGAAGAATTTATTTAGTTAGCAAAAGCATGTTACTTTGGTAAGAGGAACATAAACAGGCTCCATGTGGCATTGCTATTTCATTACCTTTAAGATAAAAATAGTACTGGACTGATTTGTATGTATGTATTTTAAGGGTCTTGGATGAATCACAGCAATACTGCTTATTGCTTTTGTTGTTAACAATCATTCCATTCAATAAATATGTGACTGCATACTATGTACTACCAGGCCCTGTCCTAGGTACTGGGGACACAGTAGTGAACAAAACCAAATCCCTAACCTCATGGAGCTGAATTATAGTGTGGAAGACAGACAATAAATAAACAAATGCACAGTAAGATAAATCCTATGTCAGGGAGCAATAAGTGCTTTAGATATGGAGTGATATGGATGAGGGCCAAGAAATAAGGAAATGAGCCATGCCTTGCATTCATGGAGGGGAAGAGAATCTAGGCAGAGGAAATACCAAATGCAAAGGCCTGGGGCAGGAGTACACTTGGTGTGTTTGAGGAATAACAAGGCAGCTGATGTGGCTGAAGCAAGCAGTGATGAAGGGGGGGGAGAGGGAAGGAAGGGAGGGAGGGAGGGAGGGAGGGAGGGAGTGTGTGTGAGTGTGTGTTCTAATGGAGGAGTATTGGAGGCTTTTGTTCTGAGCCATGGCATGATCTGACTTATAATTTGAAGGGATCATCCGGCTGCTCTGTGCAGGCAGAAGAGCCAGGAGACCAGTTAGGGGCTCTTACAAAAATCCGGGCGGTACCTGGTAGAGGCTTGAACCAGGATGAGCACGCAGGGCAGGACCAGGACCTATAGAATTAGCTAAAGGACTAAATGTGAGATGTACAGGAAAAAGAAGCAAGGATGATGCCACATCTTTTGGCCTGAGGAACAGGATAATGGGGTTGGAGTCTAGATTTCAGGGGGTAGGTCTTGACTAGGAATATCTACATTCTCATTTAAACCCGTGAGGATGGGTGGGCTCACCTAGGCCACTTGTTTGTGTACATAAGTCAGAGAGATTCTGACTCTTTAGGTCTGGGTGGCGCCTGAGAAACTGAGTTTCTAGTAAGCTCCCGGCTGGTATGGATGTGCCCTGGGGAGTGCCGGCCCTGACAGTCAATGTCAGAGAAGGGGACAGATCCAAAGACTAAGCTTTGGGACCCTTCTAACACTCGGAGGTCAGAGACAGTGAGGCGAAACCCAGGAAAGGAACAAGAAAAAGCCACCAGTCAGTTAAGCAGACATGCAAATGAGTGGTGGTGTTCCAGAAACCAAATGCAATAGTGTTTGGAGTAGGAGGGAATGAACAGATGTGTCAGATGGCTGCTGGTATGCTGAGACAGACGAGATCTGAGACCTGACCACAGACTGGGCATTGGGAGGTCACTGGTACCCCGCACAAGCACCCTGGTGAGGTGGTTGTGACAAGATCTCAATCGGAATAGGCTCAAGAGGGAAAAAAAGAGGAGGAGGTGATTTGAAGACAGCGGGTACAGGCAACTCCTCTGGGGATTTCTTGCTATAAAAGATAGCTACAAAGAGTGGGGAGGAAACGGATGGAGATTTGGGGAAGGGCCAAGAAAGACTCCTTTATTAATGATGAGAGGTATTATAGGATGTTTATATTCTGACGAGAATGATCAAGACAGAGAAAAATTGAAGTTTGCCTTCAAGTAAGTATTCATGATGCAGGAGAGAGGGGTTGTGCTGGTTAGGTCTATGTGCCAACTTGGCTAGGCCGTGATACCCAGTTTTTGGTCAGACACTGGAAAAGTACTTTCTACAATGTGATTAACATTTAATCAGTTGACTTTGATATGAGAATTACCCTCCAGTATGTGGTGGGCTTCAAATGATTGAAGTTAAATTTCTTTAACTTCAAATGATTCAAATCTAATCATTTGAAGTCCTTAGGAGAAAAAAACTGAGGTGCCTCAAGGAAAAGGGACATTCTGCCTCCAGATGCCTTTGGATATGAGCTGCAGAACTAAATCTACTTTCAACAGCCTGCGGACCTACCCTGCAGATTTCAGACCTGTCAATCCCCACAACTGACAGGCCAAGTAAATCTCTCTCTCTTTTTCTGTACTATCGATATATCTATACTCATATATCCTACTAGTTCTGTTTCTTTGAAGAACTCTGACTAATTAAGGGGACATTTGCTGGATGGTTGTTCTTATGAGGCCATAAGGGATGGGATCTAGAGCACAAGTGGAAGTGAGGGCTTGGTTAGGAGTATGGACAAGCTTATCCACAGTAACAGAAGGAAAGGGGAGTAAGTGAGCACAGGTGCAGGGGGATACGGTAGTACAGCATGCACAGGTTCTCTTTGGACTGTTTCTAGTCTCTCAGTGAAATAAGAAGCAAGATTATCATCAAAGAGTCAGAAAGAGGAAGGCAGTGTTAGGAGTTTGAACAGAGAAGAAATGATAGCCACCCAGGAAAACAGGAGAGTCAGTGAGGTTGGGTGATGGTCTTCAAACTTGCTACAAATTAGAATCATCAGGGGATCTTTGAAAAATCCCAATGTTCAATCCATATCCCTGTTCAATTAAACAGAATTAGTGAAACATAGCATCAGTATTTTTAAAAGCTCCACCAGTGATTCTTTTGTGCAGTAAGATTTTAGAATCACATGACTACAGGTTCACTTTAGTGCAGTGGTCATGAGTTGAAAGTGAGACCATCTGCATGGTGTGCATCTTTCTCAAGTCACATTCAGTACTCGGTGGGCAGGCATGCAAAAGGTGGAGAATTGGTTTAACAATAAATGGGATTTTTCTAGGTGATTTCAGTGGAGTAAGAGGGGAAAAGGAGTTGAGGGCAGAGGATGTACGGAATAGATTTATAATCATGATGCACATAATCTAAGCTGCATAAGAGAAGTGAGAACATGAAGGTGGTGCAAGTCAAAGAAAAATTGGTGAAAAGTCAGTAGGTTGTAAGTCCTAGTGGGTGAATTATTATTGAAGTTTCCAAAAGGAAATGAGCTAAAAAGACAGGAGGCAGTGGTTAGAGAATGGGAGATTTTATAGGTGTACTATAATTGGTAATGACAGGATCTATGGTAGGATATGGTAGGTATGGATAACTGAGGTGTGATGATGAAAAGGACATTGGGAGCAAAGATCAAGAATTGAGAGGCCATGGAAATGGAAAGACTATAAATGGATAGTAAAATTGCCAATAATTATAACAGAAATAGTACTGGAGAGCTTAACAGTGAACCTGGAGCTTTTATAAAACTTCAGAGAATGAAGTGGAATGACCCAGAGGGTCTATAGATGTTATGTATAAGCAGAGAAACAAGAAGTCAAAATGAACTCAGTGTAAATATGTGATATTTCTTTAACTAGAATGATGAAATAATATTAAAGCATAAAAGTAATGGCTGGTAATGTGATTATCCATAAAGGCACTAAGAGTTACTAAAACTTAATTTCTAACATGTTATAGCATCTGACACTTTATCACAAATCTTTGAGTTTATATTCAAATGAACATAGAATAAATGATAGATTACAGAAATAACCCAAATCCTCTACCTGTCCCTGTATTTGCAGCTCTTCCCATCAAGAGGCAGTCTGCCTTTCTACCCCTTGACTCTGGGGTGGTCTTGTGACTTGCTCTGGCTGAGAGATGTCACAGAAGTGGCAAGGTGCTGGTTCCAAGCCAAGTCCTCAAGAGGCCTTGCATATTCCTACTTTCCCTCTGGATCTCTGCCACTGCCATGTGGCCAAACCCAAGCTAGCCTGCTTGCTGACATGGCCCAATCACACCCAGCTAACAGGTAGGTGCCAAATACCAGCCACATGAATGACACCAGCTGTAGTGGGCTTGATGGTGGCCCCAGAAAGAGATATCCATGTCATAGTCCCTGAGACCTGTGACTGTTACCTAATCAAAGGAATTGATTAAATTAAGCATCTATAGAAAGGGCACCTATCCTGAATTACCTGGGAGGTTCCTGAATGGAATCACATGTCATCTTATAAGAAACAGGCAGAGGGAGTTCTAAGATGGATGCCAAGAGAAGACACAGAGAAGAAGAGGAGGCGACGTAAAGGCAGAGGCAGAGATTGAAGTAATGTGGCCACAAGCCAAGAAAGTCTGGAGCCACTGGAAGCTGAAAGAGTTAAGGAATGGATTCTCCTTGTCTTGGAGAGAGCAGAGCCCTGGCAACACATGGACTTCAGACTTTTGGCCTCAAGAACTGTAAAAGAATAAACTTCTGTTGTTTTAAGTTCCCTAATTTATGGTAATTTATTATAGCAGCCACAGGGAACTAATATAGCATTCTAGACCACTGAGGCGCCAGCCAAGCCTCCAGCTAATCCTAGATGTACAAGCCAGTCCAGCCAAAATCAGATGAGCCTAGCTCAGATTAGCAGAACTGCATAGAGGACCCACTGACTCATGAGTGTTAATGAACAAGTTGTAAGTTACTAAGTTTGGTGGTGGTTTTTTACACAGTGAAAGTTAGCTATTATGGTGGCTCTTTGTGATTCTTAGTCTATCCCTAACTTTCTACTCATGTTTACAGAACTACTTCAAAGACCAAAGTTTGCTATGTCAACTTGCAGAAGGGCTTTACATCCCTGCTCATTGCCACAAGACCTGCGGTTTCTCCTGAACGAGGGGTATACATCCCTGCCCACGACGGCAGGCTTTGTCGGATGACTCGCTTTGGCCAACGGGATGTGAGTAGTTTTGATGGTACCACATCTGACTAGAAACGTTACCAGCTGTCACACCTTTTGGCCAGTTCTCTTTCTTTTATCTCTTTCTCATGAGAATAATATGTCCCTAGTACAGCGTATGCCTCTTCACCTTAGCTTCTGGAATGAGAATGGCAACGGAGCAGCACCTAAAGTCGAGTGGCAGCTGCGGCACCTACATATAACCTAAGACAAACAAATCTTTGCTGTTGTAAGCAAAGTTGAGGACTGTTTGTTATGCAGAATAACCTACTAAAAGCTGACTGATACAATTATTAAAGAGTAATCCTCTAAAGAAAATCAGTTGGGTGGAGAAGATAGTTCTAATTTTAAGTAGAACAATTTTTTGTTTTCATATGTAAAGTGTAAAATAGTTTGTACTTTCTCTATGGGTATCTTACCCCTACTGTAAAAGGTCCTTTACTTATTTAAAATAGCATATTTATATACTCTTAGTACTAATTACTCATTAGATATCAACAAATACTTTCAATATAAACATCACAGATCCTTCCAAGTTTATATGATACAAAAAAAAAAAAAACTACAAGGCTGTTCCTCTCATGGAGACCCCAGGTGCCCAGCCCACTCTCCCCACCCCATACACACATAGAAGGAAGGAAGCCTTCTCGGTGTAATGAGTATTGTGCTTGGACAATAAAGGACAGGAGAAATGCTAACAAACTGAAGAGTTTCTGAGACCATGAATGAAGAATGGTCCTTTACGAGGGAGCCTGTGCGAGTGAGAAGAGCACTTACTGGGCTGGGGATGGAGTCGGGATCCAGTTTTTTCTGGGGTTGTGGTGGACCAGCCATCTGTGCAGGACCTCCAGGAAAGCCCCCTGGGTAGGAAAGCTGCGCACCTGCCATCTGGGGGCCACCTGCCATCTGGGGGCCGTAGTTGGCTGCTTAGGGAAAAAGTTGAAAAAGAAATGACTACAACCAAAAATCCCAGATGTAGGGCCCACTGACAATATTACACTATTCAGTCAAGAATGTTACATTTTTCATCATATTATAAAAGGCAGGAAGTTAAGTGTGAATATCTAAGTTCCCCTTTTCTTTGTATTTCCACACTATTCAAAAACTACCCTTCCTTAGAAGTAAGTGATAGATGCCGAGTAACATAAAAACAAAGCTAGTTTCCAATTAGAGGTCCCCGTAGGCCCCCAGGACCTTCCTCTGAGCCCTTACCCTCTGCCCACCTTACCCTGCTGTGGAGGATATCCAGCGCCCAAGGTCTGTCCTGGGAGAGGTGGGGGCTGGTACTGGGCGTCAGGAGGAGCAGGCCCAGGGAGCCCATCCTGCCTGTGTGCTGACAGAGGCAAGGGTGAGGCGCCAGGGCTGTTCCGTGTGGTGGGTGGTGGAGGCAGAACCTGAGGCCCAGGCTGGAGAATGGATGGCTGTGGAGGCTGGGGAGGGCCCTGGGGCGGAGGTGCAGACGGAGGGCCAGGGGCGCCCCGGCTGGGCGGGGCCATGCCTGAGCCTGTGCAAGAAAGAAACCGGACCACTTAACAATCACACTTCTACACGGTACACAAAAGGCCCCCTTCTTTTCCTGATATAATGCCACAAAGTACCCTTACAAATCAAAATTTTTTATTGTCATAAGATCATTCAGAAAGTAATACAAATGCTGCTTGGGAAAATTTTATAAAACTGGAGAATTTTAAAATGGTAAAAGCAACATTTATAATTTTAGTGAGAAAATTAGTAGGGTGAATTATAACTCAGTTGCATTAGCTTTACATGATACATCCCATTAATTAAGGAACTGAATATGGTATCAAAATCTAGAAAATCATAGAAAAGAAAATTTTATCATGTAACAAGCATTATTCAGGGAACTTTTATATTCAGTAAATCATTTGTGGCCTGCGCTTGGCCTGATCAAATGGATTTCAGAACAGGTAGCAATGACCTGGGAGAAGGATGAGCTGCTAACAAGCTTTCCAGCCATATTGGATGTAGCTGTAAAACCAGATTATTTTTTCTTTTCTATGTTCATGTGAAATTGAGTTGCTTCAATGGAGACTTATCCATCTCAAAATCAGTAAAAGATAGGAAATATCCTGATGATTTTTTTACAGATACTTCTAAGAAACTAACTGTACATAATGGAAACATTTTTCATCAAGATAAATGGCCGACTATGCTTTTATTACAGTGGAGATTGCTATGGCCCCTAGAATATACTGCATCTCTATTGATGTAAATCTCAGTACTATAACAGCTTTCTCTCCTATTATTCTGTTTTGCCTCATGACATCTGACTTTCTATTTTCCCATAATCTAAATATAGAATCAAAATGCACTGTGAAATGAGTATTATCTTTTATTATTTTAGGGCCCCATAATAAACAACACAAAGTTAAAACTATCATATTAAAAGAGTTTCATTATTCTGATGTTTATTTGTAAAGCCAGCATTTTTGGTTTTTGTTGTTTTAGTGTCAAATGTAAGGTATTCTGAGGGTCTTTCAATAATTTTGAAATAAATGGCAGCATAATCAAGAAAAAAATTAATTATAGCCATACATGATACAGATGATTTATATAAAAAAGTCCAAAAAGCTCCTTCAATATGGTATGTCAAAGTTATGTTTATTTTAAAAATGAAGAAAACCTTTCTCATTAAAAATACTCCTGACACAAGACAGTCAGTGAGCACTGGTAATAAAACTGTTACCATGGCTGTTGATGTGCATAGCATTCAGCTGATGGCCCAGCTGAGTGACAGATGAAGTGGACACAGGACTTGGATAAGATGACTGTGCAGAGGATGAGTACGGTACATAGGGGGGTTCCACACTGTTGACAGGCGGAGGACCTGGAAACCTGAAAGAGAAAAAAAGATGCTAAACTATATCATAGAGTTTTACATGCAAGTGATATTCAACAAATGTTAATAACTTGTAAAATTAAATAAGCCCACCTGCTAGGTACTAGGGAAATAACTGATATTATATGCTAAGTCTTTAATCTCGATGTGAGCTCAAAATGAATTATGTAGCATCATTCCATATCTCTGCTCACAGATTGAACATGTCAAGACACTTGGCAAAAAAAAAAAAAAGATTCCTAGTGTAAACACAGAACCATCTTTGGAAATCAATTTGGAGAGATGAGCTTACCACAGCCTTTCTATACTAAGGTTAATGATCAATAGAACAGAACCAAGGAAATTAAAAGCTTTTTGGTTGTATCTTTATAATCATTCTCCTTATAGCCTACCCAGCTTTTAAACACTGCACTATAATTTCAGTGAGCAAGACATTCCTTACAAAACAATAGTTGAAAACAAACAATTCAGTACAAATTTTTGAAATTTTTTGAATCTAAAAAACCATTATATTTAACTTTAGCTTTGCACTTACTGTATGTTTATTTTTCTTTATTTTATATGAAACAGTAACAACCATCTGAACAGCATTCCTATTATGGTTAATCTGCGAAATGAGGTTAAAGCTTCCCTTCAAGTTACATTATGATACTTTATCAATTTTAAGTAAAAATTAAATTTTCCACATCAATATAAAAAAAATAAATTTTCTCAGACGTTATACTCTGATTTAATTTCTCTGTAAATTGGAAACTATTTCCCTAGTGGCCCATACTTATCTTCCATCCTTCACTACCACCTGAGAGGTCAAGCCTGAGCCTGAAAGAGGCCAGTGGCTTGACTAAAGTCCCACACCTTATTTGTGACAAAAGTGGGACCATCCTTTTCCCAGGTGAATACACTTTCTAAAACATCACACTAATTTTCTCTTATCACTTTTCTCCATATATCTTAAATTGAATAATTATTATAAACAAAATTTTAAATTAACCTTCAATTAACCATTACTCTGTATGGTATTAAGCATATTTCAGAATGAAGATATTCTCTGTTTTAAGTTAAATGGATGATGCTTTTTCAATGTAAAAATACAAGCTATCCTATAGGAAACACTGGTTGTAAAAGGTTATAAAATTAGAATGAATAATGTTTTAACCCAAACAATATGGTTAAGTAAAGCTGTCAATTTCTTTTCCTATCAAAAACTGAAAAAAGACCAACACAGACTAAGCATCACTTGACTTAAATAACTTCTGAAAAAGAAATGAATAAAGACAAAAAACATAAAAGTTAAAAGTAAAACTTTTGTTTATATCTCTAATTATTAATGACACTAGACATGAAAATGGCATGGTGAACTACACTAGTCTTACCTGACACATTTAAAATCCATTGTGGTCACTTAGAAATGATTTCAAGAATTGTCATAAAGATATGTTTTATAAATCCACTGTTTCATAAAAAGAAACTTTTTTAAAGAAATGATACCTTTGTCTTTTTTAAATATTCAGTCATGGAGGATCAATATATGGAATAACCATATATCGGCAAAATGTACATGCTCTCTAAGGATATATAAGTGGATGCAGTGTGAGGTATGGTTACAGTGTTTGGATCTAATAAGCATGAACTGGAAGTTAAATG
Source organism: Phataginus tricuspis (assembly GCA_029783875.1). Classification (NCBI taxonomy): domain Eukaryota; kingdom Metazoa; phylum Chordata; class Mammalia; order Pholidota; family Manidae; genus Phataginus; species Phataginus tricuspis. The sequence continues at coordinate 6,827,223 of JAQQAC010006877.1, read as the reverse complement.
TTAAACCAGCAGTTAAGTGGGGTGAGGTGGTGGGGGGAGGGATGGAGGTGGGTGTTCAGCTATTTGAGAAAAAAATTCCCCAAAAGATATTCATAGATATTTCACAAATGTTAATGATATTTTTAAAATATAAAATTATGTTAAGCATTTATTATATAGACAGTACAAATAGGACAAAATATGCTTCAAACAGAATTATGACACAGCAGCCTCAAATATATTTTTTTAACTTAACAAAAGGTTAATGATTTAAAAGAGAATGAGAGAATGTTCCATTAGCCAATATAACCCATTTGCTATGTACCACTACCATTTTGACCCATAAATGCCACTTTCTAGTTTAACATATGTTTTGGGCATTAAGCTTCAGAAATGCAAATATTTTTATGACCACCTTAAATGTAAAACTTAAACAAATTTGGATTTTAAAAGCAATCTTAGCAATGTAAAAATATAATAGCACTCAGTAACAAAAACTCTCACATAAGGGAAAAGAGATTAACAGGACATTTTAAACATATAAAGTGGTTTAATATTTTTCAATTTCATTACTTTACTAAAATTGTTTATCCAAAGTCACATAGCATGTGGGTGTCAGTTCTTAGGAGAGAATCCAGGTCCTACCACCCCTGGCCTGGAGACCTGGTGTCTGACCATGGGCAAGCCACTTAATTTCTGTAGCTCTCAGCTTTCAAATCGTAAAAATGTGCAGATGAAATGTAATGATCCCTTTCTCTGTTATAAAATAGTGTGGTAAAATTAAGAACCACAGAGATCTAAATATCTCTCATGTTGATTACTTCATTTAACATGTCCCTTGGCTGAGAAACATCCAATTATGTATTTTAATTTACTGTTTCATTGAATGTCAGAAAAAAGCATCATCATCAAAAAGAATGGTCAATAAAGAATTACTACTGGAGGATTAATAAAACATGGAAATTAAACTTCAGGTTAAGCCTAAACCTCTGGGTTTTCTTAGTTATCTGCAGCTGGCTCAACTTCAAATACTCATTTTCAAACTTGCAACAAATTGCTCAAGAATTGAGCTATATACTGAAGTTTGTTAGAATTTGGAAATAAGGTACCAGATTTTTCGAGATTTTGAAAAAAAAAATCTCGATTTTAAATTCTCAGTTCATAGAGAAAACAAAAGTTGTGCCAAATCATATCATTTCTTTCCACAAAAAAAGAGAGAACTATTTTTCTTATTTTTCTTGCTCTCTCCTTTTCCATTGCAACCAATTTCTTAGTAGACTGACTGCTCTCAGCTTCAGTTTGGAAAGATTAGCCTCCTCTAATCATCACCCAATTCACTATTTCTTGGTTAAAATAAATAACTCACAATGGATGAATTGACTTTTCCCCTTACAACTATAAAATGGATCTTTAGGTTATAGATTTTATTCAGCAGATTAATCTCACCCAACAGTAACCCTTTAGTTAGAACTTAAGAACCATTTATAACTTTAAAACATTTATTGTGCCTCAGGCAGGATCAAAAGACAAATGACTAGATATGATTTTTAAATTTTATGAAACGTTACCTTTGAAATAGCAATATTTAAAAATAAAAATTATGAACTTTTAAATTTAAATCAATATAATGACCCTGAATTTTATCTTGATTTTATTTGATAGTTCAGATATGGTAAAAATTAAGATGGGTCTCCTAAGCACAAAGGGCACTTATGAAGTGCTGTAAGCATCAAAGAAATGTCATGAGCCTTCTCTGCTCTCTGCCAGCTGCTGTCGTCTGACTAGTGTATTCACCTGCACAGTCACTGTGGCCTTTGCCCCTGCACTAGAGCATAAACACAGAAATATGTTCCATGGAGAAAAGTAGCATAGTAACCATGGAGGTTTAGCCAGAATACTAGACTTTTCTCTGACTTCTTCATTTTTTAAACACCATTTCCAACCTTTAATTCATAGTTCAAGCTGAAGCAAGTGAATTATGGAGGAGACAGGGCAAAACCTAGCCATACTTCCCTGGGAATCACGATAAAACAGACTCCTAAATTGAGCAAGCTACAGAGAGCACAGTTTCTACCTCCAGTGGAAATGGTATTGATAACTGCTAACATGTATTGAGTCTTCCACTGGCATGTGCCCTGTGCAAGTTTCTCTGCCTGCATTAATCACTAAAATCCTCACAACTACGGTATTACTGTTACAACTGTGACGAGGAGACCAAGGCACGCTGTGGTAAAATACCTCGTCCAACTAATTGCATTGGCCAAGAGTAGCAAACATGTTCTGACTCTGTGTTGAGGTACAACCACACAGGTAGGGTCTGTCTGATGGCAAAGTCTGATTTACTTTCTCCTAAAGAACCTAATACAAGTGAAACAAATGGACAGAACTATGAAGATTAGTCTAATTAGGCTAATGCCAGTGATCCAAAGCTTCTTACTTTCAAAGCAGCTGTTTGATTTTTGCATTTCTTCTTTAAAAAAAGAAATCTGAGACACTTGACAGTTCACAACAATGAACTTCTCTGTATTTTCTCTCCTATACTCTGGTCTGAGAATTCTATTTCCTCAGTTCACAAGTGAGGAAAATGAGGAGGCCTAGGAACTTTACCAGCATCACACAGCTAGTTAATTGCTTGAACCAGAAGAGGTGTCCCAGTTCTCCATCCTTCTGCTCCCCTTCAAGCCTCACCACCAGGCTTTTGAGACTAGGGGCCACAGGGTGAGGTCCTGAGTTGGGCCCTCTCTGCTCCTGGTTCAAACCACTATCACAAGTAAACCAAATTACTTAGATTCACTCCTCTGTTTCCTGCATTAAACTTCACTCTGAATCTCATAGCTACCATTCCAACAGAAAATGTGTTAAGGACAAACAAGAGCCAGGAAATCTTAACTTCACAAATGCCCTGTAAGAGAATTAACTTGATGATAACAGGCTCCTTGAAAGAGTAACTAGATGGCTTCACCATCAGCAGGGTCCAGATTCACACTGATGGGTTATTCCTCCTTGCCACCCAACCTTGCAGCCAAACAATCTGGGAAAGGAACTTGTGAAATGAAGCCTCTGGATAATCCTTGGAGAAATTCCAAAGTAATACCATCTACAGCTTGGCACTGGGATTCCCAACAGCAACACCTCACAGGACAAACAGTAAAGGGATTTCCAGCAGAGAAGGTGTGATGCTGACTACCCGGGGGACAGTCCCACGTGGGTTGCAGAGCTCTGAATATCTCATACGTCTCATATCTTGGCTTCTCTAGGTCTGCCTCCAACTTTCCCTTCCTTAGTTTATTATAAACACAGATTTATTTCCTGTGTTGCCCTGCCTGTCAAGAGTTGCTCAAAAGCACCCGTGTGCCTTCCACATCAAATCCACAGTCTTTAACAATTGACCACAATCTGATTTAATTTTTTAAATATTTATTATGCACCTACTGGCACTGAACTCAGTTCTGTGAATGATTCAAGAGAACAGGTAATTTAAAATTTCATTAGGAAATACAAGCCATAGATATCTGGAGATTAATACAATACTCTAAAACAAGATGAATATAACCAAAACTAAAATGTGTGGTATTGACACAAGTAATTTTTTATACTTTTTAAATATATATTAGTGGGTTTTTTTTCCCTCCTAACTTTTCTAAATGCTTTGTTTCCTAGGGCATTTTTCCAGTAAAAACTTTCAAGGATGTAAACAGTATCAAGAAGTCAAACTTTCAATCAATAGTTGCAAGTTTAGAAGGGACTGGTGAGACAACGTTAGTATAATATACAAATCAGGGTTGGAATCTACCTAGCTCACCTTTGGGGAAAGTGACCTTGGGCATGAGCTCCGTTTTGGCCAAACTGAGGGGGTCCAGGAGGCAGAGGGCCCCGATGCAACAGCCCTCGGGGGGCAGCAGCCCCCAAAGGCCCTGCTGGCTTCATCATACCTGCAATGGAAGAGGATGAATTTAGAAGAGGAGGAAAGTGCCGATAGGGGATGCAAAGACATTAGTTCAAAATTACAAACTAGGAGGGGAAGGATGGAACAGAATGGGTTAAGACAAGTTCTCCTTTAAATTTTTTTAATCATCACTGACATATCAATGCTAGGCTCCAGCATAATTATTTGACCATTATAATGATAGGAGAGCAGAAAAGAAAGGAATCATTTTAACACTAAACAGAAACTAAAACAGAAGAAATAACCTTTGCATTTGGTAGAGGCACCTTGAAAGAACATCCTATCACACAAAGAATGCTAGAACATACAATGAAAGATGCCAGTTGGATATAAGAAAACAAATCTGGAAAAAGAAACAGAATGAATCATCATGGGGAAAAAAAATCTCTGAAAATGCCTTTTTTTGAGTTATAGCATGAGGAAAGCAAATGGAGAGTAGCATCTGTTTCTCCAACAAATCCCAGGCACAGCCTTCAGAATTAATCATTTTTCCAGGATTCCAAATAGTTGGGTGACAACTAATGGAGAGACTGCTCAAGTCATCACACTCACTCATACAAAACATGGGATCAATGCAATTACTAGATGCTCCTGGCAATGACCCTGTTTTCATTTACAGGCAACTCTTCTTAAGTAGAGATCTTTGTTTCTCTTTAAATATGTTCTCATTTGTCTCTTTTCTTCTAGAAAAATTGTGGTACAGGAGAAAAATCATTGAACTTGGGTTAGAGCAGGTCAAGGCTCTACCCAGCGCTGGGCAAAAAGTTTATCTTTCAGGACCTGTTACCCCCTCGCTATAGGAAAGGCTTGGACTCGCTTACTTGTGACACCCTTTCCAGCATTTTAAAAGTGCTTTTCTTTTATTGGCTCTCTCCACTTCCACCCTGCTTATTTTTGTTCCAGCCCATTCAATTTTCTTTTGACCCTTCCCTCCTCTCAGGCACCATCATCAGTGACCTCCTCGCTGGTTTCTGAGCACTCTTCCATTCACCCTCATGTGGTCTGTCCTACTCAACATTCCCCCTTCTTCTTCTGTCTTCCTCTAAAGAGTGTATCTCCTCAGACAGCAAGGGAATTAACTGGATGGCCTTGCAGTAGCCGAGGAAGACTTTCTTATATTTTCCTCACAGTACTTTCTAGAAAACGCTTTCACATGCTTGGGTAATCTAGAATGAAATAGAGCCATTGAAGTGGCAGTATTCATGAATAATATTACTGAAACTTTACAAAGGTTTCTTAAATCAGGATGTCCTCAAATTTAAAAAGTTTATATTAACTTTATAGTCTCAGTTTTATTTAGCAATTTTTCATATATCAGGAAAACAAATATTATTCTCCTAACAGTACATTTTTATATAAAGTTCTAAGCCCTAAACCCAGCAAAGTTAGAAAAGCATGAGACCTGCAGTCACACAGACTTGGGTCTGAATTCCTTCTCTACCATTTGACCTGCAACCCTGACAAGATATTTTTATTTTTTAAAGCCTCAACTTTTAACATTGTCATGGCAATAACGTCCCCATCTCTGAGAATAGTTCTGAGAATTAAGTGAGGCAATGGATGTTAGAGCATCCAGAAGAATGCCTAATGTATAAAGACAATTACTCAACAAATCTTCCTCTCCCCTGGCCATATCCCCTGGCCTCTCTCTTTTTTTCTTTAAGTATTTATATTCTAACAAAATACATACACTATAATTATATGTACACTGGTATCTTCATTTTTAAAACATTATTTTGATCAAAAGTAGAAAATCCACAACACCAGTGTTAAAATTGTAAATAATTACATACACTATTTAAAACCGAAAATACTCTCTTTTTTGAAATAAGTAGGTAAAAAGCAATTTCATCAACAAATCTCATATATCTATGTCTAGAGAATCAAAAACCAGTTCTCAAGAGTTTCTCATGTCTGGGTACTCCAGAGTATGCATGGTTACACATGTTAATAAACTTCTGTTTCTAAAAGCAAAAGCAAAACCCCCCAAAACTCAGTTCCCACTCAAGCAGAACTGTTATATACCAATCTTATTAAAATGTTCTTTCCCTTTTATTTTTGGAAATCAACTCCATAGTAATGATTCGAACTCATGTCTTTGTTTAACACACATTCAACTTGCCTTTAAGCCACTAAGGGCTCTTATGGAAGAGACAACCATGTACACAGACAATTACAGTGTTGCGTGTTAAGTGTCATGCGGATGGACTACCTAACTCTTCTAGGGGAATCCAGAGAAGTTCAAAGAGGAAGGACTGCTTGAGCTGAATCTTGAAGGAAATGCAGGAATTTTCTTAGCAAAGCTGGAAAAGGCATGTGAGATCATGGTATGATCAGAGACTGGCAAAAGATTCAGTGTAGAGAGACTGTGGGGAAAAGTGGCTGGAGCAGAAGGCTGGGTTCATGCTGCAAAGTCCTGTGTGCCATTTGGACTCTCTCCCCAGGGCAAAGAGAAGTCAGTGCCATTGTTTTCTGCAAGGCCATAGTCTTTCCTGGCCACATTATTGGCACTTTCAACAGTGATCAGAGATAAAGAGGAATCAGGTTCTTTGTAGAGCAGTATGAGAATTTAAATAGGAAAGAAAAACCATACAATGAGAAAGAACTAGCTACACTATGCCAAAAGAAAAATAGGTAAAACCATAAACTGGTTTTTAATACAGTGGCAGATATTATAGACTAGCTTACTCACTACCAAGTCCTTTTCTGGCTTGCCTTTCTGAATGGTCCTGAGCTGTGAAGATGGAATTTCCACTTCTTAGACACCTTATAAATTGCGTTGCCATGTGCTCTGAATTAGCAAAGCAACACATCTCTGGGAGATCCTGGCCAGCAGGCAGGCACGGCAGTCCTGGGGGAGATAGGCAGCGAGTGCTGACGGATGAGACCTGTGTGGGAGAGCATCGCTATGAGCTGCAGAGCGCTGAGCCTGGGCCCTGGCTCTCTAGCATACTAAGCTTCCTGATAGCCTTTGACAAACCCCTTTCCACCAGAGAGGTTTCGATTAGCAGCAAAAACCCCGGCCGAAATAACATCACAGAAAAGCATACCTTGGATTTGGTTCTGCATTTCACAAACTAATACCAAAATTAAAAACCACTTGCAAATAAAAATGTTTATCTAAAATACACAAAGATAACCTCCCCATCATACGGGCAGAATCATAAGAACTACTGTTTCTGAGGCATGTGCCTGCTGGTGTGCCTGCACAGGCGCGCTACCAACAGGAGCCTCGTGGCCCCAACACCCCTGCCCTCGGTCCAGGACACCGGAGCTTGCCTCTCACTTCCAGACCAGTGGCCCTCCACCAGGGGTGATTTTTATGCCGAAGGGGAATTTGGCAAAGGAGTTTGGTTGCCACAGTTAGACGGCAGGGAGTGGGGTGTGAGGGGAGGAGGAGGACTGATGTGGAGCGGGCAGAGGCCAAGGATGCTGCTCCCACAGCAGAGCGTCAGCAGCGCAGGGGCGGGAGACTCTGTTGCACAGCACTGCCCCACCCCAACTCCTTCTCCACACTTTCTAATGTGCAGTGTAATTCTTTCTAAAATGTACATGATATTGTGACCCTCCCAGTTTAAAATGCTTTGGACCCTACTGCCCTTAAAGTCTGAATAAAGTCTTACCATGGCCCTGATTTCACTCCCGCCACACCTCAGCCATGCTGACCTCCTTGCAGGTCCTCAGAAGTGCCACATCCCCCCACCCCAGCAAGCTGCCTGCCCACCCAGCCAACTCTCATCATCCTTCAGGCCTCTCCTTCCAGGAAGATTCTCTTCTCCCTTAGGTCCTGGGTAGGTGCCCCTGCCATGCACGTTCCACCCTCCCCCTCCTTTACTGTCCCTGCACCCCCCGCACTGCCACTTACCCAACGCATAGCCCACTGGGTAGTAAGCACTCTAACGGCTGAGATTAGGCTTATGTTATCCATTGTTGTATCACCACAAGTATTTTCCTCACTCAATAAATCTGTTAAATTTGCTACTACATAGCACTAGCATGACACAATAGTGACAAATGGAGTTATGGTATGTGAGAAATACAAAACAAGAGTTAGCCCTGGGCAGATTGAGGGAAGAATAGATATTTCAGGGAACCACAATGAGGCTGCCTGAGTCTGTCAGAAAACCAACAGAAAGGTCACCAGAAGACTAAAAAAGAAGGCATGTGATGACTGAAGATGGTTACGGCACACAGAAACAGAAGCGAGGGTAATTTACTTTCAGCCTCAAATAATTAAACAAAAGCACCATAATTTACAGAAAGGTATATTTACACAGTTTGACAGCCTGGTATGCACCTGAGAATTGAATAAGGAGGAAAAGCTTTAAATTAAAACATGAAGGATTTAACCTGCTAACAGTATTTTTTTTTAATATTGGTAAACACCAGAGTGTTTTGCTGATGAATGGAGGCATTGGTCATTCACTCATTCGTTGAATAAACCTTTAATGAGTGCCTCCTCTGCTCCAGGCACACGTTATAAGACAGTGGTAAATGGCATAGAGGCCTGCATAGGTGTTAGGAAAACACAAAGGGAGAAGAGGATTTGTAAATAAGCTTGAGGAAGCATAGTGGTCAGAAATGCCTACAAGGATGACACTTGAACTGAGCCTGAAGGAGAAGTGTGAACCCTGTTGGGAGGACAACATGGGGGCATGGTTGGCTTTCTGATAGCATGGGGTGCAAATCAGGGCAGAAGAGCAAACCAGCATCCAAATGAGTAATAGGTTAGGATCACTGGAGCAACAGGTGTGGAAATGTGGCAGATGAGCTGAAAAAAAGAAAATGGTAATCTAATGAAGTCCTAAGGTACTAGAAATATAATCAGGGGCAATGGGAAACCATAAAAGGTTTTAAGCAAAAAAAAGTCAGAATTAGATTTGCATGCTATAAAAATCCATCCAGCACAGGATGGTTTGGAGAAAGGGTTAAGACTTAAGAGATCATTTTAGTAATACAGGTGAGAAACGGATGGCTTGAACAAGAGTGACAGGAGGTTAGAAAGGAGGAAGCAGGTAGGAAAGATGTCTACAATTAGCCCCAAAAGAATTTGGGAGGTCAACTGGATTGGAGAAGGTAAAAGGGAGAGATTTTTTTAAATAGTGAAGGTTTCTAATTTGGATAACTGAATGATTGATGTTGCTGAGTAAGATATGGAATGCAGGAAAAAAAACACAGATTTTATGCAAAAAATACTGATTTATTTTGGACATGAGTTTGGTGAGACTACATAAACAGGGACTGTTGAAAATACAGGTCTGGGACTTCGGTGAGACATCTGGACTAGTGAAATGATCTGAGAAACTAGCACTTCATATGGAATGATACAGTTTAGAGAAATCTATAGAGTGAGATAAGATGAAGGGTGAAGACAGAACAAAGGAGAAACAACAATGCACAGGGTCACATAGAAGGTGGTGGGGGGGCGCTTCTCAGAAAGAGATGCGCAGAAAGCCACCAAGAAAAAGAACAGAAGGATAGTGCTGTTGAAACCAAAGGAGAAGAGAGTTTTGTACAAACAAGAGAAATGACCTGTCAATTCTAGAGAGGACAAGACAGAATCTAGTGCACTGGGTAACCGGAGGCCATCAGTGACCCTGGTGGGAGATGGGGAAGGGGGGATGGGCCCAAGCCTTGGAGTGGGATCTACACTGAGCCGTGCAGGACTGAGAGGCAAGGATTGAGACTCAGTGAGAAAGGTAAATACTTGTTTAAAAAGATGGCTGTGAAGAGAGGAAGGGTGACCAATACCCTCACACTTGGGTATGTATAGGAGTTTATTTGCTTTCTTGAGGGACCTGGGTATGAATCTGCACTACAAAACTTGTGACCTTGAATAAGTTGTAGTATACTAGGCACTCAGTTTTCTTAGCTACAAAACAGGGCTAATAATCTACTGTACAGCATTGTATGAGGATTAAAGAAGATAATACATGTAACGCTTTTAAGACCAGTTTTTGATGTGTTAAGCACTCAAAAAAGAGTAGTTTGTAATTATCATTACATATAAATGCAGAGGAGTAATGAACCACCACATAGAAAGAAACTGAGAAAGGTTAATGGAACCTACAGGATCCAGATCTAAAAATGCAGTGAGGAGAATTGGTCCTAGACAGGAGGAGGACGCCTCACCAGGAGGTTTTTTAAACTAAGCCCTAACGGGCCTAAGAGTGACTTTCCACAGGGAATTTAAGTCTCAGAGGATCTTCGGCAGCAAACTGTGTGTGGCTGCTACCTTCAAGCCTCCCTACAGGGCTTTCCTCATCCTCATTGACTCTGCTTCCCATATATGCCACCCAGCATGGTCTGAGTCCTACTACACCTGAGTCAGTCCTGGTGAGCCCCCAAGAGATACTGATTTATACACAGACTCTTCCCACCAAGGATTTGAGTTGAGTTCCTCAGCATTTGTAAGAAGTCCCAACAAATGTCTGACACAAATATTTTTAGGGAATTTGGGACCATCAGACCTGAAACAAGCTATTATTAGCCTCACCCCTTGACCCTGACATCAAAGCAGCCCCATGAGGGCAGTGGGCTCATGGTGTCAGCTATCAGCAGAACAACCTTAGACACACTCTGTTACTCCTGTTTCTCCTACCTTTGCCCCCAAACCAGGATTCCCTGCTGTGTGACATATTTTAAAGCAACCAGTGTTGTTCAATAATGATTTCAAGGCAAGGCCATGGTTTTCTTATTATTATCATTAAGTAATCTTTAGTATGCAAATATAATATTTTTCCAATATCAAAACTGACTTTATAATTGCCAAAACCACTTTGGTGTGTATATATTTAGTACATATGTGTGTGTACATATATATATATATATATATAGTTTGCTTTTTTACTGAATGGTAACAGTAATCTTACACTACTGATTAATAGCAAGAACAAGTTGAACAGTAAAAACACAACTCTCAGGAAGCTTCTTTGTTATAATCCATATTTAAAAATCAAACTTCTTATATTCCATACACTAACCAAACTGATGATGTAGGCTTCTTCTATGAGAATATTTTCCAAGTAATCTATAATCTCAAGACATTACATCATATAATAACTATTTGGCACTCCCAAAGCTGCTCTTTCAGAACATCTATTTTTCTGAGCCTGAGAATCAATAATCACATACAGGTCAAAATAATGCACTTTACCTGGTGGAGACCCTGTGTGAGATGGGTCCCCATAGTGCCCATAATTCGGTGGAGAAAGGCCTATTCCAGGCTGGGACTGAGAATAGGGAGGTGTAGCCACATAACCTTGTTGACTCATTATGAAATGATCATTCCAAGGGATAGTTCTACAAAAGAATCCTGTAGCAGAAAAAAAAGAAAATGTCAACAAGAGGGTTTGAGCCACTTCATGCTATTAATAATGTAAGTAAGCACTGTTAATATTTATGATGGTTTGAGGAAAGGTACAATTATCAGGTGCGTGACACATCTTCATATCATTTATCATATCATTATCCTCTACAAAAGGTTTGATCATAGCTCTATGGAACTCAGTAGCTCACTTCTATAATCTGAGGCAAATTCTTAGGCATGAAATCTGAATAACAGCTGCCAACGATTTTTCCACTGGAAGACTGAACTGTTTCAGATAGTCTCTCATAAGTATATCTACTATTTTGTGCCTTTAGTTTCCATGGCCCCATTTCAGCACAGAGCATGCAACTGGCAATAAATATGTGTCATTCAATTGACTGACCAGCTGAACTGCTAGTAATCTGCAATCAAATGTTTTATGACTTGTGTCATTTTAGTGCTATTCTCAATTAGTAATTTTAATCAGGCAGTTAGGACAAAGAAAAATCAATAGTCCAACAAATATAGCAGAAGATAAAGAAGTTGATAATGGACTTATTTTATGAGTCAAAATTGACCACGCCAGCAGGCAGCCTACAACCATTTGAGAATTGTCAAGTTTCTCAAAGATGACAGACTTTCTGATTTAAATATTACACCTCTAAGAACATAATATTTAAGGAACTAGGAAAACAACTGCAACTTCATATGTGTTTAGGCACACACACAAACTCACAAATACAAAAAGATCCATCTTGATGCTACTCTTAAACGTAAACATCAATTTGCTTTATATTTTCCATTTTTTCCAGGTTTCACAAAATAAGAGACATTTCACAGAACTATACTCAAAAAATTTTTTTTGTAACAGAAAAACTGAATCCTGGCAAGAGAAGTGGGTTTTCAATACAAATCTGCTAATACATAAGCTGTGTGACATGAGTAAGCGGAAGAACTTCCCTGGGCCTCAGTTCCTTCTCATAAAATAAAGCCTCTAAAGCCTTTCCAGATATAAAACACTGATGCAACCATTTCTCTCCTGTTTCTTCGCCCAGCATAGGAACATTCTTCCTTTTGATATTTTCTGATGCTTCCTTTTAAAGTCAAAGTTGGGTGATATCTGCTAAGGCTTTAAAAAGATCTACCTTAAGGAAATGGCATTCTTTATTTGGTTTCGTTTTCATATTAAAGTGCAAGTTTCCAAAATTAAAGCAACCACGTAAAAATATTATAAGATCACTTTCTTCTTCAAATGAGAAGAGCTAAGGAGAGACAGGCAAAGGCCTGCTGGTCCACTATGTTACCGACAATCATTTTTCCCTCCTCCCACTGAACAGAGAGAGACGTGGCAGCCCGAGCTTTGGTCAAGCACATTGAAGAAGTCGGCAGGAACACACCTACGTAGCAGCCTGTTGCTGGGTGACAGAAAGGAAAGGCAGGGATGTTCACTCCTAAGAGCAGGAAGCAGTCAGGTCCCTCTTAACTGGCCCTGGCAGGAATCTGCTTCCTCGAGCAACCCAGTTTGCCACGTCAAACTTCCTCACACGGAGCACCAAGTTACTGAAACCTGACTCAGCTTCAAGCGGCGACATGGCAGAAAGCCACTCGGCAAGAGCAGGCCTAGGATCGAAATCTGGGAGCCTCGGTCCCAGGGCGACCACCGTGCATTGTCACTCCACAGCTCTAGCCAAGGCGCACTTCTCAGCCTGGACGGAGTTCGGATTCGGGCAAATCAGTTTCCCCATCAGATGTCCCGAAGCTTTAAGATACAGTTGCCACTTTTACTCTGAATATTTTCAACACCCCTTCCTCCAAGGAAGAGGAAACTAAGTTGATATGGAGACAGGAAAACCGCTGGCAGTGATGCTGGCATACCGTGGCTCCTGAGGACCCTGATCAGGCAGCTCCAGCATCCCGAGATACAAAGATGGGGGCGGGAGCAGGTAAAAACGCCCACGCCCCCCACCTCACCTCCATTATTAAATTGCACAAAAGGGCTAAAGGAGCAAAGTATGAGGTCACCTCCGCTGTGCCGCCACAGGTGAGCGTCCAGCCTGTCGCTACCCCCGTCCCCGGCGGGGCACCGCACCCCACTCCAGCCGAGCCTGGAGCGGTATGTCCCGCCTGAGCGTAGCTAGGCTGCGCGAGGCATTACCTGGTCGGCTCCCTCACGCCGCCGGGCTCCCGAGAGCCTGCGCTCTGCTCCTAGTGCCGGTTGCCCCCGGTAACCCAGCTCCCGCTGCTCCCGCCGCGCCTTTCCCCGGGCCCGGCGTCCCCACAGGCTGGGCTAGCGCACGGAGATGCAGCTGGGCTGAGAAATGCCACGTCAAACGCTCTCCCGGCCGCGCGCCCCCGGCGCCGGGGTTCCAACCAGCGGCCGCGCTCCCGCCTGCGCAGGCGCACAGACCCCGCCAGGGCGGGGGGAGCGGGGCGGGGGGAGCGGGGCGGGGGGTGGGGGGGGGGGGGAGCGGGGCGGGGGGAGCGGGGCGGGGCCTGGGGCGGGGCAGGGCCGGGCCGCCGAGCGCGGTCGGTGCATTGACCGCCCGCCCCTCCTTTTTTTCTCCTTTCGTCCTTTCTTGTCAGTTTTGTTTGCGTCTCTCCGACAAATCAGAGATTTTAACGCTTTTGCTAAATCAGGGAAACATTTTCACCGAGGAGCTCGGTAGGATAGAGGGAGTGCGTGTTGAGGGTTCACTCATTCTTTCATTCAACAGGTTGCAGGCTCAGCTATTCAGGTATTACGTACTTGAGTAACTGATATTCCAGGTACTGCACTGCAGACACTGGAAGTACACGATTCCGGACTTCGAAGAGAGATAACAATTTAAAGGCGAACCTGGCACGAATACAGGGACAATTTGATGACGTACTTGTGCAATACACTAGAGAGGAAGAACGCCCACGGCAGCCTGTTAAAGCGTAAAACAGGAAGGAAAATATATCCCAACTGAAAATATGGGAAGAGATCACTTCATTGAAGCTGGGATTGCTAGACTTCTGTGTATTCTTTCAGCGAAGGGCTACTACATGCTCGTTTTCTGTGAAATAGGATGGCTGATCCCACCCAATAGGGATCACTAGGGCGTACCCACCGTTTAGCTCACTGTGCTGTGAAAAACAGCTGAGAAAGAGCAATCTATATGAGACCTGGAATTTGACCTCTCTAGCTAGCCTTAAAAATCAGGACCATCTGAATGGTTTCTCACAAGCCCCTCTGCTAAGTAGAAACGGCTTCAGCCAACCCTAGGTTTGGTATAATTACCACTTTGCTCAAATTGACAAAAGTAAAACCAGACCAAAAAATATACTTCTTCTGAGCTACAAGAAAATAAAAGCTGTTTGACAAATCTCTTCACTGATGAATTGCCTAAGTAAAAACTTACATGGGAATGATGCTACTGCTGAAATGCTGTACGAGTTTCACAGGCATTTGAAGTTGTGCCAGTGTGGTGAAGATGAATGGCTCCTTTCCCTACCCTGTGTAAGATTTTAAAGAGTGATGCCCTGCCTACATCCAGCTTCAGCACTGGTCAGGTTTGAAAATCCACGCTAAAAAATTTGTTTCTTATGTTCTCAATAAGATGAAAATGTCCGATGGAGTTTAGGAAGCCTTGGCCTGTATTGAAACAGTGAGGCTTGTAAAAGCAATTTTTAAAAAAAGTTGTCATATCACAGCTATGTCACAGTGTAGAAGAGAGTAAAGTCACTTGGAAATAGGAACATCACATGATGGCTCGGTTGGCTTTTTGCCCCTATAAAACCACTAAATTTTAATTTGTAAATTCGTTCTCACCCCTTGCTCAGGGGCACCAGCACAAACAAACTGTGGTTTCACTTCTGAGACAGTTCTCAATTCCTAAATGTTTAAAGCTGGTAGGGATTTCAGAGATACGAATATTCAGTACAATATTCAGTGAGGACTGACTTCAACCCCATCATTTTATAGATCAATAAACTGAGGTTCAGAAAATGAAAATGACTTACTAGTTTCAGTTAGCTGGAAGTCATGCCTACTGATTGTAATTCCAAAGCCCCTTTCACCTCATATTTTTTTTCAGTTTGATTTTACTCTGATTTGCTATTCTCTATTAACTGGTTTTGCCTTTTTCTCCTATGACTGCCTTATATTCAAATTTTAAAATAACTAAAATATTACTTGACCACACAGTTCCACCAATGATTAGAGTTACTAATCACAAATCTCTTTTTCTTATGGAATGGACTCTTGTTTCCAGACCTGCTTACCTTCTCATGGCCCCAAGTGCTTACCCCTTAAGTGACTAATTTCTGACCTTATTCCTGTGGTTGGGTCACTGGCCTTCACCAGACTCTGGGCGCCTGCCTAGATTCCCAGCCTTCCTTGGTGTGACCTGTCCTCTTACCACCTGAGCTCAGTCTCTGATGTTCCACATGTAATTTGCTTGGTCACCCTGGCCACCATGTCCTAACTGAAAGGTGAGGTCACGGAATGCCCATGTGCTAGGGCTGTGTGTTGTTAATTTGAAGAAAATTTATATTTTAAAAAATTGAAATGGCCAAAACCAGGACTATGTTGAATACCTGGAAATAGAGCAAATAAAGCCCAATTAATTGCAGGTAGGGTAAAGGGTACATGGTAGGCCAAATTGAGAAGAAACCATGAACAGTAACAGTAGGGTTTAAATGTTTCCAAGGTATTATGGAATTCCTTTCTTTTTCTTTTTTGATTATCAGTTTTATGAGATATAATTAACAATTCACCCATTCAAAGTGTACAAGCCAATGCATTTTAGTATGTCCAGGGTTGTGTAGCCATCACCACAATCAATTTTAGAACATTTCACCCCTCCTCAATAAACAATACCCATTAGTAATCACACCCCTTACCCCCTACTCTCCCATTCCATGACCCTAGGAAATTACTGGTGGGACCTACAATTACATTCTATGAGGAGACACATGTTGCCATGGGAGAATGTAAGAAGGGACACAACCCAGACTTGAGAAGTAAGATATCTCCTTGGGGGAGGTGGCACCTGAGCTGAGGCCCTGAGGGCCAGAATAAGTTAGGCAAAAAAGGAGCAAATGGCCACAGAAGTAGCAGGAACAGACAAGGAACCTGGGTCATTCAGAGGTGCAAGCAGTCCAATACAACTCAAAGGTGGGGTTCTAGAAGAGTGAGGCGAGAAATGTGATCAGCCAGGCAGGCTAGGCACGTTTATGGGGCACTGGAGAGAGAGAGGCAATGAATGATTTTAAACAAGGGAATGACTCAATGGATTGTTTCCCCCAGAAAGATCAGTCTGGAGTAGGCAAAAGGATAAAGCAGAGAAAGGAGAAAGAGTCACCCCACCAGTGAAGACCAGTTGCTGTTGGCAACAAATCCAGGTGAGAAAATGTGATCACCTAAGCAAAGGCAGTGAGGGTGTGGGTGGAAAGGACAAACAGCTTGGATAGAGGTTATAAGGTGAATCGGTGGGACTGGGTGCAGAAGCAGGGAAAGAGAGGCAGTGTAAGGATGACTATGCTCAAAGTTTTGATGTGGCAGAATTGGTGGATAAATGGTAGAGCTATTCAAGAGATTAGGGAACCAGGAACAAGAACAGATTTGGGGTGTGGGGGTGGGTTCAGTTTGGGATATGTTTGTTTAGAGGTATCTGTGGGACATCTGCGTGGAAATATCCAGGTGACCACTGGATATAAATGCCTGAAACTAGAGAGGAATCTGTACTTTAGATAACAGAAGGTAATTAGCAAAGATTTAGAAATCAGTCTAGCTGATAAGACATGGGGCTCCTCAGTCAGACCAAGGCATGACTTCTGGTTCTGCCACTTACTAACTGTGTGTTCCCTCTTTAAAACTGCATTGTCCTCATCTATAAAAATGGAAGTAGTAAAAACACTAACCTCAAAGGTTGTTGTGGGGATTAAATGAGATAATGCAGGTGTGGGGAAAATAAAGTTCTGTGGCCAGGATCCTCACCTCATCCTAAACTACTCAATGATGTAATTGGCCTACTGCTAAACTACTGCTTTCATGCCCCTAGGCAACAAGATATTACTGACTTAGTCACTATATAAAGAGCTCTGCCCAGTGCTCTGGGTGGAGGCAGAGTTGGAGAGAGGGATTACAGACCTGCAGACTGTTGGATACAAACATGATTCTAGTGCTCGACCTACTGCTGTGAGAAGAAAGCCGGGTATAAACCCTTTTACCCCAAGAACATTCAGTTGTCATTTCTCAGTCTCGTTGAATCCCTAGTGAACTTGCCTGGGGCTGAAACTCTCAGGCAAGACAGCAGGTAAACCACATAGTACAGCATTCAGCACATAAGTGCTCAATAATGTTGCTATTATGGTTCCACCATCATCATCATCATTATTAATAGGACATCTGTAACAATCAAATGTAAGTAGATAAAGCCTCAAGGATGAAACCCCAGAGAATCCTACAATGGGTGCCCTTTCTAAGCTTATTAACTATGACTTACTCATTGTAGATTGGGATATTATGTTCTCACTGTGATCATGAACATAAATGATAAAATTAAGTGCTAGAAGAAAGTAAAAGTAAAGCAAGGTGAGGAGTATTGGGAATGCCGAGTTGGCAGTGGGTAGCATTACCTGGGGGTAAGCAAGCGATTACAGTATTACATGAGGGTAGGCGTGCCCCTTAAGTCTCCCTTCAAGACAACCTGCTCCGAACAGTGGAAGTGGCTGACAGACTTTAGGTCTGCCATGATGTTCCCTCCAAAGCAAATGCACTCTTAGCCATTCCAGGCCAACGCCCGAGCATGCTGGGAGTATTAAAGTCAGAGTATTTCTGCCCAACATGGGACTCCTTTGTAAGAAATCTTTCTTCTGAGGCTCCCATCATCCTGGCTGAGTCCTTCTCATACTG
Organism: Phataginus tricuspis; assembly: GCA_029783875.1. Lineage (NCBI taxonomy): Eukaryota > Metazoa > Chordata > Mammalia > Pholidota > Manidae > Phataginus > Phataginus tricuspis. The sequence goes on along the minus strand of JAQQAC010006877.1, from coordinate 6,809,109 downwards.
CACTGCAATCTCTTTCCACCCAGTCCTACTGCCTCTCCACCTCTTCCCACAGGTGGTGCAGCCGCATGGCACCAGAAGCCTTTCTGTCCTGCTCTCTGATCCCTCTCTTCTCTGTTCTTCGCAGGTGTTTGCCCCAATAAGTCTTTTGCATATCTAATTCCAAGTTGCTGTCTGCTTTTTGGGGGACTTGAATTGTCACAGTCTCAAAGAGAAAGTGAGATTTGAACAAAGACCTGAATGAGGGAGTAGAGTGTGGGAAAAATGGAAGTTCCTATGACCAGGATCCTCACGTGACCCTAAACTACTTGATAATGTAATTGGCCTACTGCTAGGCTAATGCTTCCGCACCCTAGGCAATAAGCTACTATTGACTGAGTCTCTATATAAAGAACGGTGCCCAGTGCTCTGCATGGAGGCAGAGACGAGGCGGGTTACAGACCTAGAGACTTCTGGATGCAGATGAGATTCTAGTGCTCAACCTACCATCAAGAGAATAAAGCCAGGTATAAACCCTTTTACCCCAAGAACTTTCCGTTGTCATTTCTTGGTCTTATCAAATCCATAGTAAACTTGCCCTGGGGTGGAAATCCTCAGGCAAGACATGGAGTTAGCCACACAGTTCATGTGGGGGCAGAGTAATCCAGGCAAAAGGGAGAGCTCCTAGAAGTCCCTGTGTCAGGAAGGAGGGTGTGTGGCACGTTCCAGGAGCAGAAGTGGGGCAGAGGGAATGAAGGGAAAATTGTAGGAGAGGATGGGCAAGAGGGAAAGCGGGAAAGCAGATGGTGTAGGGTCTTAGGCCATTTCAAAGAGTTTAGTTTTTACTTTGATTTTAAGAGAGGTCATTTCAGGTTTTGTACTGAGGAATGACATAATCTGACTCACTTTACAATATTTTGTTTTACTTCTGTGGGAGATGGTATCTCTTCATAAAGAATCTGTTGTTCAGAAAACATTTATTTTACAAAGTCTTGGTGAGATTTTAGGCCTCAGAAATTTATCCTTCAATCATACGGTTTCACATAGGTTTTCTTGCTGGTGGCTAAGATGTGAGGAACAACAGCATATGTCGTTTTACAGCCAACTATAAAAACAAGAGGAAAATCGAGTCATGACTGCTGCACAGCCATAGTTCTATATTCATAGCTCACCTTTTGCTTACACCACATACCTGGGAACTTGAAAGATTTGCCAAGTGATGACGCAAATGAGATATGACTCAGTGTTTTCATTGCACTGATTTTCTTGATCTATGTAAAGAAGACAGGACAGCAGACAGTAAAGAGGTGAATGAAATCCAATTTTTATGTAGCAAAATGCTAATAAGGAAGGTACTCTCACCATAATATTGAAAGCTTATTATGTGTAATTCTATCACAAAATTTTCCTTTTTGCTATTAGGATTGAATTGAGAAAAAAGTACCTGATAACTCACTAAAACAGTGGTGGAAGGAGTAGAAAATGGTATCAATAATCTGATTGAAGTGAGTGCTTCAATGTCATTATTAACAAGAAGAAATTATTTTCCTTTGATTCCTTCCTCAAATCCACTTACTTGATTACCTAGAAAAATAATGCAATTCTATGTTGTTTTTCTAAATAAAAATATCAGAAATTTAGATTGGGGGATATTTATAGCAGAGACTGCTATTTTTTTCTGCTATCCATATTCTTCTGAGCGCAGCTGGTGTGCGGCTGCTCTGCCAGAGACGACAGCCCTGGCCTTCCAAGACAATTGCAGCTTCTTGACTCACCAACCAGAGCTTGTAGAAATTATGTGTGCAACTTCCCTGTCGCATCTTTAAAATTTTCATCCTGATTCTTTCACCTTTTTGTCGGTTGGAATGAAGATGTGATAGTGGTCAAAACAAACTGACCACCTAGATTAAGACAATCCCCTGGAGTAGAATGTAAGAAATAAGATGGAAGGAATTCTGGTCCCTGAATATCTCCATGAACCAGAACTACCTACTTACCTTGAAGCTGTTGTATAAGAGAAAAATAAATTCTATGTAGTTTGAGCTATGTACTTTGCATGGAGGAGAAATCTCTTACAATAAATAATCATATTTTAAAAATTAGTATATTTAAAAAAATAAGATACTTTTAAATTTTACCAGAGTAAATCTACCATAAACAAACAGAGTAGTGTATATACTAGAAAAATAAGAGACTATAGGTAAGACTAAATTAACCACAGAGAAGAAAATGTGTAGACAGTTTCGTGATTCTGCTGTTTTAATGGGGCCTAGCATTAAAAACATAACCTGATGGATAAGGATGTAGTTTTCTTTTGAAGGAAGCTGATGTTTCCGTTGCTAATCAGAATGGATAGTGTTTCATTGGCCAAAAACTAAGATGACTTTGGGGATTGAGAAGGAAGAGGTTTCCCCTTCCCCCTAGATATAAGAATTCAGTCTAGACTTAGAGACACAGAGAAGTCTGAAGAGGAGTACGTCTGGAGAACTCATCCTGACCCCACAGAGGTCAGCAGTGAGATGAGGGGCCCATTTCCTCTGGAGCACCCTTAAACCTCCCTTGAAGCTCTTCTGAGGGCCATCTCCACAAACAGGAGGTGAGAGAAATTGTTTGCAGGTGACAAGGGCAAGGTTCTCTTTTACTTTAGATTTGTGGAGTAGAGGAGTCATGGATAACAGAGCATGATGGCAAGACCCAGCCAGAGTGGAAGAAACTGAGAACTGAGTCCAGAAGCACTTGTAATTCAGCACCCTGAGGAGCCTTCAACAACTGCCGATTCACCCTGAATGGAAACTGAGTTCAGTGAACTGGTAGGGGCTTGTCCCATAATAATTTAGATGTTAACATGTAGCTTTATTCTGTCATCAAAGGTTTGAGGAGTTTTATATATAAATACATATGTTGGAGGGGTCTTGAGAGGATGTGACCTCTGGTTGACTCCTGAGCTGGACTCAGGCAGCCAGAAGTTTCTCATCCTCTCTCCTGTCCTTGGAACATATTTTCTGCCCACTGTTCCCGAAATGGGAACAATTTTCAAAGACATAGCCTTGAGAGAGCGATGTGTTATCAAAAACATCTGGATGGGTAGAGGCGACTGAACCCAGTGAAGGCCTCTATGTAAACCCCTAAGATTCTAGCTGGCAGACGCAGACATCCATTTGTCTTGTGGCTGCCCAAGACAAGCCTTGTGTATAAGTTCCCTTGCTTATGAAACCTGCCACCTACCAATCTGGGGTGGCCTGCCTAACCTATAACACCAAAATGCTGCGTTAGAAAAGAAGAAAGGCACTAAATCAATGCACCAGTTTCCATCAAAAGGCAGTAGAAAAAGAAGAGAAAATGAAACCCAGAGTAAACCATAAAAAGGAGATAATAAAAATCAAAGTACAGAAACCAATGAACTAGAAAACAAAAAAATAGAGAAAATCTGTAAACATTCAAAGATGTTTCTTTGAGACAATAAAACTGATAAACCTCTAGCCAGACAGATCAGAGAGGTGGTGGAGAGAGAGAGAGAAACACCAAAAATTACCAAATCAGGAATGAGAGGTGATGTCACTACAAATTCTACCAATATTAAAAGATAATGAGAGATTATTATGAATAATCTTATGTCAATGAATTTGACAACTTAAATAGCAAAACTCACACAAGGAGATGGAAAACCTGAATAGTCCTATATCTGTTAAATTGAAATTGTAATTAAAAACTTTCTGACAAATGCATTCTAGGCTCAGATGTCCTCATTAGTAAAGCTACCAAACATTTAAGGAGAACAAAAAAAATCTATAAAAATTCTTTGAAAAAATACAAAGCAATATTGCTCATAAACATAGAGACAAAGATTAACAAAATTTTAGCAAATCAAATGAAAAAAACATATGAAGAACAATATATTTTGACCAACTGGGGTTTATTCCAGGAATGCAAGATTTGTTTAACATTCAAAAGTCCATGTACTTCATCATAGAAATACTTTAAAAAGAAGAACATACAATTTCATCAGTAAATACAGAAAAAGGTACTTGACAAAATGCAATATCTACACTGATTAAAATTCTTAGTGACTAGGCATAAAAATGAACTTCTCACAGTGTAGCACAGAGAAGACAAGTAGGGACTCTGGCATCTTACTACACTGATGGACAGTGGGGTATGGGGGGGACTTGATAACAAGGGTGAATGTAATAACTACACTGTTTTTCTTGTGAAACCTTCATAAGAGTGTGTATCAATGACACCTTAATAAAAAATAAAAATAAAATAAAGAAAAAAATGAACTTCTCCAGCCTGATAATAAAGTATCTTGAAAAAACCTAAAGTTAATATATGATGAAAAACTGAATTACTTTCCCCATGGGTGTGTGTGTGTGTATATATATATATATATATATATATATATATATATATATATATATATAGTCAACTGATTTTCAACAAAGATGTAAGGGAAAACAGACCTTCCTTGTCTTTTCAACAAATGATCAAATGGTGCTGGAACAGTTTGATATCCATATTCAAAAAATGAACTTCAATCCCTACCTCCTATCTCACATCATATTTTAAAAATTAATTCAAAATGGAACATAGAACCTAAATTAAAAACCAAAAATGTTTAAATCAAGATTACCAAGATTTTCCTCCTGTTTTCTTCTAGGGACTTTAAACTTCAAAGGACAAAACCATGTGCCCATATGAAAACTTGCACAAAACTGTTCATAACAGCTTTATTTGTAAAAGCTCAAAACTGAAATGAACCCAAATTTCTATGAACAGGTGAATAGATAAACAAATTGTGGCATACCCATACAATGGAGTACTCAACAATAAAAAGGATGAATCACAAAATAATTATATTGAGTGAAAAAAGCCAAGCAAGAAAGAGACCATATTGTAAGATTCTATTTACATAAAATTTGAAAAAATGTAAACTAATGTATAGCAACAAAAAGTGGATCCATAGTTGCCTGGAAATGAGGAGAGGGCAGAGAGCTGTGGAAGAGGGATTACGAAGAGATAAAAGGACAATTTTGAGAGTGATGGATATGTTTGTTATCTTGAGTGGGATGATAATTCTACATGTGTGTACATGTATCCCAAATTATATATTTAATTATGTACAGTTCACTATATTTGAATTATGCCTCAATAAAGCTGTTAAATTTTTTCATCAAATTTATTATTTTTCTAGAGGCTAGATGTTTTTGTAATATTAAGATTTCCCACCTAGAGCATGCTGTCTATTTTTTGTTGTTGCTGTTTGTTTGTTTGTTTGTTTTGCCTATTGGCCCTTCAATAAGTTTTGCAGATTCCTTTTCTTTTAACATATAGGTCCTGTATTCTTCTTTTTAACTTAATTCTTAACTATGACCTGTTCTATGTATCTTGGCTTTTTGCCGTCTCTGTGTCTGTCTGTTTGTCAGTGAGGAAAAAACTGTTGATTTTTTAATGTATATTTATATGAGTGACATTGTCAAATTCTCTTTTTTTATTTCATTACTTCAAACCTGCAATTTTGGGATTTTCTAGACATAGAGCTACATCATCAGTTCTACATTTTTTTCCTTCCAGTGGTTTTACAAATTATTTCCCTTTTTTATTGCACTCATTAGAACTTACAAAATAATGGACATCATTAATAAATTGATGGTGAACATTTCTGTCTACTTGTGCTCTTCGGGGAAATGGCTTTAGCATACATGTTTAGAAGTATGTCTTAGGTAAAGGTGATAAGCACGACAAATACAGAAACCTCTGCTCTGGCTTGCTTTCCTGTAATATAAAGATAGGAAACGTAAAACTGTATTTCCCAGAATTCCTTGTATTGAGGCTTTTTTTATTTGGTATTTTTTTACATCTTTCAGACTTTCTGCAAGGAACACATAGTTAACTTGGCCAGGTACACATAGCTGGTAAGTGGTCAAACTAAGTAAATATATACAGGCAGATCTGTCAAAGCGCAATGTTCCAGTGAGAGTGTTTGCTTCTTGCTGGATTTATTCCTATGTCATAATTGCATTATTTGATATCCAAATATTCTTAGCAATACCTGTTTCACCTGGGAGATTCAGTAAGGGCAGTTCAGCATACATGTTGTTATTCCTTGTCTTTTGGTGATACTATGTATGTATTCTTTGGCTTTGCTTCTTTTAGCCCTGCTCACTTGTAACAAATACTATATTTTGCTTTTAAGATGATCTTTTTGTTCCTGCTTTATTGCAAAGCAATCTACTCATTTGTTAAGGGGAACAATTGCAATAATTCAAAAGCTGACTTTGTCTCTCCCTGTTCTTACATTTTAGGTATGCCTTTACCAGAGGTTAATGTGCTAAATGAAAGGTGACTCTTTATCCAGAGTTCATAGAATAATCAAATGTCAGAGTTGGAAGAAGGCTTAGAGCTCATTCTAGTCTAATACTTTCATTCTCCAGATGGGAAAGCTGAAATTCAAATAGTCAAACTCAAAGTGACACAGATTTTTAAAAACTGCAACTAGAACCCTGATCTCCTGATCTTCATTCTGATGCCTTTTTCAAACTCTCTCTGCATTCTCTATACTTTCATTAAAAATCCTATTTTAAGAGTTAAGCAAACTTTGAATTACAACTGCTTTGAAAAAGCAAAATATTCAAGAATATACTTTGAAGCAAATTTTTAAAAATCAGCTCCTAAAATACATAGACATTAAAATGCATGTGTGCAGCGTGCAGGCTCAGAACCCTACCTCAACCCCATCCCCAAATCTGAGGCAGAGAGGGGAAGGGAAGTCTTCCATTTATGGCTCACTTCAGCCCAACACTCTACGCAATCCTTGCTTCTCTGTAATTTGGCTCTCAGCTCCTGCCTTTCTAGGCTCTATGCCTTCTTTCTGTGTTTTGCAGTGACAGTTTCCAAGCCATCCAAGGAAGGTACAAATCTGCTTTTATAGTACAATGCTTTAACTAGAAAAGCCAATTTTTCTGCCTCCAAGTTTCAGTTTTAAGATCTCATCTTTATATAAAGTGGGTACAACGTGTGTGTAAGTGGGGAGAAGGCAGAAAACCCAAATCTCCTCAGGTACGATGATCTTCCACATACTCCCTCAGAGAACTGGGGCAGCCCCCTGCCTTCTGTGTCTGAGGATGAAAGCTTCCTGTCCTATTTAAACGTACAGTGTTCCTGCCTTATCCACGGCTTCACTCTCCACAGTTTCAGGCAACTGCAATCTGGAAGCAGATGACCGCCTTCTGGCGCAGGCTAAGAAGGTCAGCAGTAGCCTACGGCTGGGTTCCAGCGCCTGTGTTCTTCCCCTCGCTCCATCTCATCACATAGCATCTTCCCATCTTACATCATCACACGAGGAAGGCACACCTCATTTTATTGTGATTTGCCTACTGTGCTTCACAGATGCTGTGCTTTTTACAAATTGAAGGTTTTTCAACCCTGCATCAATGTCTGCGGGTACCTTTTTCCTAACAGCATTTCTCACTTGGTGCCTCTGTCACATTATGATAATTCTCATAATATCTCAAGCTTTTGCTTTAATTACTTACAATTATTAATTATTAGATGCTATTTATTATATATTATAATATGTCATATATTTGTGTTCTCTATATTTATATATTTTATAAAATTTATAGTTATATAATAGCATATATTATAAAAACTAATTATGTATTTGTTATATTTGCTATAGTGACCTCTGATTAATGATTATGACTTGCTGAAAGCTCAGATAATGGTTAGCACTTTTTAGCAATAGAGGATTTTTAAATTAAGGTATGTACATTTTTTTAGATATAGTGAATGCTATTGCACACTTAATAAACTACAGTATAGTGAAAAGATAACTTTTACGTGCACTAGGAAACCAAAAAATTCATTTGACTTATTTATTGCAATATTTGCTTTATTGCAGTGGTCTGAAACCATATCCAGAGTATCTTCAAGGTATGCCTGTATTTTGAGAGAGAGACCACATTCGCCTTCAATTGAAGTATGTTGTTATAATTGTTCTATTTTGTTTTTAGTTATGGTTGTTAATCTCTTACTGTCCCTAATTTACAAATTAAACTTTATCATAGGTATGTATGTATAGAGAAAACAGTATATACTCTCCAGGGGTCAGTGCTATCTACAGTTTCAGGCATTTGCTGGGATCTTGGAACATATGCCCCACAGATAAGGCAGGACTACTGTAATACTAATGCTCACTCAAACTAATGTTTGCTCTCCTGTCCCTACCATAGTTTCAAACCATTTGTGACCCCCACTATGCTGATTATACAGCATAAAATGAAACAAAATCTTTTAAAAAGAATAAAATAAGTGAGGGGGAAATCTTATTTTTCAGATTTCTCAAGGATTGCCTGATTAGCCTTAGTTAGATAGTCGTCTGATAGACTCCTGCCATCCCCTAGGATGTACAAGGAAAGTAACCTTGCACAGCTGTTCTGCTTTTGCATAGTGTAACTGTCTTATCCCTACTCCTTTGGGTCTATAAATGCCTTCTGCCATAGAGCTCTTTGGGGTTCCTTTGTAACTGCTAGATTGGACCCTGCCACCCCATGAGTCACCTAATAAAGCCAATAAGATCCTTAACATTTACTCAGTCGAATTTTGTTTTTAAAGACTTAAACAAATTATTCTAGCTCTGTGTTTAGGCCATTTTCAAATTAACATAGTCTCTAGGCACCTTACTAAGAATATTGTGCTGGCATTCTGCCTTCAAGACCAAGAAAATAAAGCACAATGAAGATTTCAGTATGAGAGCAGCATCCTTGCTGGTATCACTTACTACACATTTTTTGGACAAAATTCGTCTTATCAGAATTTTTTAAATAGAATTGGAAATATCTTAATGACGTTCTAAAGTTCAAGTCTTTCGGAGTTCATAACAGTATTAGCTGTAGGTAAATCATTTAACTGAAGGTACTGTATAAAAGTAAGCATGTTCCATTTTCTCAGATTGACTTCATAAAATATCTTTCCAAGTTCCTGTATTTTTCACAGAAATCTGCAGGGCTCACTGATTATGGGAACCTGAGCCCAATAATGAAGCAAGTTTGCTAGGCTTATCTGTACCTCTGAGAGTGTGTGAATTCGGGGGATGGCAAATCGAGCTATGATGTTGCTGCTTAAGAATTTTAATCCTTTTTAAAGTGATCTGTGAATGACCACCTATGTTAATATGAAAGACTAGAAATTTGGCTCAGTTTGAGTCAAAAATCTCTCAAAACGAAATAACTTTTGTGATATAAAAGAGTGTCAAATCTATCAAAAATTTAATTTGTAAATTCAATTCCACAAATAGAAAATTTTATGTGAAGCAAGTTTTTAAAGGACAAATACACACGTGGATATTGGACACATGTTTTACAAACCTTAGCTCTTTGTTTACCAGTTTACATGTTAGAGTGTTAGGATGAAAGTGTACTTGGCTTCTTTCTGCTACCTAGCGAAATTTTCGTGGCTTTTTATTTAAAGCAATATGCAGTGTTTCATCCAGTAGTATTTTGTGCTGTGGAGAGGGGAAATCAATTAAGACAAGCTTCAGAAACAGCTTTTAAATTCTAATTTTCTCTTTTAAAATATTATTATTGGGAAGTATTCAAGATGGAGGCATGAGAGGGTGAGACAGAAAACTCCTCCCAAAACCACATATAGTATGAAAATATAGTTAATATAACGAATCCTAAAACAGTAACAGGAAAGAGGGCTGCACCAGACTACATACACCTGGAGAACAGAGCAGACCTCACAAAACAGGGTAACGTACAAAAGCCTTGATCCAGCGGCACCCAAGCCCTTCCCCCACCCCAGCTCACCGGTGGGACAAAGAGAAACAGAGAAGGGAGGGGTTGGAAGCCTAGAACTGCTGAACACCCAGTCCTGGAGATCTGCTTTGGAGCACAAACCTACATTGTGTGGTGCTCTGGAGGTTGGAGGGGTTGGGAAGCTGGGACAGGCGAGTGCTTGACAGGCTGAGATTCCAGCCATTTATGGAGGATGGAGATCCACATCCCGCCACTCTGGGACAAAGGAAAGGCAGGTGGTCTGAGAGGCTTCCTAGCAGCTAGAGAGCTGCTGAAGAGGTGGGATTGCATGGATCTTGCTGCATGGGAGAAGGGATAGGTGGACAAGGTTGGACTTGCTCTGCCCAGCAGGTTGGGAACTTTGAGGAGCTTCAGATGCTCCATCCCCCTGGGTGGCTACTCAGCTCCGAGGACCACCACTGTGACGGGCATCCTGCTGTGCCTTCCTTCTGGCCTGCCTGCACCAGTTCGCAAACCAGCAGTCACTGCGCTGGCATCAGGCCAGCAAGAGGGAGATTCCACCTACAACAGCTAGAAACGCAAAGCACAGAGGCTTCTACCTGTGTGCTCGGCCCACTGGCTCTGATCCTGGAGGCAGGCACTACAGCCGGGAATAAGGAAACAGCTCTTTCCTCCACCCAGGCACCAGCACAGCTCCCCTATGTATCCCAACCTCGCTCTAGGAGCTGAGTAGCTCCAGAGACTAGAGCTTCTGAGCACTAGAGGGGGCCACATAGAAATATGAAACATCAAAGGAACGTGGTACAAACCAAAATCACACAGACCCTAGAAAAGGGGCTAAATGGAACTGAAATCATAATATTCCTGAAAGGGAGTTCAAAATAAAAATCATAAACATGCTTATGGAGATACAGAAAAATATTCAAGAAGTCAGGAAAGAATTTAAAATGGAGATTCAATCATTAAGAAATTCTATATCTGAAATGAAACATACTATGGAGGTATTTAAAAGCAGATGAGATGTAGTAGAAGAGATGATAAATGGAATAGAAATTAGAGAAGAGGAATGCAAAGAAACTGAGGCACAGACAGAAAAATGGATCTGTAAGAATGAAAGAATATTGAGAGAATTGTGTGACCAATCAAAACGGAACAATATTCGCATTATAGGGGTACCAGAAAAGGAAGAGAGAGAAAAAGGGATAGAAAGTGTCATTGAGGAGGTAATTGCTGAAAAATTCCCCAATCTGGGGAAGGAGATAGTCTCTCAGGCCATGGAGGTACACAGATCTCCCAAGACAAGGGACCCAAGAAAGACAACACCAAGACATATAAAATTAAAATGGCAAATATCAAGGATAAAGACAGACTTTTAAAAGCAGCTAGAGAGAGAAAAAAGCTCACATACAAAAGAAAACCCATCATATCACCAGATTTCTCAACAGAAACCTTACAGGCCAGAAGGGAGTGGAATGATATATTTAATGCAATGAAGCAGAAGGGCCTCGAACCAAGAATACTGTACCCATCAAGGTTATCATTTACATTTGAAGGAGGAATTAAACAGTTTTCAGATAGGCAAAAGCTGAGAGAATTGACATCCCACAAACCACTCCTACAGTGCATTTTGGAGGAGCTGCTATAGATGGAAGTATTCCTAAGGCTCAATAGATGTCACCAGGGGAAATAAAACCACAGCAAAGTAGAACAATTAATTATTAAGCAGATGCAAAATCAAATCAACTACCCCGAAAGTCAATCAAGGGATAGACAGAGTACAGAACATGATACCTAACATATAAAGAATGTAGGAGGAAGAAAAAGGAGGAAAAAAAAAGAACTTTTAGTTGAGTTTGTAATAGCATACTAAGTGAGTTAAACGAGACTGTTAGATAGTAAGGGAATTACCCTTGAAACTTTGGTAAACACGAATCAAAAGCCTGCAATGGCAGTAAGTACATACCTATTGATAATCACCCTAAATGTAAATGGTCTGAATGCACCAATCACAAGACATGGAGTCACTGAATGGATAAAAAAACAAGATCCGTCTATATGCTGCCTACAAGAGACTTACTTCAAACCCAAAGGCAAACACAGACTAAAAGTAAAGGGATGGAAAAAGATATTTCATGCAACTAATAGGGAGAAAAAAGCAGGAGTTGCAGTATTTGTATCAGACAAAATAGACTTCAAAACAAAGAAAGTCACAAGAGACAAAGAAGGACATTACATAATGATAAAGGGGTCAGTCCAACAAGAGGATATAACTATTATAAATATCTATGCACACAACACAGGAGCACTGTCATATGTGAAACAAATACTAACAGAATTAAAGGAGGAAATAGAATGCACTGCATTCATCTTAGGAGACATCAACACACCACTCACCACAAAGGACAGATCAACCAGACAGAAAATAAGCAAAGAGACAGAGGCACTGAACAACGTATTAGAACAGAAGGACCTAACAGACATCTACAGAACACTCCATCAAAAAGCAACCGGATACACATTCTTCTCAAGTGCACATGGAACATTTTCAAGAATACGTCATATACTAGGCCAAGAAAAGAGCCTCAGTAAATTCAAAAGATAGAAATTGTACCAACAAAGGTATGAAACTAGAAATAAAGTACACAAAGAAAACGAAAATGCCCACAAACACATGGAGGCTTAATAACGTGCTCCTAAAAGATCAATGGATCAATGACCAAATAACAACAGAGATCAAGCAATATATGGAGACAAATGACAAAAATAATTCAACACTGCAAAATCTGTGGAATGCAGCAAAAGCCGTGCTAAGAGGGAAGTATATTGCAATACAGGCCCACCTCAGGAAAGAAGAAAAATCCCATATAAACAGTCTAAACTCACAATTAACGAAACTAGAAAAGGAAGAACAAATGAGGCCCAAAGTCAGTAGAAGGAGGGACATAATAAAGATAAGAGCATAAATAAATAAAATCGAGAAGAATAAAACAATAGAAAGAATCAAGGAAAGCAGGAGCTGGTTATTTGAGAAAATAAACAAAATAGATAAACCCCAGCCAGATTTATCAACAAAAAAAAGAGAGTCTACACACATAAACAGAATCAGAAATGACAAAGGAAAAATCACTATGGACACAACAGAAATACAAAGAATTATGAGACAATACTATGAAAAATCATATGGTAACAAATGGATAACCTAGAAGAAATGGACAACTTTCTAGAAAAATACAACCTTCCAAGGCTAATTGAGGAAGAAACAGAAAATCTACATAGAGCAATTACCAGCAAGGAAATAGAATTGGTAATCAAAAAGCTACATAAGAACAAAACCCCTGGACCAGATGCTTTCACTGCTGATTTTTTTTTTTTTTTGGTATCATTAATCTACAATTACATGTGTAACATTATGGTTGCTAGACTCCCCCCATCATCAAGATCCCGCCACATACCCCATTACACTCACTGTCCACCAGCATAGTGAGATGCTACAGAATCACTACTTGTCCTCTCTGTGTTGTACAGCCCTCCCATGACACCTCTACATTATGTCTGCTAATTGTAATGCCCTTTTTTGCCCTTGTCCGTACGTTCCCACCTATCCTCCCCACTCCGTTTCCCTTTGGTAACCGTTACTCCATTCTTGGGTTCTGTGAGTCTGCTGCTATTTTTTTCCTTCCGTTCTTTCTTTGTTCTTATACTCCAGAGATGAGTGAAATCATTTGATACTTGTCTTTCTCTGCCTGGCTTATTTCACTGAGCATAATACCCTCTAGCTCCATCCAGGTTGTTGCAAATGGTAGGATTTGTTTTCTTCTTATGGCTGAATAATATTCCATTGTGTATATGTGCCACATCTTCTTTATCCGTTCATCTACTGATGGACACTTAGGTTGCTTCCATTTCTTGGCTATTGTAAATAGTGCTGCGATAAACATAGGGGTGCATATGTCTATTTCAAACCGGGCTGCTGCATTTTTAGGGAAATTCCTAGGAGTGGAATTCCTGGGTCAAATGGTATTTCTATTTTGAGTTTTTTGAGGAATCTCCATACTGCTTTCCACAATGTTTGAACTATTGTGCATACCCATCAGCAGTGCAGGAGGGTTCCCTTTTCTCCACATCCTCGCCAACATTTGTTGTTGTTTGTATTTTGGTTGTTGGCCATCCTTACTGATGTGAGGTGATATCTCATTGTGGTTTTAATTTGCATTTCCCTGATGATTAGGGATGTGGAGCATCTTTTCATGTGCCTGTTGGCCATATGAGTTTCTTCTTTGGAGAAGTGTCTGTTCATATCCTCTTCCCACTTTAAATTGGATTATTTGCTTTTTGTTTGTTGAGGTGTGTGAGGTCTTTATATATTTTGGATGTCAACCCCTTATCGGATATGTCATTTATGATTATATTCTCCCATATTGTAGGATGTCTTTTTGTTCTACTGATGGTGTCCTTTGCTGTACAGAAGCTTTTCAGCTTGATATAGTCCCACTTGTTCATTTTTGCTTTTGTTTCCCTTGCCAGGGAGATATGTTCATGAAGAAATTGCTCATGTTTATGTCCAAGAGATTTTTGCCTATGTTTTTTTCTAAGAGTTGTCTGGTTTCATGACTTACATTCAGGTCTTTGATCCATTTTGAATTTACTTTTGTATATGGGGTTAGACAATGATCCAGTTTCATTCTCTTACATGTAGCTGTCCAGTTCTGCCAACACCAGCTGTTGAAGAGGCTGTCATATCCCCATTGTATATCCATGACTCCTTTACTGTATATAAATTGACCACATATGTTTGGGTTAATCTCTGGACTCTCTATTCTGTTCCACTGGTCTATGGGTCTGTTCTTGTGCCAGTACCAAATTGTCTTGATTACTGTGGCTTTATAATAGAGCTTGAAGTCAGGGAGTGTAATTCCCCCTGTTATATTCTTCCTTTTCAGGATTGCTAGGCTATTCGGGGTCTTTTGTGGTTCCATATGAATTTTAAAACTATTTGTTACTGTTCAGTGAAGAATGCTGTTGGTATTTTGATAGGGATTGCATTGAATATGTAGATTGCTTTAGGTAGTATAGCCATTTTGACAATATTTATTCTACCTAGCCAAGAGCATGGGATGAAATTCCATTTGTTAGTGTCCTCTTTAATTTCTCTTAGGAGTGTCTTGTAGTTTTCAGGGTATAGGTCTTTCCCTTCCTTGATTAGGTTTATTCCTAGGTATTTTATTCTTTTTGATGCAATTGTGAATGGAATTGTTTTTCCGATTTCTCTTTCTGTTAACTCATCGTTAGTGTATAGGAATGCAACAGATTTCTGTGTATTAATTTTGTGTCCTGCAACTTTTCTGAATTGAGATATTAGTTCTAGTAGTTTTGGATTCTTTAGGGTATTTTATGTGCAATATCATGTCATCTGCAAATAGTGACCATTTCACTTCTTCTTTACTAATCTGGATGCCTTGTATGTCTTTGTTTTGTCTGATTGCCATGGCTAGGACCTCCAGTACTATGTTGAATAACAGTGGGGAGAGTGGGCATCCCTGTCTTGTTCCCGATCTTAGATGAAAAGCTTTCAGCTTCTCGCTGTTAAGTATGATGTTGACTATGGGTTTGTCATATATGGCCTTTATTATGTTGAAGTACTTGCCATCTATACCCATTTTGTTCAGAGTTTTTATCATGAATGGGTGTTGAATTTTGTCGAATGCTTTTTTAGCATCTATGGAGATGATCGTTTGGTTTTTGTTCTTCTTTTTGTTGATGTGGTGGATGATGTTGATGGATTTTCGAATGTTGTACCATCCTTGCATCCCTGAGATGAATCCACTTGATCATGGTGTATGATCTTGATGTATTTTTGAATGCGGTTTGCTAATATTTTGTTGAGTATTTTTGCATCTATGTTCATCAGGGATATTGGTCTGTAATTTTCTTTTTTAGTGGGGTCTTTTCCTGGTTTTGGTATTAGAGTGATGCTGGCTTCATGGAATGAGT
>JAQQAC010006877.1:6735210-6793284 GCA_029783875.1 Phataginus tricuspis | reverse complement strand
CATCCTTGCATCCCTGAGATGAATCCACTTGATCATGGTGTATGATCTTGATGTATTTTTGAATGCGGTTTGCTAATATTTTGTTGAGTATTTTTGCATCTATGTTCATCAGGGATATTGGTCTGTAATTTTCTTTTTTAGTGGGGTCTTTGCCTGGTTTTGGTATTAGAGTGATGCTGGCTTCATAGAAAGAGTTTGGAAGTATTTCCTCCTCTTCTGTTTTTTGGAAACCTTTAATGAGAATGGGTATTTTGTCTTCTCTATATGTTTGATAAAATTTAGCGTTGAATCCATCTGGCCCAGGGGTTTTGTTCTTGGGTAGTTTTTTGGTTACCGATTCAATTTCACTGCTGTTAATTGGTCTGTTTAGATTTTCTGTTTCTTCCTTGATCAGTCTTGGAAGGTTGTATTTTTCTAAGAAGTTGTCCATTTCTTCTAGGTTTTCTAGCTTGTTAGCATATAGATTTTCATAGTATTCTCTAATAATTCCTTGCATTTCTGTGGGATCCGTTGGGATTTTTCCTTTCGCATTTCTGATTCTGTTTATGTGTGTAGATTCTCTTTATCTCTTAATAAGTTTGGCTGGAGGTTTATCTATTTTGCTTATTTTTTCGAAGAACCAGCTCTTGGTTTCATTGATTTTTTTCTATTGTTTTATTCTTCTCAATTTTATTTATTTCTTCTCTGATCTTTATTATATCCCTCCTTCTGCTGACGTTGGGCCTCATTTGTTCTTCTTTTTCCAAATTCAATAATTATGACTTCAATAATTTAGACTATTCGTTTGGGATTGTTCTTCCTTCTTTAAATAGGCCTGGATTGCAATATACTTTCCACAGCCTTTGCTGTGTCCCACAGAAGTTGGGGCTTTGTGCTGTTGTTGTCATTTGTCTCCATATATTGCTTGATCTCTCTTTTAATTTGGTCGTTGATCCACTGAATACTTAGGGGTGTGTTGTTAAGCCCCCATGTGTTTGTGAGCCTTTTTGTTTTCTTTGTACAGTTTATTTCTAGTTTTATATCTTTGTGATCTGAGAAGTTGGTTGGTAGAATTTCAATATTTTTTAATTTACTGAGGTTCTTTTAGTGGCCTAATATGTGTTCTATTCTGGAAAATGGTCCATGTGCACTTGAGAAGAATGTGTATCCTGCTGCTTTTGGGTGTAGAGTTCTGTAGTTCTGTAGATGTCTGTTAGGTCCCTCTGTTCTAGCGTGCTGTTCAGTGCCTTTGTGTCCTTACTTATTTTCTTTCTGGTTGATCTGTCCTTTTGTAGTGAGTGGTGTGTTGAAGTCTCCTAAAATGAATGCATCGCATTCTATTTCCTTCTTTAATTCTGTTAGTATTTGTTTCACATATGTCGGTGCTCCTGTGTTGGGTGCATAGATATTTATAATGATTATATCCCCTTGTTGGACTGACCCCTTTATCATTATGTAATGTCCTTCTTTATCTCTTGCTACTTTCTTTGTTTTGAAGTCTATTTTGTCTGATACAAGTACTGCAACACCTGCTTTTTTATCCCTGTTGTTGGCATGAAATATCTTTTTCCATCCCTTCACTTTTAGTCTGTGCATATCTTTGGATTTGGGGTGAGTCTTTTGTAAGCAGCATATACATGGGTCTTGCTTTTTTATCCATTCTATTACTCTGTGTCTTTTGATTTGTGAATTCAGTCCTTTTACACTTAGAGTGATTATCGATAGACATGTACTTATTGCCATTGCAGGCTTTGGATTTGTGGTTACCAAAGGTTCAAGGATAGCTTCTTTACTATCTAACAGTCTAACTTAGCTCTCTTATTAAGCTATTATAAACACAGTCTGATGATTCTTTATTTCTCTCCCTTCTTATTCTTCCTCTTCCATTCTTTATATGTTAGGTGTTTTATTCTGTACTCTTTTGTGTTTCCTTTGACTGTTTTTGTAGATAGTTGGTTATATTTTTTTGCCTTTAGTTAGTATTTGGATGGTCTGCTTTTGTTGCTGTGATTTTATTTTCCCTGGTGATGTCTATTTAACCTTAGGGTGCTTCCATCTAGAGAATTCCCTTTAAAATATCCTGTAGAGGTGGTTTGTGGGAGGCAAATTCCCTCAACTTTTGCTTGTCTGGGAATTGTTTAATCCCTCCCTCAAATTTAAATGATAATCGTGCTGGATACAGTATTCTTGGTTCAAGGCCCTTCTGTTTCAATACATTAAATATATCATGCCATTCTCTTCTGGCCTGTACGGTTTCTGTTGAGAAGTCTAATGATAGCCTGATGGCTTTTCCTTTGTAAGTGATCTTTTTTCCTCTCTCTGGCTTCCTTTAATACTCTGTCCTTTTCTTCGATCTTTGCCATTTTAATCATTATATATCTTGGTGTTGTCCTCTTTGCGTCCCTTTTGTTGGGAGATCTGTGGGCTCCCATGGTCTGAGAGACTATTCCCTTCCCCAGCTTGTGGACGTTTTTGGCAATTATTTCTTCAAAGACACTTTCTATCCCTTTTTCTCTCTCTTCTTCTTCTGGTACCCCTATAATGTGGATATTGTTCCGTTTGGATTGGTCACTCAGTTCCCTTAATATTCTTTCATTCCTAAGGATCCTTTTCTCTCTCTCTGCCTCAGCTTCTCTGTATTCCTGTTCTCTGTTCCTATTCCATTAACAGTCTCTTGCACCTCGTCCAGTCTGCTCTTGAGCCTATCAATTGTTTCATTTCTGTAATCTCCCTCCTGACTTTATCCCTTAGCTCTTGCATATTTCTCTAGGTCCATCAGCATGGTTATGACTTTTATTTTGAATTCTTTTTCAGGAATATTGGTTATTTCTATCCCACCAGGACCACTCTCTGGAGTTGTCTGAGTGATTTTTGACTGGACCAGATTCTTCTGTCTTTTCATGGTGATAGAAGTGGTCACAGACAGGTGGCACGTGTGTCAGCAGGGAGAACAAAGTCCCTTCCTTCTTGTTGTTCACCTTGCCCTTCTCTGCAGCCTGTGCCAGTTACCCACACACCGGGTGGTAGTCTCTGGGATAATCCCCTGACCTGCCGTGGTCAGGTCAGCCCTCAGGGAAGCCCACAGCACTTTGGGGGGGCGGGGGCGTCGCAACCGCAGCAGGTGTGTTCTTCTGTGAGGACGGTGCCCCTTTGTGCCTTCCGGACCTTGCTCTGGGTTCCGCTGCCTGTGCCAGTTACCCACAAACTGGGAGACAGTCCCGGGGATAATCCCTGAGCTGCCGTGGGCGGGGCCGCCCTCAGGCTAGCCAGGAGCACTACAGGGTGTTGCAACCATGCCAGGTGTGTTCTTCTGCAAGGGTGGCACCCTATCGTGCCTTCCGGACCTTGCTCCGGCTTCCACTGCCCATCCCGGTTAGCTGTGCTCTGGGAGGAGACTCTGTGTGGTTGCTGCAGGTGAGGCTGCTCTCCAGCTGCTTCGCAGCTGTGGCAGGTCATCCTGTCCATTTGCAGCACTGGCCAGGGGAAACGAATGGCAGGATGCTTATCGCAGTGAGGGGCTTCCAGTCTCCTTTACCTGGCAGACCGTTAAAGTTCCTCAAGATTCCCAGCCTGCTGAGCTGAGTGTGCTGGGATGATTTGTTCAGTGGTGGGGTCCCTCTCCTTTTAAGACATTTAAAAAAGCACCAGCTTTTCTTTTGTCCCAGGGGAGCTGGCTGTGGAGACCCACTCGCAGTCCCCATCTAGGATCCTACCCTTCTGTTTCTCTAATCTCCAATACACCATGCTATGTGTGTCTGTGCTCCCGATGCAGATCACCAGGGCTGGTTATTTAGCAGTCCTGTGCTTCCACTCCCTCCCCACTCTGACTCTTTTCCTCCTGCGGCTGAGCTGGGGTGGGGGCGGTGCTTGGGTCGCATCAGGTCATGGCTTTGTATCTTACCCCCTTTGTGAGATGCTGAGTTCTCGCAGATGTAGATGTAGCCTGGCTGTTGTACTGTATCTTCTGGTCTCTCTCTTTTAAGAATAGTTGTATTTGTTGTATTTTAAAAAATATATATGGTTTTGGGAGATTTCTGCCACCCTGGTCACACTGCCATCTTGAGCCTATTTGACTAAATGTTCTACACTGCTGAATTTTATCAAACACTTAGTGAAGACCTGACACCCATCCTCCTTAAAGTTTTCTAAAAAGTAGAAGAGGAGGGAATACTCACAAACTCATTCTATGATGCCAACATCACTCTAATACCAAAACCAGGCAAAGACACCACAAAGAAAGAAATTTACAGACAAATATCTCTGATAAACATAGATGCAAAAATACTCAACAAAATTATTAGCAAACCATATTCAAAAAGATCATCCATCATGATCAAGTGGGATTCAACCCAGGGATGCAGGGACGGTACAACATTAGAAAATTCATCAACATCATCCACCACATCAACAAAAAGAAGAACAAAAACCACATGATCATCTCCATAGATGCTGAAAAAGCATTTGATAAAATTCAACACCCATTCATGATAAAAACTCTCAACAAAATCGGTTAGAGGGCAAGTACCTCAACATAATAAAGGTCATATATGATGAACCCACAGCCAACATTATACTTAACAGTGAGAAGTGGAAAGCTTCTCCTTTAAGACCAGGCAGAAGACAAGGATGCCCACTCGCCCCACTTTTATTCAACATAGTTCTAGAGGTCCTAGCCACGGCAATCAGACAACACAAAGAGATACAAGGCATCCATATTGGCAAGGAAGAAGTTAAACTGTCACTATTTGCAGATGACATGATATTGCACGTAAAAAACCATAAAGAATCCACTCCAAAACTACTAAATCTAATGTCTGAATTCAGCAAAGTTGCGGATACAAAATTAATACACAGAAATCTGTTGCATTCCTATACACTAATGATGAACTAGCAAAAAGAGAAATCAGGAAAACAATTCCATTCACAATTGCATCAAAAAGAACAAAATACTAGGAATAAACCTAACCATGGAAGTGAAAGACCTAAACTACACAGCACTCATGAGAGAAATTAAAGAAGATACCAATAAATGGAAACACATCCCGTGCTCATGGATAGGAAGAATTAATATTGTCAAAATGGCCATCCTGCCTAAAGCAATCTACAGATTCAATGCAATCCCTATAAAAATACCAACAGCATTCTTCAATAAATTAGAACAAATCATACTGAAATTCATATGGAACCACAAAAGACCCCGAATAGCCAAAGTAATCCTGAGAAGGAGGAATAAAGCAGGGAGGATTACACTCCCTGACTTCAAGTTCTACTACAAAGCTACAGTAATCAAGACAATTTGGTACTGGTACAAGAACAAAACCATAGACCAGTGGAACAAAATAGAGAGCCCAGATATAAACCCAAGCAAATATGGTCAATTAATATATGGTAAAGGAGTCATGGATATACAATGGGGAAATGACAGCCTCTTTAACAGCTGGTGTTGTCAAAACTGGACAGCTACATGTAAGAGAATGAAACTGGATTATTGTCTAACCCCATACACAGAAGTAAATTCCAAATGGATCAAAGACCTGAATGTAAGTCATGGAACCATAAAACTCTTAGAAGAAAACATTGGCAAAAATATCTTGAATATAAACATGAGTAACTTTTTCCTGAAAGCATCTCCTCAGGCAAGGGAAACAAAATAAGAAATCAACAAATGGGACTACATCATGCCAAAAAGCTTCTGTACAGCAAAGAACACTATTAGCAGAACAAAAAGGCATCCTACAGTAAAGGAGAATATCTTTGTAAATGACATATCTGACAAGGGGTTAACATCCAAAATATATAAAGAACTCATACATCTCAACACCCAAAAAGCTAATAACCCTATTAAAAAATGGGCAGGTGATATGAACAGACAATCCTCCAAAGAAGAAAGTCAGATGGCCAACAGGCACATTGAAAAGATGCTCCACATCACTAATCAACAGGGAAATGCAAATTAAAACCACAATGAGATATCACCTCACGCCAGTTAGGATGGCCGACATAGAAAAGAATAGGAACTATAATTGCTGGTGAGGATGCAGAGAAGGGAACCTTCCTACATTGCTGGTGGGAATGTAAGATAGTTCAACCATTGTGGAAAGCAGTATGGAGGTTCCTCAAAAAACTCAAAATAGAAATACAATTTGACCCAGGAATTCCACTCCTATGAATTTACCCTAAGAATGCAGCAGCCCAGTTTGAAAAAGACATATGCACCCCTATGTTTATCACAGCACTATTTACAATAGCCAAGAAATGGAAGCACCCTGAGTGTCCGTCAGTAGATGATTGGATAAAGAAGAAGTGGTACATATGCACAATGGAATATTATTCAGCCATAAGAAGAAAAGAAATCCTACCATTTGCAACAACATGGATGCAGCTAGAGGGTATTATGCTCAGTGAAATAAGCCAGGCAGAGAAAGACAAGTACCAAATGATTTCACTCATCTGTAGAGTATAAGAACAAAGAAAAAACTGAAGGAACAAAACAGCAGCAGACTCACAGAACCCAAGAATGGACTAACAGGTGCCAAAGGGAAAGGGACTGAGAGGGGTGGGTTGTAAGGGAGGGCGAAGGGGAATAAGGGACATTACAATTAGCACACATAATGTAGCAGGGTGGAGGGACACAGGGAAGGCAGTATAGCACTGAGAAGACAAGTAGTGATTCTATAGCATCTTACTACACTGATGGACTGTGACTGTAATTGGGTATGTGGTGGGGACTTGATAATGGGGGGAATCTAGTAATCACAATGTTGCTCATGTAATTGTGTATTAATGGTATCAAAGTAAAATAAGAGATACTGCCATTTTAAAAAGTTAAATAAATTAAAATATTATTATTAAAATAAAAGAGAAATTTAAACTTACTTAACTCAATGCGAAAAGGATTCTTAAAGGAAATCATAAGAACAATAATTTCTTATTATATTTTTTGTTGATGGAGGAGCGAAGGGCATTCCTTGAACAGAAAGCCCCTGAGCAAGGGCACAGCAAAGTAAAGTAACCTACAGAAACTTGGAGACCTGCAAGCTCTTTGCTGTGGCAGAGTCAAGGACTACGTTTTTCATAGGCTGAGGAGGGTCCCTGCCTAACATTAAGGATGGAGAAGTAATGGAGGGCCAGATAATGGAAGGCATTTTATTTTCTATTAAGGTGCTAAGGGCTCCTGAAGGGGGTCATCAAAGGGTTTCAAAACAGGAAAGCAACATTGCTATGTTATGTGTTGCTTTGTACTATTGGCTTGGCAGCAACATGGAAGATGTAATGGAAGGTTGTAGGACTAGTGACAGAAAGAACTGAGAAAAACATGCAAAATATACAAACTTCCAGTTACAAAATAAATAAGTTCTGAGGATATACTGTACAGCATGGTGACTATAGTTATAACACTGTATTATGTATATGAAAGTTGCTTTGAGAGTAGATCTTATAAATTTTTATCATGAGGAAAAAAATTGTATCCACGGGGTGATGGGTATTCACTAGAGTTATTGTGGTGATCATTTGCAACATATACAAATATAGAATCATTATACAATACTCCTGAAACTAATATAATGTTACATTTCAATCATATCTCAATGAGAAAAAAAGAAAAGAAAAATTTCAGTAGTATAGGAAAGAAAAACAAGAAACAGTGGAGTGGAATCGAATGAATGCAGGGAGGACGGCAGGAGCAGAGACTAAGGCAACAGCTGGCTTCAGTTACTCCTGAGGGGGAACCAGGGAAAAGAATATGGAAAGACAGTGGTTTCCAGGAAAACATTTATTCCATTTAAGTTTGTTGCCTTCAAGGTGTCCAGAGACAGAATTCTGGAGCTTAGGAGGGAAGGAAAGATGAATATCTGGGATGCTGCAGCCAACAAGTGAAATTCCCATCTTGAGGGTGAAAATGTGATGGGTCAGAGCTTGTTATATAGAGTGAGGAGGGAGGTCCAAGGACAAAAACACTGGAAGCATCATATTTATGGAGTGAGAGAAGAAGAAAAGACAAAGAAGAGACAAAAGGAATGGTTAGAGAGGGAAGAAGCAAGCAGGAATGAATTATGTCTTCCTCATGTTTTAGCCAACTGAACTCATGTATCATTACTGCCTGAGAGAATCAGGTGCTCTCCTGTTTCTATGCCTTTAACGTATGACCTTTCATATTTTCTGAAGAGTTACTCTTAAAATCCTACCCATGTCTCAGGGTCTAACGGGACTACTAGGTCCTTTATGAAAACTTTCTGGATCATAACCGACATAGTCTCTCTTTCCCATCTTTTCCCAATACCTTGGTGTCATGAAATTGGATCTAGTTGTTTTATTTAGGGAAATCTTTATTTATAATTCATTTTTAAAAATAGTAAAGCCATTGCATGTCAATGTAAACATTTTAATTTATTCTTTAAAAAATTTTTTTAACTTCTTTTTTTTTAGAGGCTTTCATTTAGAAATAAAGTGAGAGGAAAGAGCTCCTGGCTAACACCAGGAGGGGACAAAAAAGCCCCTATTTTTAACTTCTTAACAGAATAATTTAGTAAGAAAAGTGGCATTGTTTTACATTTTTCCAAATCTCTTTAATGCCTGCCTTAATAGAAGACATCTAGATTATCGTAACCACTTTTGTATTCAATCTGTTGCTATTAGCTGTGTTGTGTAAAGTACAGGAAGAAAAGTCAGCTTTACACAAATACGTAGTTGGAAAAAGGACATATTGTAATAATATTTCAGAAAACTAGGTATTCCTTCTTTTTTGGATATGAAACCAAGACCTAACAGGGATTGTTTCTTAAAGGTTAGTTGTAATGTGGAACCTGAAAACATATCAATAAAATTTTCGAACTGTTACATTGGTCTAACTTGCAATTTGAATGGCCATTTTTTTTATCCATACATGATTTTGTAACATTACTTACATATTTATCATTTGGAGAATATTGATTCACTGAGTTATGCAAGTCTGAAATATTGACATATTTCATTATCACATTTATTGATATTACCAACAGTCTCATCAGAAAAGCCTTTAAATACTGGGAAGCTGTCAAGTTCACAGTACTAGATACAACTATTCCAAATTTTCATTTTTACTTGAAAGCTCAAGTTTTATCATTGGAAACAAATACCATCAGTTATTTATTTCAATGGAACACATTCTTTTCATTGATTTCCAGAAAATGTCATACCATTCTACTCTGAATATTAATCCTTTGTGTATATGTCTTATCCTTTCTAGAGGTAACAGGAAGGAACTGGCTTAATTCCTATTTGTGTTTTCTTTTCAGCTCATAGCAAAGGTTCTTGAGCTTAGTAGGTCCTCAAAAAATCTGTGTGTGTGTAGATTTGAATTTATTTCCATTGGGAATTTAAACTGCTGTAAGATTTCTATGTGTCCCAGTTTGCCTGAGACAATCCCCATTTATGCCTATTCCATTTCGTTTAAACATTTTTTCCCAGTTCAAACAAGTAGTATTAGTTGTATTAAAATAAGTGAGGATAATTTGATGGGCCTTTATTTTTGTACTTGCAACTTCTGCTATAATCTCATCTAGAAGTGTAATGCTAACATACAGGAGAAAAAATTCTCACCTTAACACATACAAAGACAACCAGAGATAACCTTTCTATTCTAGAAACTGTTTAATGAAAAATAACTGACAGTGGATGTTCAGGACAGAATGCAGAGTCTAAGTCAATAAAATGATGTGCGCTTGGACTCAAGTGGCTAGGAACAGTTAATTCCTTCTGGTCTTGGGGGCGGAGGAAGAATTATTCAGCACAGTTGCCCCTGCAGTCTATCTGGTACTCCAGCCAGTCATGCCATGGCCCATGCTATAGGTTTCAGGATGAACAAGCTGGCAGGCTGCTAATTAGCAGGGTCATCAGGAATCATGGATAGTTATTGATCAGGTGTCCATGAAATATGTGTGGGGTACAGAGGTTGGTGACCATTTTGAGAGTGGTCTGAAAGCTCTTGTTACAGCAGTTTTGTCAGCACCCTTGTGGTACAAATCTTCAAATTTTTATTTTGTTATCAATGCTTTTTCTTTTTTTTTCAGGGGAAAGCGCGAATGCAGTCACTACCACAAATTATGCAGTCGAGTTTCCCACATTTGGGGAAATCGCAGGGGTCAGCACATCCAGAGTGCAATGGATAAGCCTCGCCCTGGGAAAACCACCTTCGTGATCATGGTATCTCCTCTGCCAGGTAAGTATCATCAATGCTTTTTTTTAAAAAAAATTGCAGTAAGCTCTTTTGGCACTAATGAGCTAAAAGCCAAGAGTGTTTAGCGAAAAATTTAGTACTGAGTTTCTGTTTCTCAAGAAAGCTCGAGATGAAAGCATTGCTTTCAAAAACGTTAAAATTCCCCATCCAACAAGAGGGTCATAATGATAGACCACATGAAAACCAAAAGCATACACTTCAAAAGTTAATGTTATTTTAACGCGATTGTGCTTGGAGATCATGATTTAACATGTGCAGCTGCAGAAGGTGTATTTATGCCATTAATAACTGGAAATCCAGGATTCCAGTCTAAGCTCTTGTTTCCAGAGCCTGTCACCATACTACATCACCTCTCAAAGAAATAGCTGGTTATTTTTCATTTCTATTGTCACAGATGTTGCTTAGATTCTCTCAACTCTAAACAGTTTTTTCAGTATCTGACCAATAGCAATCAGTAGCAGAGGCACTGTAGGAAATGCACTTTACCTCCCATACTGCTCCCAAAGTAACTTTCTGAAACACACATCGCAACAGCAGCCGCATCCCAAAAACAAACACCACTGAAGCCCCTCAAAAATCATGTTTCTTTTTTTTTTGTATCATTAATATACAATTACATGAGCCACATTATGGTTACTAGACTCCCCCTATTATCAAATCCCCACCACATACCCCCATTGCAGTCACTGTCCATCAGCGTGGTAAGATGCTATAGAATCACTACTTGTCTTCTCTGTGTTATACTGCCTTCCCCGCATCCCTCCACCCCACTCCCAACCCTGCTACATTATGTGTGCTAATTGTAATAGCCTTTTTCCCCCTTATGCCTCCCTGCCCACCCATCCTCCCCAGTCCCTTTCCCTTTGGTAACTGTTAGTCCATTCTTGGGTTCTATGAGTCTGCTGCTGTTTTGTTCCTTCAGTGTTTTCTTTGTTTTTATACTCCACAGATGAGTGAAATCATTTGGCACTTGTCTTTCTCTGCCTGGCTTATTTCACAGAGCATAATACCCTCTAGCTCCATCCATGTTGTTGCAAATGGTAGGATTTGTTTTCTTCTTATGGCTGAATAATATTCCATTGTGTATACGTACCATCTCTTCTTTATCCATTCATCTACTGATGGACACTTAGGTTGCTTCCATTTCTTGGCTATTGTAAATAGTGCTGTGATAAACATAGGGGTGCATATGTCTTTTTCAAACTGGGCTGCTGCATTCTTAGGGTAAATTCCTAGGAGTGGAATTCCTGGGTCAAATGGTATTTCTATTTTGAGTTTTTTAAGGAACCTCCATACTGCTTTTAACAATGGTTGAACTAGTTTACATTCCCACCAGCAGTGTTAGGAGGGTTCCCCTTCCTCCACATCCTTGCCAACATTTGTTGTTTGTCTTTTGGATGGTGGCCATCCTAACTGGTGTCAGGTGATATCTTGTTGTGGTTTTAATTTGCATTTCTCTGATGATTGGCGATGTGGAGCATCTTTTCAATGTGCCCGTTGGCCATCTGAGTTTCTTCTTTGGAGAAGTGTCTGTTCAGCTCCTCTGCCCATTTTTTAATTGGCTTATTTGCTTTTTTTGTTTGTTGAAGTGTGTGAGCTCTTTATATAATTTGGATGTCAACCCTTTATCAGATATGTCATTTATGAATATATTCTCCCATACTGTAGGATGTCTTTTTGTTCTACTGATGGTGTCCTTAGCTGTACAGAAGCTTTTTAGTTTGATATAGTCCCACTTGTTCATTTTTGCTTTTGGTTCCCTTGCCCAGGGAAATATGTTCATGAAGAAGTTGCTCATGTTTATGTCCAAGAGATATTTGCCTATACTTTTTTCTAAGAGTTTTATGGTTTCATGACTTACATTCAGGTCTTTGATCCATTTTGAGCTTACTTTTGTTTATGGGGTTAGACAGTAATCCAGTTTCATTATCTTACATGTAGCTGTCTAGTTTTGCCAATACCAGTTGTTGAAGAGGCTGTCATTTCCCCATTGTATATCCATGACTCCTTTATCGTCTATTAATTGACCATATATGCTTCAGTTTATATCTGGGCTCTCTAGTCTGTTCCATTGGTCTATGGGTCTGTTCTTGTGCCTGTACCAAATTATCTTGATTACTGTGGCTTTGTAGTAGAGCTTGAAGTCAAGGAGTATAATTCCCCTCGCTTTATTCTTCCTTTTCAGGATTGCTTTGGCTATTCATCTAGCTGCTTTTAAATATCTGTCTTTATCCTTAATCTTTGCCATTTTAATTATTATATGTCTTGATGTTATCTTCCTTGGGTCCCTTGTGTTGGGAGATCTGTGCACCTCCACGGCTTGGGAGACTATCTCCTTCCCCAGATTGGGGAAGTTTTCAGCAATTACCTCCTCAGTGACACTTTCTATCCCTTTTTCTCTCTCTTCTTCTTCTGGTACCCCTGTAATGTGAATTTGTTCCTTTTGGATTGGTCACACAGTTCTCTTCATATTCTTTCATTCTTAGAGATTCTTTTTTCTCTCTGTGCCTCCACTTCTTTGTATTCTCTTCTCTAATTTCTATTCCATTTACCTTCTCTTCTACTACATCTAATCTGCTTTTACATCCCTCCATTGTATGTTTCAATTCAGATATGGAATTTCTTAATGATTGAATCTCCATCTTAAATTCATTCCTGAGTTCTTGAATATTTTTGTGTACCTCCATGAGCATGTTTATGATTTTTATTTGGAACTCTCTTTCAGGAAGAGTTTCAGTGAGTTCAGTGAGTTCAGTTTCATTTGGCTCTTTTTCTGGGGTTTGTGAGATTTGGTTCTGAATCAGATTCCTTTGATGTTTCATATTTCTATATGGCACCCTCTAGTGCCCAGAAGCTCTAGTCTCTGAAGCTGCTCAGCCCCTAGAGTGAGGTTAGGGGATGTAGGGGAGCAGCACTAGTGCCTGGGGGGAGGAAAGAGCTGTTCCCTTTTCCTGGCTGCAGTGCCTGTCTCCAGTATCAGAGCCAGTGGGCCGAGCACACTGGTGTAAGCCTCTGTGCTTTGTGTCTCTAGCTGTTGTGGCGGGGCCTCCCTCTGGCTGACCTGATGCCAGCACAGTGACTGCAGGTTTGCAAGCCAGTGTTGGCAGGCCAGGAGGAAGGCACAGCAGGCTGTGTGTCAACAGTGGGGAGCCTTGGAACTGAGTAGCCAGCCAGGGGTATGGAGCACCTGAAGCTCCTCAAAGTTCTCAACCTGCTGGGCAGAGCGCACCCAGACAACCTTGTCCACCTATCCGTTCTCCCGTACAGCAAGCTTCATGCAAACCCCGCCCCTTGGGCAGCCCTCTCACCGCTAGGAGGCCTCTCAGACCACCTGCCTTTCCTTTGTCCCAGAGCAGCCGGATGTGGGTCCCATCCTCCACAAATGGCCGGAATCTCAGTCTCTCAAGCACTCCTCCTGTCCCAGCTCACAAACCTCATCAATCTTCAGAGCACCATTCAATGTAGGTTTGTGTTCCAAAGCAGACCTCCAGGGCTGGGTGTTCAGCAGTTCTCGGCTTCCACCCCCTCCCTGCTCCGTTTCTCCTCCTCCCGCTGGTGAGCTTGGGTCCTGCCAGATCAAGGCTTTGGCATGTTACCCTGTTTCGTGAGGTCTGCTCTGTTCGTGAGGTCTGTATGTATGCAGTCTGGTGCAGCCTTCTTTCCTGTTGCTGTTTTAGGGTTAGTTGTATTAACTATATGTGGTTTTGGGAGGCATTCTCTGTCTCACATCTCATGCCGCCATCTTGAATCTTCTTCAATGTTCTTGAGAAAAAGTCCAAAGTCTACTGTGGCACCAAGGTCCTTTATATTCTTCAGCTTCATCCCTAGCATCGCAGCTCTGCTCTCTGCCCAAGCCTTTGTCTCTGGCTGCACCCTCCAGTCAGTGCCCACTCAGGTCTCCATGGCCTTGGCAGGATCACTCTCTCTCTACCTGCATTTTCCTTCAGCCTTTCTCCCTCCTTCTTTCCCTCTCTGCTCCCCTCCTTGCCTATCTCCTTATCTGCCTACCTCTCTCTGTCTCTCTGCAAAGTCCAGCTCAAATATCCTGTCTTCTTTTGGTAGTGTTCCCTAGGCATCCCTTTCATCACTACTCTCAGCAAAATTCTTTTATTCTCTTCTGAGCCACCACAACAGGTGGTCTACCTCTATTATAGCACATCCACGTTATGTATTGTGATTTACACTTCAACCTATTTCCACAGCTAGCTAGTGGGTTGCTTGTGGGTGGGGGCCAAGTTTACTCTCCTTTATTTCCAGACCCTAGCACTTCATACAAGCTGCATAGTAGATGCTCAACAAATATCCTGTGAAATAAATAATCTCTTTATTTTTTAAATCATCTAGTAGGATTAAACACATTGATGGCCCTCAATAAATATTTTTTTGAAGTGAATAACTGGGTATAATTCTGTCCTTTGGAGTTAGCCCATATCAAGTTCTGAGATTTATCAGGAAGGATTAAAAAACTCACCACAGGAAATCAAGTCCTCCTCATTAACAAACTTCATACTAAGACATTGTCCATACTGAAATGCATAGAAATCACTGCAGATCATTGAGTATTTCAAATTTATATGTCCTAAAAAAAATAGGGTTTCCTCTTGTTCTCTTACTATTACTGTGAAAAGAGGATGTACAAAGCCTTCAATTGTATAGAAATAATGGACATCCTCTCTTTATTTTTATTCTATCAAGTGTTTTAGTTTTTTATTTTTTATTTTTTTCAAGGTAAGGAATCTATCAGGTGTTTTAAAGGATATGAATTTAAAAACAATCTATAAAAATTCTTTATTAACAAATTTATTCTTATAGGTATAGACCAAAATATAGGCTTTTATCTTTATCATTTAAAAAGAGACTGTGGCTTCAAAATAGTTTACTAAAAAATGTGTAATCAAGCTACTAACATTATATTGTATGTAACTTGGAGCAATCCTTGTAGAGCCTGTCATCCCCATTCTTTTCCAAATGTTATAGGAAGAAAATGCCGACAAACATTCCTTCTTTTAGTTTTTGCGTTAAAAACACTGGTTTAATTTTACAAAGCAGTGCAAAACAAACACTAAATGTGGGGAAATTCTTCAGTTCATGGAACTATTATTAGGATTGAATAAGTAACAATCATGTAGAGCAACATACTTCTCCAAGACACTTCAAAAATGGTAACTGTACTAAACTAAGGGCAAGATAAACTGTGATAGGTGTACAGATTATGTAAAATTAAGCAATTGATAATCCCAAAGGCCAGACAAGACATAGTTAATTAATAGTGGATTGATTTGCATTTGTCAGCAGAAAGCTTTTGATGGAAAAAGTTCTGGATTTGCCAGTAAAGACCTACACAGAGCATATGGTTCATTGAAACAGGATACATTATTTTAATCAGATGTTTTAAGTAGTGTGTGAAATTACTAAAATTTTTTCACAGATCAACATAACAGGAAAGTGAGCTAAAAGAAAATCTCTGAAATTCAGTGTAAAGTTTTATCTTGTATTTAATTTCCAGTTGAGTAAAATGCTTTTATATGAGCAGTCATATAGATTTTTCTTGAGCCATTTATTTGAATAACACTGATCATTATATCATAATTAAGACACACTTAGTTAATTTTAATTTATTATAAAGAAAGCAAGTGATGGGTTTTGGCTAGCTTGATTTGGAGAGAAATAGTGCCACAATAAGATTGTAGGAATCAAGAAGTGGTGGTCATTTCTTGTTTGGCTTGCACTTCTCTGGCTTTCTTTACAGTTTATACTAACACATAATTGAAAACCATGGGGATTCTGGACCATTAACTTCTCAGGGTTAGTTCCTGATGCTAGGCTGCTTTTCCCTGCTGTCCAGGCCCGAAAGCTTTAGCCGTCTTCACCATCCTATTTAACACTGTTAGCATCTTCTCTGGTGCTTGCTGGTTATATCACGAGGAGGATATAGGCTTTCCAGCTCCTATGTCTTTACTGCCCTGAAAACAGCATAGCACACACCTTTTATTTACTGTTATTCATTGTGGGATAATCTTGTTGAAAATAACCAAACAGAGAAAATTACAAAACTTAAGAAACCTTATAACACTTCTTAAAAAATGAATTTTTTAAAGAGCAGTTTTAGGTTCATGACAAATTTGAGAGGAAGATGAAGAGAGTTCCCATATACCCCCCTGCCCCCCCTTATAGTATATTAATGTACGTTGCCCCCTCGCTATTTCCTAAGATGGCTAAGAGGCCTGGACACTCTGAGGACCCCTGCTTTGGTCTTTTGTTTTTGGTGGCAGATTTCTGGTGTTTGTTGCTTTTCTGTTTCCAGGCCCAAAGATCCCTTGCTCTATAAAAAAAGGCCTGCCTTCCCAATACACAGGCCTGAAGGTGCAAAATTATAGATGTTGGTCAGAGTCAGTGTTAGGGCACCTGTCTCAGGGCCTTCCAGTCTTGACTCCTTCTCAAAGGCCTCCCAGCTCAACAGACAACATGTTTCCCTATGATGTTACCACATACGCAAGCTTTCTTTGAATAGCTGTGGTTTCTGGGGGTCTTGGGGATGATATAATAAATAAGCCTGAATGAGTGACTTAGATTTTATTCATGTACAATGTGTACTGCATCATAAGGCAAGGTTGTGGATGTCTCTAGTTTAGCCCAACGGTGCACATTTCATCGGGGTTTGTGTAAGTCACTGAAATCCCCCATCATTCAACCTTTCTCACTTTTTCCTGTTTTAGGTCCCCTCTCTGCCCAGACCACTACAATCTGCATCCTATAACAAGTGATGGAGGCTTTACCTGGAGGATGGAAGGGTGAACTTGGCGGCAAGTTAAACCTTAGAGACAAAATCTTTTTCTATGAGTAACATTAATATATACTAAATGAAGACGGAAGCTCCATATATCCTCATGCCAGTTGAGGGGTAAGAAAATTCAAAATGTTCTAAAATTAAAGCAAGTTACATTACTATTCTATTGGCTAAGATGATGATGCCTATAGTGTCTATCCTATGCATTACCGAGTCTTATTAAATAATGAAAAAGGCAAATAAGAGCACCAGAGTATGGAGGTAGAACTACTAGCAGTTCCCTCCCCCCCCCCCCCCGCCCCCCCCCCCCCAGGAGAATGAAGAGAAGAAGTTGTAATTATTAAAACATGGAAGTTTGAAGGTGGGACCTCACGGGGCTGGCCCAGACCTCTGGGTAGAGGGTGCTGCTTGGCTGGTCCTGGCATCTCCGAGGAGTTGTCAGAAGAGTGGTTTTGCAGAATAGCTGCAAAATGGAGTCAGCAGAGGCTTGGAACTAACTGCTATCGGAACTGGAAACAAGCAGAACAAGTCACCTCTCCCTTCTTTGGCTCTGCAGACTGCCTCCAGTGCCCTCTATCGGCAGACTTACTAAGGAGCCGCTGGCAGAGCAGAAACGTAGCTTGAGAGTTCCAGCTCATGCATCTTGGGCTGAGAGGTGCAGTATGATAGCTGGAGTATTGAACATAGAAAATTGTGGGGTGTGTTTAGTGGGTGGGATGGTGAAGGATAAAAAAATAGAATTAAAGGAGGAGAATCAGCTTAGTAAGTGTGGGAGGACACAGGAAGTTTTAAACAGTATTAAGTATTGTGGCTCAAGGAAGACCGTCGGTTTTACAACTGAGATTTGGCTAAGAAAGCATTTGCAAAGAGTCGTTGGGACAGATGCTAGATTACACTAAAGTGGACACAGTGCATGTTGACTGTTCTTTCAAAAACTCTGGCTACAAAAGGAAGGAGAGAAATTGGAGAATACTCTAAAGACAGCAGGGTTAAGAAATAGTGATTTGGAGGGAGTGTTTGGGGGAAAAGAGAATTGATAAGGCAGGTTATTGGTAATGAAGAAATACTTCCTTAAAGATGGAAAAGAATGAGTGAAGTTATGGAAAAAATACATGGAAAGAAGAGAAGTAGGCAAAGCCTTTGTAGGATGATTTTAACCAAATCATGAAGTTAAGTGATAAGATGTTTTGCTGATAATGAATGTAGCTGTGGGTGTGGTGGGCTTGGGACCTGGGGTGAGGATGATTCAGAACACTTCATGTGTGGAATTTAATAGGGGTGGGAAAATTCCATACCTACTGGATTCTAACAAAACGATTTCTAGAAAATGTCTGAACCAAATCAAGAATAAGGATTACATATACTTGGAGGGGGTGTTTGTGTTTGGTGTGTGTGTAAGATTCTTAGCTTCCAGTTTTGTTTCTGTAGCCCAGTTGAACAGAGGTATTATTGACATTTGGGGCCAGTCAATTTTCACTGAGGGTGGGAGACTGTCTTGTGTGTTGTGAGTTATTTACCTGTAGTCCTGGATACTGCTCACTAGATGCTGGTGTCAAACCATCTTGACAATCAAAAAATGTCCCCAACCATTGTCAAATGTCCCCTGGAGGCAAAATTACCCCAGGTTAAGAACCTCTGCTCTTGCTCCATGGGATCAACAAAGGCTCAGCTGATTTCTTGGTTCAAACCAAGCAAATGCCTGTGTTTTCAGCTTTTCCTTCTCTTGGACCTTGGCACCTTCTAATCCTAGTTGGTTCCAACACTTCTGAAGTCTTTAAACAGATTTTTTAAAAATTTATTTGGCTTTTCTAGTAGTTCTCTGTGGCAGTTTTGTTCTGCTGAAAGGAATCCCCTAATATTCAGAAACACAATTCCAAAGAACTTTTTTTTTATTCATTTATTTAGTTGTACCATTTTTCTTTTATTTTCACTGACCAATCAGCAAGCTTCAGCTCCCAGGCCAAATCCAGCTCATGCCTGTTTTAGAATAAAGTTTTATTCTTATACATCCAACCATCATTTAGATTGTCTGTGGCTGCTTTTGCACCAAGACTGCACAGTGGGGGGCACAGAGATCTAAGGCCCTCGGGCCATAGTTTGCCAGCCTTTACTCTAGATCTTGAATACTTGAAGGTAGGAACCAACAGATTGTATCTCTAGTGTCTAATATATTGTAGCTGAATGACTACGTGTTTGAATTTTCTTAGATTTTCCTAAAAGTATAAATTGAACTCAAATGTTTTCTTTCAAATGACCAAAGACAATGAAAGATGTTACAGTATTTGTCTGCATTATTATGTATTGTTTAAGTCAAATGGCATGGTTGGTTAAAGAATAATGACCAAGGGTTTTAAGAGTACAGACCCAATTCCTGGCAGTTCCTAAGAGTTTCATTTTTTTCAGTCACAGACTGCCCCTTTCACGACCTATGTTGCAAAAAAATGTGTTATTTGTTACAAGGGAAACTGTACAAAGCGAATGCTTCAGTACAAATCAGTCATTCCTAAAGATTAAACATAAAACAGGATATTTATTAAAGGCTGTTATTTACTTCATCTTTCTATTAGTAGAACACTTTCACATGTATATTTTTACATTATGTGTGAAACATGATCTCTGTGAAATTCGTCTGAAGAATATAATTTGTATTTGGTATACTAGATAATGTATTATTTGATAAGAATGCCCTCAATGTAATTTCCTTCAAAAGCAGATAGCCCTTGAAATAATCACCTTTCCTCGCCTTTTTTCACAGGCACAAATGAGGTTAAGGTAATTAGTATGATCTCATGTCACAAATGGACTCATAAGTCAAAGAAAGGAGATTATTTATTTGCTCGAGATTATTGAGATGAGTTGTCCTTGGACCAAAATAGTATTTGTGGACCCTGCCCGTCAGTATAATTGTTGCCTGTATGCTTCCACACCAAAATCTTATCATTCTTATTAATGATTTGATCTACTAACCTTTAAAGTTGAACATTGTCAGTCAGAAGGTATCCCGAGCTCATTTTACATCTTGCATATTAATGCCTGTGGATTTGGCTTCCATTAATTCTGTGACTAAAGCACGTTTACCATACTATAAATTCTACCACTCTTTGAACACAATTTACTTAAAACTCTGAAACTGTGTTATTTTACAATTTTGAGTTGTAGATGGAAAGTATCTATCATTTATTTACTTGTCTCCTGAGGGCTATTGGTAATCTTTAATGATTTACATTCCAGATTTTCCTTAGCTAAAACAGTTTTGTTAAGAACCTACAGGGTTTGTTTTTCAAATGAATGGTTATACCAACTAGAAAGAATGCCTCTGTTTCACTGGGCTTAAAACACAGGATTTTGAATCATTCCAAAGTCTGGATTTCATTGATGGCTCAGGCAGGATAAGATGGATTTGGAAACAATGAGGTGAAATCAGTGTTAATGATCATTATCTTAATTTTGGACTGAAAATTTCCCTCCAAGTCAGGCTCTGTCATGTTTAACTTTTAGTGTGTACTTCACAGGAATAAAACTTACAATGACCTCATCTACTCCCCTTTACCTTCTGATTTGAAAAAACAAAACAAAACTACTTACTTCATGAAATATATTGGAGCAAGAGACATAATCTTACTTGAAATATCTGTGCAATGGCTCTGTTGTAATGCACATATATTTTAATTGCCTCCACTTGTTCAAGCAACTTATTCCTCCAAAAATGCAATACTCTTGCTCTAGATTGTACAGCTTTTCAAACTGATACTTGGATTTTTAAAATGCATTCATAGTTGAGATACATCAGAAAGAATGTATTTGAAGTATCTCACATGTGCATTAAATTTTCCTGTAATGATAATATAGCATTACATTCTTAAGTTGTCACTCTGTACAAATGTTTGTGCATGCTTCTCAAAAAGATTTTCTTACACTTCCTTTCAATTCTATGGCTATCTGGCAGAAGAGATGACTTTCTCACCTTCAATGTTTTGATTTTTAAAAACCTACCTTTTAATTAATGATAGAAAGATTTTTTTCAAAGACATTTAAAATTATTGCAGAGAAGGAATTTTTCAGATATGATACCCCTATTCCCAACAGTCCTAATCATTACTAATATTAACACTAAAAAGGAAGAAAAAGATAGTAATAGGAAAAATAGAACTAGAAATAGGAAAGGAGACCTGGAATTTATACTTTAAAAGACAAACTTCTCCCAGTAGTCAGAACTCTTGGACACTGGCTCAACTACCCAGGTTAGAAAGAAGGAAAATGGAAGGAAAGGCTAACCCTAGAGATATTTAAGGTCAGATTTTGCAAAGTGCTGGAAAACAAAATGCAGGAACTCCTGAGTATGTTGGCAGGGCAATGGCCTAAGCGAGCTCCGTTTGGCGTCTTTCTGTGTCCCACTGAGGTGGAAGGAGGTCCCTGGAGTCAGGTTTGCTCTTCTGCAGATTTCATTTTGACCTCAGGCAATTTGCTAGACCTGACTAGCAGTTTTCCCTCTTCCCAGGGAGTTTAGAAAAAGACATCTACTTGGTGGGGCTTAATATTTGTAACCACTTCAAGACTTCAAAGAGAAAGTTATCAAAGATGGAAAAAGTATTGTTCTTTGTCACTCTTGGTCAGCGCAACAAGCTTCTCACAAAAGTGAGGAATTTCCTAGATTTTTATCATTTTGTCATTGTTGATCCTCAAAAATTGAAATCTGGAAATAAAGTCCAAACCAGGTTTTATATGTCAGTTTAAGCCTGCATTTACTATGTTTCCATTTAATTCAGTTTGAATCTAAGCTTGTGTATTTGCTGAAGAGCTACTATTGCTTTCAGATAACTCA
This sequence comes from Phataginus tricuspis, assembly GCA_029783875.1. Lineage (NCBI taxonomy): Eukaryota > Metazoa > Chordata > Mammalia > Pholidota > Manidae > Phataginus > Phataginus tricuspis. The sequence goes on along the minus strand of JAQQAC010006877.1, from coordinate 6,771,480 downwards.
AAATCTGAGGCCCATAGAAACTGGCTCACTGGCCATATTAGGAGACCAGCAGGTTCTCCTATTTTCAGGGCAGAAAAAGAATCTCTCATGTCCCTATCTGGTTCAGCAATTTTGATCTACCTGGGTGTGATGCACCGTGCAAGATCTAGTCAACCCATCAGCAAGTCTATTTCCACTCCTAGTGGCTCCAGGCAATGCCAGATCCTGGGGAATTAGGAGAACTGAAATGGAATCTCAGTCATGGACAAAGACAGCTGCTCTCTCAAGACCTCATTTCACAGTTCTGTTAAAGGTATGATGATATTTCTACCGCATCACGGGCTTATGAGAAATCTGTAAGGTAATGAGTGGGAAAGTGTCCTGAGTCAAAAAGGTAATACATCACTACTAATAACAATAGCAACAAAAATAACCTGCACACCTCCTGTATTCCAGCCCAGCACTGAGCACCAACTTACTTCTCCAGTTCTTTACAAAATCCTTTTCTTTCCACACATGAGGAAATTGAGGCATGGAAGCTGAGGTGCTGAGCTATTGGGTGGCAGAGCCAGGACCCAAGGCCAGGCCTACTTAATTCCAAAGAGTTACAAGGAATAACAAAGTCCAGTCAGCTGTCATCTGCCCTTCCAACTCGGGGTGGCCATTTTAGTCTCCCTTGCCTCAGTTATTGCTGACTTCCTTGCAAATCATCTTGGCAATTTTCTAGGAAATTCCTCACTTTTGTGAGAAGCTTGTTGCACTGACCTACAATGAAAAGCTATTTCCTTCCCCAAACTCTCAGCTTAAGGCATTGTGTTTCCATGTAGAAAGAACCATCTTAGATAGTAAAGTGGGGGTTAAAGGAACGAGTTATTAAGCAGTTACGATGTGCCAGGCACTTTGTTTAAAAAACAGGAATTTTTAAACATCTCATTTATCACTCAGTGCAACTTCAAAGGAGGAGAATACCTAGGTTCAGAAAAAAATCATGTGCCCAAGATTGTGAAGAAAATAGCAGCAAAGCTAGGGTTTGAAGTCACACCAAGCTACCTGGGCTGCCTCTGAAAAGAAGAGAATTACAATATCTTGTTTGGTCAAAATATTTTGATATTTACATCAACAATGACAAACGCCATTACTGAAACAACATCAAAGAGGTCTTTGCTCAGATATGACCTCCTCAGGACAGGAAGCTTTCCCTCAAGTAGCCAGCCTCCCCTACCCGACCCCTGCAGCTTAATTTTGCTCCACAGCACTTGCCACCATGTGACAAACATAGGATCCTTTGTCTTTATTGCCTTCCCTGCTTACTGGAATAGGAGCTTTCACAGGGCATGGGCCGTGCCTGACTTGTTACTTTCTGCATCTCTCATCTTAGAGCAGTGCCTGAAATAAAATACTTGTTAACTGAGTGAATGAGTTAAGGCAGGCTTTTAGAGGCCGAGTAGCTAGCTTGTGACAGGTTGACAGCACAGTATGGGTTAGCCTAGAAAGCACTGCTTTGATACCACAAAGCAGCCGTTTGAATTAGTTTTGCTTAATAGGTGGAAAGTGATTCCCAATTTAGGAAACTACTACCCGCATCTAAAATTTGGCTCCAGTATAGGCTTCACTCAAGAACTCCATCCGCAGGATTTATTTTATTTATTAGGCACTTTTAATACAACAATTGTAACTTTAGACTTTTTGACATTGTAAATGAATTTTTAATATTATGACCTTCCAGAAGTCTAAGGGCAAAGCAGAGATTTGAATTTATCTTGTGAAGCAATAATGTAAGAGAGGCACTGGAAAGACTGATGAAAAATGAGAAGATCAGAAGAAGGACAACTAAATTATGAAAATCTAAAGTGTTAGTTTTATCAATGAAAAAAGCACAGGAAAAAATTAGCTGATAACTACCATAAACATCTCAAAATCCAGAAAAATAGCAATGTTTTTATTAATTAACTGTCTGACATATCTCTTTTTCCCCTGCATTTTTTGGTTGAAAACACTTTGATTTCGTCGTTATATGACAATGATTCTGTAATATCATTTTTTCCATTAGCCTCTAGCATAGTTAATCAGTGTTAGTTTTTATTATTTATGATTGGATTGCACACAGCATGGGACTTCTCATGCAGATGTAATGACTGCAATGCAGCTGCAAGCTCATACCTGTAAATGTAGGAATTCTGATAAATTCTGTTTTTCATGACAGCCATAAAAAATGTGTAGTGTGTTTATAACTGTGGTGCTGCATTATCTAGCATATTCCTGAAGGAGGAGACTTTCACATTTGACTAATCAGTAAGAAACCAATTCTTCACTGGCAATTTTTAAGTTTAGTCATCGGGAAAGTTTTCCACGGACTAGCTTGTGGTGCTGTATATTTCAACCTGGGTTTCTCCTCTACTGCTCGAATACTCAGGGAGTCCGCACCTTAGAATGGGTTGATCTACAGTAAGACCTCTAGCCCTGCCTCAGTGTTTCCACATCAGGATTGGCACGGCTCGTGGTAAGCGTATGCCTGGAAACTATTCATTCTTGTGCTCGGGCAGCTGGCAGTGACTTTAGATCAACAGGACTGAAATCCACTATTTGCCACTAAACCCAATTTGAGCAAATCTGCACCTCCTCTTGCCCACAGCTGGATTCCAAAAGTGTTCCTGGGCACTCCACCACTACTTGGAAGGAAAGTTAAAGTGAAAAAAAAAGACAACAATCTTAACTTCAGTTGAAGTATTTTACTTGGGCAAGTTTTGCAAAAGCCTCTGAACATGAACCTGCGAACGCGCTGCCGGAGCTCCTTCCCGGGCCTTGGGGGCAATCCCGAAAGGAAGGGTCCTGAGCTTCCGCTTCACTAACCTCATGTTAGATGCTCCAGTAAGGGTACGCATCTCCCATACTTCAGCCGCACTAACCTTTATCTCTTTATTGACAAACGCATATTTTTGCCCTTCTTCCCACTCCTCCCGCTCACTCGTGTCTCTGTCCAGGGAGGCTGGTTCTGGCCTCCTTACGTGTGTCGCTGCCGTCCCTCTCTGCTGAATCACCCTGCTCCTCTCTTTCTGGCAAGGCCCTCATTTCTTTCTGGAGCTATTTTGTTTACTTATTTATTGTCTGGCTTCTCCAGGAGAGTGTGGGTTCCAGGAGAGCAGCAATCTTGTCTGCTGTGCTCACAGCCACACATCTGAACCTAGAGGAGCAGCTGGCATGCAGTCATTCAAATGATTTTTGAATGAATGAATGAACTATAAGCTCAAAAGTGCCTAAATACCTTTTTAATTAGCTAAAGAATATTATTTTATCATTTTAGGAGGTTTACTCCAACTCAAGTCCAATCCCCCCTCTTGCCAGCTTGGCAGAAAAGCCAGTCTCAAGTGAGGTTAGGGCTCCTTCTTCCCCCAGACTGGCAAAGGTGTTGGAATTCACCAGAGCAGCAGGTCACCAGACATTTGCCCTCCCTGGCCACTGAACTGTTCATAGTTTGGGCCAGCAAGAGGGCACCTAACTGCAGCTTCTGTGACATGCGTGTGGCTGAAGAATTGTTGGCAGGGGATGGAAGCCCTGCTCTTGGTGTTCAGCCCCCTTCAGAGGCACTGCAGCTGTTTCCCCTGGTGGCCAGGCCCTCAGCGCCCTAGCAGCAGCATGGCGGTCAGCACTCCCGGAGAGACCCACTGACTTTTAGAGTCCCCTTGCCAGGGCTAAGCCCCTCCGTTCTCTCCAAGGCCCTGCCCTGGCTTTCCTCTGCCCTGGGACACTCTGTAAAATCATTTCATGGAGTTCAGGCCTTATAACCCTGGGAATCACCACGGCCACCTTCTACTCCTGCCCAGCAAAAGCCCTGAGTTAAGGAAATTGTTCAGGACCTCACTACTTTTTTGGAATAGAAAAAGGGGGCGGGGTGGTGGGGGGGAATATGAAGGACAAACAAAATTATCAAAAATCTCAAAAATTATCCTGCCACATACATTTTATATATTTTTGTGTATTTAAAAGGACACTAACTGGCAGTTTAGCTGCCTCTATGCTATGTCTCCCTTTTGTGGACTGAATTTTATCCTCCCGAATTCATATGTTGAAGTCTTAGTCCCCAGTATCTCAGAATGTGACTATGTTTGGAGATGAGGTCTTTAAAGGTAATTAAGTTAAAATGAGGTCATTAGGGTGGGCCTTAGTTCAATATGACTGGTGTCCTTATAAGAAAAGGAGGTTAGGAGGGACAGATACAAAGGGAAGACTATGAGAACCCGCTTGGAGAAGATAGCACCTGCAAGTCCAGGAGACAGGTCTCAAAAACCTCTGCTGATATCTTGATCTCAGACTCCTAGCCTCCAGAACTGTGAGAAAGTGAATTTCTGCTCCTTAAGCCACCCAGTCGGTGGTACTTTGTAACTCAAGTCTAGCAAATAGAGACTCCCTCGGGCAGTGAGGCTGGGCAAGGCAGCAACTCTGGGCTTTGTGTAGAAGTGGGAGTTGCGAGTGTGCATCTCCTTCCTTGTGCGAGCCTCAAGATGGGACTTTAAGTCACTGGTAGCAGCACGGGGAGTTTCTTCCCAAACCACATGCAGCCTCAAAGCAAGAGAGGGCAAGTAGGAGAGCCGGGAAGATGCTTTATGAGGGCCCGAGGGGGTTTCTCTCACGCTGCTCTTTGTCTCCTCCGCTGGAATGCAGCAGAGCACCCCACCACCTGCTCAGATGGCATTTCATGCACTTGCATTCCAGGAAACGACACAAATACTCGAGTAGCAGCCGCCCTGTTGGGGTTAGCAGATGATGAATTAGTGATTTGCCAGCAGTCAGACAGTTGCATAACTGTCAAATATGAGTTCACAAATGTTTATCCATTATGTTGATTATATGTATTTTTTAACACTGAGGATAAAGTTCTGTTATCTGGCATGAATTCCAACCAACACATTTCCTCTGAAGGTTAAAAACAATCATTTGAGAGGATCTTCTTGTCTTTGTCTAGGATATTAATTTCTTCCCACATAGGAAATCTTTTATCTATTGTTTTCTCTCCTTGTTGCAGGAGGGCGAATACCAACAATAAGAAAACACATTGTTTCAAAATATATCGTTATTGTTTCAATAACAAAATACCTTGATCAAATTTTAAAATTGTTTTTGAAAGGTATAATTTAATGACAGCTCCAAATAATGATAATAACCTAAGGAAAAAATGGTTTTGTTCATTTAAAAATATGGAAATGATCATTTCAATCTCGTTTTCAATAATTCAATGACATTATCTTCCATTTTTCCTTAAAAATTATCTTTATACTTTCTGATATTTCAGATAATCCAATACTATTTGAACTACAAAACATGCAATATTTGTTAGTAAAAACATAAAATATGCCATTCCTTGACGTTAGGGACAAATGCCCTCCAATCTTTCAGAAAAATCAGATACCGAGAAGTATTTTTTCTAATATGTTCATTTAACTCCATCTTCTTTGTCCTAAAATGTAGACACACACACACACACACACACACACACACACACACAACTTTTACAAAGTATCCTTTTTGAAAATGAAACATTTAATATGTATGTATCCTACAGGGACTTTAATCCACATGGTTTCACTTGGTGATTCATTCAAATTTAACACACATAAATATATTAATGTTGTAGGATCCCTGCCAGCTTTTTTTTTAAAGGCCTTTTAATAAGCACCAAGGTTTAATGGCCCAAAGGAAAGGAGACTTAGGTTTGATTTAGATATTGAAATCATAGGGCATTATTCCATTTTTGGTGATTCTAATTTCACATAATTTTAGGAATAATAGAAAATACATATTGGTTTCCTCCCCTGGTTCCTGATACACAGCTCCTGAAATCCTGGATAACAGGGGTGTCCTTTGTTCTAGGGAGATGACTCTGGGCTAGGGTCCTGGATGGCTTCTAGATCAGGGCTGGTCACTGGAAAGACCAAGCCAGGATCAGGAGCTTGGAAATTTCAGCCCTGCTCTCCATTCTCTTGGGAAGGAAGAGGGGCTGAAAATGGAGCTAATGACTGATCATGCCTATGTTATGAAGCTTCTTAAAATCCCCAAAGCACGGGTTTCCTAGAACCTCTGGGTTGGTGAACACATGGAGGTGCTGGGAGAGTGGTGCACCTGAATAAAGTATGGAAGCTTTGTGTACTGGTAACAAAAAATTCTGAAAAGCCCTAAATTGTGACATAAAGGCCAGAGAATGAGGGAGAGAGATAAGGAGAGGTCATTAGTCAATAGCCACAAGCTGTAGCTAACCAGAAACTCCATGCGCCTGGATGAAGTAATTTAATCAATTATCTAGAAGGTCCCCAGGACCACCACATCCCCCTTGTTTGTGACCAGTGTCCGACCATTGTAAAGTACCAATCCACAAGCCTCCTCTATAGACTAACCACCTCTCCCCGGACATTCCCCACTGCTTGTTACCCTGCCTTCCTTATCTGTAGCCAATGTGAAATTAAAGAACTTTCTTTCCTTTACAGCCCTTATAAATATCCCCTCTTCTATGAGTCTGTTGGACAAATTGCTTCTGTTAACTGGCCTTGCTGCTGGTGAAGCAGAAACTCCCTGTCCCAGGACTCAGTCCTTTTTCGGACTAGCATCTGTAGAGGCTCAATAACCCCTTTTAGTTCAGTGATCTCTTGGTCTCTAGAGTTTTGATTTTGATTTGTCAGTACTTTCCCACATACCTTTGCCTACCTATCTCTTCCATCTGGATGTTCATCTGTATCCTTTATCAAATCCTTTAATCAACTGGTAAACTTAAGTATCGTTTCCCTAGTTCTGTGAACCACTTTAGCAAATTACTTAAAACCAAGGAAGGGGGCTTTGGCATCTGTGTTCTATAGCTGATTGGTCTGAAGCACAAGTGATTATCTGAGCTTATGAATGGCATCTGAAGTGTGTGTGAGTAGGTGGGGGAGCAGTGCTGTGGGAATGAGCCCTCACGTGTGGGGTCTGACACTATCTCCAAGTAAGCAGTGTCAGAATTGAGTTGAATTCTTAGCTTGTTAGGGTCCTGGGAATTGCTTGTTGGTGGTGTGGGATCCCCCCACCACACACACATGATGGAATTGTGATTAGAACACCAAAATAAATGTTTATTACTTTTGCTTATATGCTTTATTTTTCCCAAAAAAGTTACTATGTTGTTCATTATAAAGAGTAACTTTAATAACTGAATAATTAGAAAGAAATCATAGCCATTAGGTCAAAATAGAAAAAATATTTCTGAGTGAAAAATTGAATTAGAAAAATTTTTAAAAGATGCACAAGCCAAGCATAGGTGGCCAATGTGAAATTATTGTAGAATAAGTCATTCCTAATAGAACATTTTGCTTCATAATGTGCTGTCCTAGGTTATATTCGGCTTAGAAATCTCACTGTGCTGTCAAAATTGGGAAAGACAGTGTAGGTATTATTAGCTGAATGAATAATCAAGTGAATGAATGGTAGTATAAAACAGAGCATCTGATACATTGTTTAAATCATTTAAATGGCATAGAATTAGAGTTAGTACAAGAGGATCATTTTCAAAACTGTCAATTTTTTTCTTAAGAAGATGATTTTTTTACTCTTGTCTTGATTTTTTTTTCTTACCTTGATTTTTAAATCCCAAATAAAGTAAAGAGAACACATATGTGCTGTTTGACTAAAGCTCTGGTTACATTTCTCTACTAGTGTCTCAGTTTCATGGTGTTAGTCCTGAATTTGATTTCACCGTCCTTGCAAGCTAGCCTGTTGCTGCTTCATGGGTGCTGAAAGAAGGCAAGAGGCTCATGGGTCAGAGAAGAAAGACTTTATCAAGTTGTTTGTTGTGCCCAATCTTGATTTTTGATATACTGAGTTTTAGCTTTCTGTGATATATTCACATAGAAACAGGTTTAACAGGCAGCTGGGCATATGATCTGGCATTAAGGAAAAACATCTGGGACTGAGGAGGAAGGTTCAATTCTATAGGGTGGGTGAGAGAACCTATGGAAAGAGTGTAAAGTGGAAAAAGAAGAGGACAAGGGTATACCTTGGCACAGAACACCAACATTTAATGGATGAGTAACAGGAAGAACCTCCAAAGGCAAGAGAAGAATGGCTAGAAAGGCAAGAGAAAAGCCGAGAGGATGTTGTCCTAAGAACTGGAGAGGAGGTCATGGGCGGTAGTATCAAATGCTACCCAAAAGTGAGGAGGTAGTAAGTGTCCTTGCCAAAGGGTTTTCCTGCTGGGAAGACAGAAGCTGGACTGGACCGGGCTGGGAACAGAAGAGACATGAGAGAGTGGAAAGCACAAAAGTAAAAGATTCTTTTTCTTTTGTGGTCACAGTTCATATTTTAGGATGTTGCTAGTAAATTCTTTTTAAAAAAAAAAAGAAGAAATATTTTGGTCAAGTCGATTCACTTTTCTGAAGAGAATCAAACTTGGGGTATGTGTCTGGACCCATAACCTTCAAAGGTACCTTCCAGGGCCAACTGTCTCTGATTACACTGTCCTCCTTAATCCAGTGTTGGGGGACAACTAAGTCACTTGACACCTTTCGCTTCTAGGGAGCAGGTCTATGTAAATATTCATTCCTAATGAATTGCTTCCTAATTCTGAAACAGAGCATCTGGAAGTCACTTTTGTCTGGTTCCCCATGTAACAAACTTTCCCAGGCTTTTCTTTATTTAGTGTTTTTTAATGTGGATCAATGTCATGGGGAAAAAAAGTATTATGGGGAAATTAAAATGTTCCATTTGCACAATTTTTGGTAGATTGTATTCAGATTTAAAACGTTAAAATGTCTTTGACTACATATAAAATCAACTTCTCTATTGGACCACCAAGACTCTGCTTGAACATGTGATGAGAGACTATGAAAATAAGAAACTTGAAGGTGACACTCTATGCAGTTGGGTGAACACTTGGGTTTAAGAAATTTCCTTCTTGCTGAGGAAGGAAGAAAATGAAACACTTTATTTAAATGTAAGAACTCCAAACCATGTAATAGAAATTTACAAGAATGTAGTTATAGGAATATAGTTTCCAGGAGGAATTCTCTTTTCTTCTCCTCTTCCCTCTTCTCCCCACCTCCTCTGAATGTGTGTGTGTGTGTGTGTGTGTGTGTGTGTGTGTGTATGTATATATAATAGCTTATATATATATATAATATATACAAGTTTTTGTTATGCATAGAAACGTATATACAATAGTTAAGAAAGTACTTACCGGAGTAGGAGGTTTTAAAAAATTAATGTTTTGCTTTCTTTTATTTCCTCTTCTTATGGGATTAGTTCTGCTAGCCGCACACAGTAAAAGCTTAGAAAAATAATTTACCCCTCCTTTAACTCCCTTTTGTTCCAATTATCAATGCGTTAATTCTCAAAACATTTATCTGAGTAGTTTAGTTCTCTGAGAGCTCATATTTTAGGATGTCACTCGTGGCCTGGAGATTAAAACCTTCACATGTCCTCTACTATTTATAGAATTATTAAGCGAGGTTTTTCAACCATTCTTTCTTCTAAGTGGTGGGATTTAATCAGTGTTAGAGGGCCTTTGCTCTCCCCGCACCCCCTGCGGCTCCCCGCCCCGCTCGCCCTCCCCAATCTTGCCCCAGACGGGGACTTTCTCCTCTGTGTGAGGCTCTCTCCTTTCCCTGAAGGTGGGCCGAGCAAAGGAGCGTGACGCAGAAGTGGGCTGTGTCCTTGATGCCAGCCCGCGCCTCGGCCTCGCAGGGACTGAGCCCATTAGCGACGCAAACTCGCCGCGGCGACCGGGAAGCGGTGGTGGCGGGGCCGAGCTGCGCGCGCCCCAGTCCCGCCTGCGGGGCAGACGCCCGGAGCTGAGCGCACATCCTCAGCCGCGCCCTAGCGTCGCCTGTCTGTTCAAGCTCTGAATGCTACCGGGGTAAAAGGAGAAAATGGGCACGGGGGATTTAATCTGCATTTCCATGACCGGAGGGGCGCCCTGGGGGTTCAGGCTGCAAGGTGGTAAGGAGCAGAAGCAGCCCTTACAAGTTGCCAAGGTAGGACCCCCAAAGAGGTGGTGTCACCTCTCCATGCTGGCAAGGAGGGAATGAAAGCAATCTATGGATGGCTTTTTCAAGTTCGGACTCAGGAGTTTATTTATTAGTTTGATTTTGGTGCTGAGGTTGCATATTTCTAGGATGTGGGTTTGTTTTTCTTCAAAGAACTTTGGAGAGTAACTACTCTCTGATATGTAATTAACCAACAATTGATAGGAAAAAAGAGTGCTGTATTTACCCGCTGGAAAAAAAAGTCTAATTAATCAGCTTTTCTGACAACCAGCAAGACACTTTGGGAACTTTCTTCTAGACAATCTTAGAATATACAGCTGAGTTACTCCTTCATGCCGCCTTACTTGGCTCCGGGGGAAGAGATGGTCAGCTCAGCATTTGGCCTGGCTATTTTGGGGACTCTGATAAAATGTTTGTAGTGAATTTATTATGGAGAATTCATGAAAAGTCTAATCTGGGGCAATAATTTAAAAAATATGGTGAAGGTATAATAAAATCTATTTGAAAGAATATGATTTTAAGGGTTTGACAAATAAATGCAAGACTCCAAGTACTCTGTTTCGTCCTGTGTACTCATCTGGTTAAGTGCTCAAAATAAAATTCAAAGACATTTAAAATATGTTGTAAGTAACTTAGAGGTAACATTGAAATACATTTAATAATGATTTTAAATGTTTTAGAATGTTTTTATTTCCATTAGATTGCTTGTTTCTTAGCTTAATATGCTACCAGTTTGCTTAAGGGGATTTGACATTGCCTAATTGGGATTCTGCTGAAACAAGTTTTAAAATGCATGAACATAAGCGGACTTTTTACCTGATTTTAATATGATATGAACGACCATGTTTGACTAATTTCCTGTTTTATTAAAAATGCATCTAGATCTTTGTAGTTATTTTTCCTTTGGCCTTTCCTTTTTTTAATGTTAACTGTGAAGAAAGGAATTTCTTTGAATGTTTCTCGTCCCAGGCTCCTATTGGAAAATCTTTTTATAAATGTGATGGTGGAATCCTGCCACCTAGCGAAAACCTCAAACATCAGAAATGAAGCATAAAACGAGATGAAAAGCAAAATTTTTAGAACTGGAAAGTTTCTCAGATCTCCAGTTCAAGAGCCCAGAGAGGTTAAGTAACTTGCCTCAGAGGTCTTTGGCTTCAAACTAGCAGAGTGATTAAAGGACACAAAAAGGCGGTTTCATTGTGTTACTTTATGAGTCTGTGGCAGGCAACATCGGACAAATTACTAATGCCTAATTTGGCCTATGTAGAATTCATGAGACTGAATCGGATTTGTTCTGGTTCTAAATAGCAGTTGGCTGCCTCCAGTTACTGAGATTTGGATTCTAATTCCAGCTCTGATCTAACTTGCAACTGGACCGGTCTTACCCTTCCTGACTCCTCTGTCGTGTGTGTGTGTGTGTGTGTGATAGGAGAGGGACAACAGTTTTGAATGAAGGAAATTGTACTCTGCTATTAGTGTTGCTTGAGTGTTCTACAGTCCTGTAGTGTACAATTTCCGATTCTTTTGCCTACCAGTTGAAATGTGGGGACAGAACTAGCTAGAAGCTGTTGTTCTCTGGTGGTTCTTTCACAGCCAGACCTTAAGCTAGTGGGTAGTGGGGTTTCTCCTGAGTTCTCAATGTGCTTATTTCAAAGTGGTACCATTGTGTGATGATTTGTTGAAGAGCTTCGCCAATTGTTAGTGAAGGGTGCTTTGGAGGCATTTCTCTGCTCGTAGCATGTCTGTTGCCAGGATTCAGAGAGGCTGTTACCCTATGTGAGGGTCAAAAAATTCAGTCCTGCTCTCCTCGCAAGCCATCTTTCCTAAAATACCCACGCAATATATTTGCAGTTTTAAAAAGATCGTTAAAGCATGATTCTAATGTGCAGCGAAGGCATAGAACCACTGAATGTGCGTGTAAGTGTGTTTTGTTTGACCTACATTACAGTGGTCTATACAGTAATTTAAATTTTTAATTATTTTCCAAAAAATAAAAATTAATTTCGTATACCCCCCCAAAAAAAAAAGATCGTTAAAGGATCTGGATGTTTGCTTTAATTTTCTAGTCTAATCCTATTGCTAAAGTTTTTTATTTTAAAATACCATTGTAAAAGCACCTGGATGTTTGTCTTAATTCTTGTGTGTGTGGGGGGGCATGTGTTTGTGCATGTGAGGGAGAAAGAGAAAGAGAGGGATAGATAGACTGTAATCTACAGTCTAGTTTTTTCCATATGTAAAAAGTGACTGGAGAGCCTTCTAAAGAAGATAGAAATTCTAGATTATTACGGCAATGCCCACGTTTGTTCGTCAATTTTTTCCTTAATTCAAATTTATTATATCTAATTTCTTATCCTAGCATTATTTGTTCTAGAAAACCCTTGGAGCAAAGTGCTTGTCATTTTCCATGTTATGAAGGCCATGGCCTCACTGGGGTCACCGTTTTTCATTAAAATCATTAAGTCGACTCTGTTCCAGTATTGATCGCTCATTGAGTTCAAGGTGAAGTGACTTTGCTTGGCATAGAGTTTCTCCTCTTCCAAGGACTGGTGATAACTCATTAGGGCTGTTACCTCCAAGAAGGAGGATGTACAGGAAAGAGGCAGAAAGGCTGGGGAGGAGATGGTTGCTAGCAAATCAAATGGTCACAGTTTTGAAGAGCATGCAAAGTATTAACTTGGAAGTTGAAGAAAATATTTATTTCCATATAAACAAAGTTTCTGCTCTAATGTTATTAAGGATGATCAGAGGTTGAATAGCTTTTAATTTCCAGTGAATATCCTTCTAGTGACATGTTTAGTCACTTTCGAGAGATGTTCAGACATTTTTAGTGTTTAGCTGGATGACTAAACTCCAACTTTTAAGGATCCCTAACAGAAATATTAATGACCAAAACTTTTCATTGACATTGAAGCCCAAGGCCATAAAATTGTTTTGTTTCAAGAAAAAACTGAATGTTTAAAAGGCCCAAAATAGTAACAGTAGCCTGGTTTTTAAATGTTTATCTATCTTTTAATTTATGTTCTCAATACATGGGATAGGAAGTAAATATTTCTAATACAAAGCCATAGGACCATACTCTGTAAACTATATTTCCAAGAACTTATCTGCAGAAACAAATTTACCCAGACATAATTACAACATAAAGCCCCATTGTGTATGTGCAAATATCCTTATAGAAAATATGTTAGCATTCTTACTTTACAAAACCCCTTTTTGGAACATGTACGTACATGGCTGTCTCTGGACAAGTTCTTGGCAAATCACTTTGGAAAATGTTCATGTAAAGAAGTGGGGGAGACATTTTTCTTTTCCTATGAACAATTCAGAAGTAACTCATATTTTGAAAATAATGAACAAGGAATGTTCAGACTGTTTATCCCTTACATGTTTTAATGTTTAGATTTTAAGCTGTACTGATTCTCCTATTCATTTTAATTCAAAGTTTCAAATAACTTTTATTAAAATTGAGATGACAAATTGCAAACATCCATTTTATGAGGCAGAGTGGTTTTAATGATTCTCACTTATTGCTGTATATCCTCTCTTTAAAACTTTGAATAACAATGTGTTATTTAGGCATAGCACATTCAAATAACATAATTCTTATCCCTTACTGCCATTAGTGAGGGTATTAAAATGTTTCAAATAAAATAGTTCCAGAGACATAGCTATTTCTAAAGGGTAAAAAAGAAATATTTTAGTGTGTTTGTGTATACTTGAGATAAGCATTCCTTACTACATATGGAAAGCTAGTAGCCTCTTTATTAGAAAATATGACTCATCATTTTTTATTGAATTTTTTAGCACTTTCTAGAAATTCTGATGATATGCTTATAGAAGTCAGTGCACACTAACTAAATCTATTATACAGATGTTATGCAAAATCTTTCTTTTGGAATTGTATGTTCAAAGACAGATCACTGTTTGTTGAAAGACAATGAGCTAAAATAATGACTAGTACATGAACTTTGCATTATCTGGACATAGCATACCTGTAGCTCACATTTATCAAGCCCTTTTCACATGGCAGGAAATGTTCCATGTGCTTTGCAGGTATTAGCTCTTCAAATGACCCCATGAACCTAAGAAGTAGTATGAAAAATATCCTCATTTTAGAGATGAGGTGCAGAGAGGCTATGTTACTTGCTAAAGGTTAAGCTATAAAATATGGTGGGATTTGATTGCAAATGTGCATTTTCCTGTATTTGTGGAAATAGGATAAAGGTAGGTTAAGGTGGTCTGATTTAATTGGTCAGGGAAGCCACACCACCCCAGGGCATCATGATTTGTAAACACTCCGAAGGTAGTTCTGATGAGTGGTCAAGATTCAGAACCACAACTAGAAAGTTGAGGCCAGATAAGACCCCACAAGGCTTACTGAAGGGGGCTTCATATGGCCTTCCAGCACTTCCCCACCACCCGTTTCCCAGGTGATACAAGAGGAAGACCAGGGAGATGCAAGAATTGTCTGAGTCCCTGGCATTGCAAGCAGGTCATAATTAGTGGTGTGAGGGTTTTCCCTTTCTGAAGTCATGGTAGCTTGGCAGAGGGGAAGCAAGGAGGTGCTGGTAAACTCAAAACGATCACTGTAAAGACTGGGGGGTGCGTTCAAGGGAGGAGCCTGGCAACTTATTTCCTGATAGGATGTCTTCTTGTCAATGGAATTGTTGGCCTGCATAGAGCCTATGTGAACAGCGGGGTAGGAGGTAGGGAGAGGTGGGTAGGGGGAATAAAACTGGAGAACAGTGCAGGGGGAGGGGGAGAAAAAGGGTGACAGAGAAAGAGACAGTGAATAGGATCCTGTCCATTTGGTGTGGCAAGAATCCTTGCATTTCCTGTGTGTGAATGACTGTCACAGAAAGTGGCAGGGCTTAAACCGTCTTGCCAGGACCCACCCAGAAAGGCCAAGCGCTGGCAGGAGCAAGTTGGCATCTTGAGGAATTACCGGGGGCTTGTAGAAGAGCTGGGTAGGAGCCCTATTTCCTGTGTTAGGAAACTGTGCAGTGGCACAGCTCTCCAGACACCCTAGCATCTGGGCACCGGGCACAGAGAGCACAGTGATGGCCACGCAAAAGTAACCAGGGAGGCACAGCCAACAAAGACAAACGCCACTGCATGTAGTTATGAATAAATATATCTACCTTCCTGCTCCTTCTCCAATCTTCCTTCCTGCCTTCAACCTGGGAGGAGCTGGAGGGAGGTGAGTAAAGAGCAGACAACACCCTCCTCCCCATGCCAAGCCCTGGAGCCGCAAGCTGGCCGCAGTGCTCAGGGAGAGCTTAGAGTCAGACGCTGGACTGAAGCTGTAATCGGACAAGATGAGCTTAATAACCAGAAGCCACCAGAAACGCATGGGGTCTGAGCAAAGTGTTACTAAGGGAGGGATTTGGCTTTATCATTGTTGAAAGCAGTTACTGGAAGAAATAAAATAGTTTCATGTTTATAACTAAACGAGTTGGCACTCCTCAGAAATATCAGTTCCTTCCCACTGGTTCACACTACCACTTACATGTACTTGATGTATGTTAGCTCGAAAACTTACCACCAACTCATGATTTCCATTGATGATCATGTTGAAGCTACTCTTTCTAGGAAGAATAATTAAAATCTGGCTTTGGGCTTAATAAGAAATATAAATTACTCTTTTCCCTTTTTCCTTCACTGAATGTGAATCAGCATTTTAATACCCTGGGATGCTTTTTGCTATTAGGCAGATACATACTTTGAGTTATTCTAAACAGCTATTTCTTGAACGTTACTGTCAGATTCCAGAACTCTCAACTTAAAAGTAAGTACTCTGAACTTTTATTGGGTATTAAACTGAGGTGTTTTCTGTTTTTAAAGAAAATATTACTGTAAATTCCAAAAATCAGTATGTAATGTCATTGTGACATACCCATGATATCTAACAAGATAATATTTACATATTTTTCATGGTAATAGTTAGAGAAGATACATTAGCTTCCAAAATAATTTAACCTCTCTCTGTCAGTTGGTGTTCAAGAACATAATCTAATTAATATATTTAGCTAAAAATACATCACCTGTGTATATCTTACAGTCATCCAGCTATATCAACAGTCATCCAGTTAACATATGTTGCCTCATTTCATACCATTTGGGTAACAAAGTTTAATCACTCTTGTAACTGACCTTTGGGTTCCCCTGCTTCTCGAGTCAGCCAATACAGAGACAGAATGCCCCGCAGAGAAAGAGCTTTATTCAAAGCGCCAGCAGGTTGGAAGATGGGAGGGCTATTGTCTTAGAGACCCACGTTAATTCAGGGTTGACTTCCGCTCCTTTTATGCCAGGGAAAGGGGGAGTAGGAGGAGGGGCGGGAGTGCCGGCTCACTGTGGACATCTGGGCGTCCGCGAGGGTCTGAGGAAGGTCGCGAAACTCCCTGCCCTCGGCCAGCTGACTCCTGCCAACACGGGTCCGGTCGTGACGGTCCTACAGATTCTTGATAGGACAATTATTTTGTCTGCTCTCTCAAGCTGTAAACAAAATTGTTAACAAGCCTATGCGAGCTTGTTATTTTTGAGAGAGCTGCAGTCATTTTTGTGAGTCTAAAAGGGAGTGTCAATTAAGGGTCTCACAGTAACTTTCAGTTCCTCTCCTTGCTGCCCTATCCGTCCCGTTATCCTTATCTTGTTCCGCCCCCACGGAGCGAGAGGCCAGCTTTTAGCTCCTGCCAGTTCAATTACACTCTCAGTTGATAGATGGAAAAAGAAACACAAAGTGATTCTAAAAAAAAAAAAATGACTGACAAAGAAAAATTATATGAAGTAATCCAAAGTCAAATATAGTTCTCTACCTCAGGCCCGAGCACCATACCGCTCTGCCCTGGTTTGGATAAAGAGAACAGGCTATTATTTAGTAATGCTGAAACCTGTAGTAACTTCGATATACAGTTTGTATGAAATAGAATGTTACCAAATCTAATATTTAAACCTTAAAAATATTTATAATAGTTTCTTCTTTTAACGGGCCTGAGGAGAAGGATTATAGGGAAGGCCTCTCCAAGCGTAATGCGCAGTGGGAGACAAGCCTGGAAAGTGGACCAGTTTACTTGTGAACAATCCCAAAGAAATATATGGATCCCAAGATGTTGTGTCTATTCTAACAGATTCATGATGAAACAAAATGCCCTGAGGTTTGTAAAAGGAAGTGGAGAATTCCTGCATCAGCTTGATTAAACAATCCTGAAGGAGTAAACAACTTCATGAAGTTAGATGTCTCGTGTGATAAACAACGTAACATGCTCTTGGGTGGATATTTCATTGTTTGACCTCCTTAGTGAGTGAGCGCTGATTTATAGTACTAAATTACCTTATGCACTTAATTTTTCTGATTTACCATTCTTCTCCTACTATTAAAAAATAGAGATGGCCAGTTCTCAACAAACTGTGTCTTTACAATATTTGTGAAATCCATTGGCACATGGGGAGATCATGGGTGATCATAAATTTGGTGTTATGATGGTATGAATGGAGTTTCCCTCAACGGGCATATAAATTGTGTGTGTTGCAGATAAATGTACTAAAAAGTGTGGTGAATTTACCATTTGAAACATTGCAAATGGAAGATTGTGTCACTTGATTATGTAACTAATAGTTTTCCTATCCATTGGTCTTTCATTTTTATAATACTGTTCACCCATGACCAACTTTCCACTTTTATTTGGAAGCAGTGTGAATACTGGATGGATAAAACAATGTAGTGGGGGAGTTTTCCTGAACAGAACTATGAGTTTATATGTGATTATGCAGGCAATGCTCCTTCCTTTACTGCTCTTCTGTCATCCTCTTTATAGAATTTATCTGGCTTGGATTTCATCATCTTAGGACACATTAGTGTTTTCCCTAAGAATTTCCCAGAGCTCTGCAGTAATAGTCTATGAGTGTCATTTCCCCAAACATCTTATTATCTTTAACAGGACCTTCAGTTATCTATCTGGAGATAATTTTATTGAAGAAACTTGTCTATAATGTTTACTGTTGTGCCAGGCACTTCTTTAATTACCTTTTAAGTATGATGAGAGGACCCTGTGAAGTTATCCCTGAGATCTCAATTATGGAGACATAAAGAGGGTAAGTGACTTCCCCAGGTCACATGGGTAGTTAGGGTCAGACCTGGGGTTCATTTTTAGAGAGTCTGGCTCCAGGGTTTTTGTGTTCTAGAAACACTACTCTTTGGGGTCTAGTATAGTTTGAACAGCCAGTTAAGAGGGAAAGAAAGCACCTAAATTGATTATGGTGGAGATATTTTTGTAAACTAAAATGTATTTTTCCTGTTCTGACATTAAATATATTTTTACTTATTTAAATTGATGTCAAATCTTTTATCTGAAACTTTTATTTCCAGAACAAGTAACTTAGGAAATGAAATAGAAACAGACTAGAGGCTTTCATACTTCTGTCTTATGAGGGATAGTTTTTCTTTTTCATCTTATAAGATTTCCCATGTCTTTAAATATATACATGCTACTTTATTTTTGAAGCAAAATGTTTCTATCAGTACGACCATCCTTGAGAATTTTATCATGTTTAAGACATATTAACGTTATCAACCTTAAACATGAAAAAAGCCAGTTAGTTTACTAGCAAAACGAGTTTACTTGGGAATAGCAGAGGAACAGCAATTTGGGATACGCAAACTATAGTGAACATAGGCAAGTCTGGAAAATAAAGGTAGTTCTTTCATAGAGGAAAGGAGGGAGTTGGGAGCGGCTGTTTGGAAGAAAGTCCCTGGGAGGAGAGCCAGAGTTTGAGGTTGTGGCAGCTTCTCATTGGCTGGGTTGTTGCTGGGCAAGGAGGAAATCTTCTTTCATCCTGCGTAGGTAGTGAAGTGAGCTCTTCCCTGTTGGAAAATGCAAGGTGTGCTTCTTCCGGCTGAGAGGTCTGCAAATGGTGGCAAGTGGTAGTGTGTGAGAGCTCCCTCTTCCGGGCTTCCCGACTCCACTTGAAATGGGGTTTCTTTTATTCATTTTCACAAAGGGGTATTCCAATTAGTTTGTGAGATCAAAGTGTGGATCTCACAAACTAATTGGAATACCCCTAAATCTACTCATCAACTTATAACAGAAACATTCACATTATTAATGAAAATGAAATATGGTCTTCAGCTAGTGATTGATTTCTTTAATGTGGATGTACCTATGTTAAGAGAGAATTTTTTTCAGCTATGACCGTCTTTAGATTCAATTACTGAAATAAAATATTTCACTAGACCTCTGACTCAGTTTACCACATGGGGACACACCAAGATTTTCAAGATCATGAAGTCTGTCGGTCACATTATTCTCACTATAAAATCCTCAAGTCAGTGAGTAAAATGACTTTTTGTGCTGTCAAAGTAAAATATTTTAGTTTTAAAATTTCACTGGCACTTTTTATTTGAAAGATATGTAATACAGTTAGAAATTCTTTTTTCTAGTTAAATGTACAGATACAAAACTTTAAATAGGAACAAACTTTTCATCTAGTAACAATTTTTGACTAGAAAAATCATACAATGACAGAAACACTTTTGTCTCTTTTCAAAATCTTGTTTCATCCATTTCTTCTTTTAAAAAGCTGCTTTCAAAGCAATTAATTCTTAGGGGACACACTGAGTTTATTATCCTAAAGTATATGCCAGGTAACTGATGATAAAGAGTCACTTATCATTCCAGAAAAGGTCAACAAATTTGGAACATCCACTTATCTGTTAAACCGAACTCTGAAACATCCTTAGGTTCTACAAGTCTTCTAAGATTTGCAAGAGGTACCATTGAAACCGCAGTGGTAAAAATCTCTCCATGATACAAAAGCTTTACCTGGTCAGGCCCTATATCATTGCAGTGTCTTTCAAAGATTCCAGTATATTTTAAATATGAATTTTTATAACCATACTCTTGACATTCTGCAGCACTTTGACACTTTTATCTTCAACATATTTTTCTGTATTAACTGGCCAACAGATAATGCCCTGAATGGATTTTATGTCAGGCACCTTCATAACCTTCATAACCTTACAGTCTTTTCTTTATTAATCCCTGTGAAAGGAGCTACTTCGTCAGTGGTTTTATTTACGTTTTTCCCATAAAACATGAATTTATTTTTAATTAAAGAATTCATTTCCTTTTGAGGACTTATCTCTAGTATCTTTCCTTATTTGCTCTCCAAAGGATTATTTCTTCATCTATTTCCATATTGAAATAGAATCTAGAAAGTACCATAGGCTGGGACGTACCAGAAATATATGTTCTTTTATCTAACTTTACAGCAAACCTCTTCCAATATGTTGTTGTTCTAGTATTATTTCTACCAATTTCCTGGTTCTTTTTCTTTGCATCTACAACAATATTTGCTGACAAAAAATACATCTTGGCCTGTTACCATATTGTATTGTTTTAGTCATTTTTAATTGCATCCATGAAGAACTTTCTAAACATTATCATTTGGTTTAAATTTGGTAACATTTTAAATGGAGTATTGCCTAACTTCACCCATTGTTGAATAAACAAATACAGAAATTTTTCCTGTTCTGGATGCTAGTTATTTAATATCCTCTTAATCCTGTTACTCACAAACTCTAGCTAATATAGAGCACAATAAGGCAAAACCCCCCTCTAAGAGCAGTGACTATAAATCCATGTTCCAAACAGTCTTTTGGGTAGTTTTGTATATTTTATCTACCAGTCACATATGAATGGACAGTGATGGTTTTTAATCTGACCATCTGGCTGATGAAGATATTTTGTAGGATTATAGAGGAGGGGTAGCTCCGCCATGTTCTTGTTCTCTTGTGCTTGATGTGTTATCCTTAATAGCTTCCTTTCAGGAACGTTTTTAAACTTGTGTTATTTTGTGAGGGTTGAAACTAGAGCATAACTTGGAAATTCACTCAATCAAGAGAATGAACACCTGAAGAGGCCTCTTTCCCCTCTGCCATGTTGGAGACCCCTGTTTGGTGGGGTCACCTCAATACTGTATGAAGTTCATAACTGTCCGGATCAGACTGGGCCAGGGTACCAATATCAGTCCATATATTAAAGTGGATTAAACAATAGTTAGCACTCATTTCCTTCTCATTTTTTAGATGAATTATAAATGTCCATAGGAGTGCCAGTTGGCTTGGCAGATATGTGGGGGAAGCCTCCCGGGTACAGAGCACTGCAAGTACAAAAGGGCCCGGGGCAGAGCGGGCATGGCCTGTTCAAGGAACCCTGAAGCCACTGGCGTAGCTGACGTGTATTTCCATGAGAAATTACTATAAGAAGTTCAGTCTTTCACAGTGATAAAATGAAAAACTCTCTCTCCTGGGAACTCTGACCATACGGCTATTTTTCCATCTTTAAATGATTACAACACTGGTCCTACTAGGACGACTTTGAACTGTCATCTTTGTATTTCCTCTTCATCCATTTCGGCTTTTCATAACCTAGCAACCTACTGACCAGTCTCCAGAACACTTTGTTTAAATGAGTAACTACCATTGCAACTAATGTAGAAGTTTGGTTAAAAACTTTATTAAAGTAATCTTTCCTCTTCCTCTGAAATTGATTCTCCCAGTGAGGCAAGAAGAATTTAAGGAGTGTCAAGGAGTGTTTATTTTGACCTGAATGTCAGACATAGAGCAAAGAAGAGTTTTATTATATTTTCTAGTGTATCTTAATTTCATCTCTCCTTCAAAAAAGTGATGATCTTATTTAGATACTGTTTGGAAATTGAGCCATTGAAAGAACCAAAAAGCATTTTAATGCTGGCTACCACTTCTGTGTAGCTTTAAGCACATTTTAGTGAGCCTCAGTTTCTTCATCTGTAAAATGGGGTACTATGTAATAGAATTGCTGTTTTTGTAGATAAAAATTGTCACCAGTTTTTACAGGTCAGGAATCTGAGACAAAAAACTGGTTAATAATGCATCTTGCAATACTTTGTAAGGATTGTGTACCAACATGTTACCTGACACATAGTAATAATGCAGTAAAGGTGTCATCACATTATTATTCTAATTAGGGAGAGAGTAACTCTCTTCTACACAAGTTTTTTTTTTTTTCAGAAATTAAGCAGTAAACCAATTCATTGTACTCCCAGTTTACAAATGAAAGAGCACAAAAGCCAAATCGAATGATTTGTGATGATTCTTTCACCCAGTGCGAATTTTCATTTTTGCTAATATGCAACATTTCACAAAATGTTTGCAGTATCAACTACTAGTCAAGATTTCTTTGTTATTCAGGTTAATCAGTTCAAGTCCATGGGTCCTAAAGTTATGTATTTCATAAGGCCAAATAAAATTAAGTGATTGTCTCACTTAAAAATAGTACATATTTTTTAAAGGAATATACCTGAAACTATAAAGAATTAATTGCATGTTATATGGAGCTCTATTTAGAGTGAGTGTGGACTCTCTTTCAATCGTGTTAGTCTCTGTGCCTCAGTTTCCTCATTTGTAAAATGGGGTTAGTGTTTTCACCTATAGCTAAAGATTATTTTCATGATTAGAAATTATAAATGTAAATCACCTAATGCACAGGGAACATTTAAAGGTTTTTAAAAATTACTACAATGACATTTGTGGTTATTCTAATTTTATTTAACCACCTTTTGTTAAACTGAAGGAGTATCTGCTGTTTTCCCTGCAATGCCTTTTGAGGTCTGTATCTCAGTGTCACTGCAAGGGCTTCTGCGGTCCTCGGGGGCCTCTCTGCGAGACGCCATTTAATGGTTTCAGAATGGGGGCCTTACATTCACTGAGCAAACCATGGCCCTTTCATTGGAAACAGCATATGGAAATCATCACAAAGAGGAGGAATCATGTCAAGTGCTTTGAAAATATTAAAGAAAATAAATTGTTCTGGTAAGTAAATATAGGACACTGATCTCTGAATAGTCAGGAAACCGCTGTGGCAGGACCTTTGTTGAAAGCTAAATGAGCATTTCATGCTCTCCCCACCTCCACTCCCATATTCTTGTCTTCTAAATTAGAAGTTATTACTATATAAGGCTGCTTTTTCTAAGCAAATGATAATACATTAAACTCTTGGTGTTTTTAGCTTTCCAAACAATGCTGAGTTATTTTCATCACTCAAGATCAAACTAAAATTAAAAACAAAACTTGTGAAAGGCTTGGACCTTGGGACTCGGATACTACCGTGGAAGTCACTTTATGTTCATTACTTTCGTGAAAAACATTTTCTGTGGATGGTGCTCAGCATGACTGATATTAGTTTGAATTGTGTAAATATTGTATTACATTTATTGGCTGCTGCAAGGAGTCCAAATGCAGTGATCCATTTTCGGGTCTCCCATTTGGCTGCCTGACTGCCAGATGGGAAAGTGTTGATGAGAACAGTTTCATCCTGAGGCAGAGCTGCACCCCTGAGAGGAGCCCCATCCCGGTATGCTTCCTCCATGCCCAAATGCCCATGTAGCTGCGTGTTGATTGAGTTCCCCTGGTTCCTGCAGGCCTCAGAGCAGACACAGATTCATTTAAAGATCCAACTGTGATATTTATTCCATTCTGTTTTTATTACCCTCAACTACTCTGACCCTCGGCTTGCCTTTCTTATTTGAGAAGGAAAATTCCTTCTTCACTGTCTTCACTGCTCCCCTTCTCTTAATTTTCCTTCTTTCTTTATCTAGCTCTTTTTATACCTCTCTTCTCCTCCACAGGAGGAAATTTCCTAAGTAAATTAAGACTGATATCAAATCTGATATTGCCTTGTCTGCAGAAGAAAGAGTGAAAGTGTGTGTGTGTGTGTGTGTGTGTGTGTGTGTGTAACAGAGAGAGAGAGACACACACACACACACACAGAACAAATAGGAAGTTCTGCATTAGTTTCTTTTATTCGTTTTCATGGAAATGTAACAACATTCTGGACTTTTTCATTCAGGGATGAGATGAACTAGTAGGGAGAATTATTTTACCTTCATAAGCATTTTCCAGAAGTGTGCTTAGCAGTCCAACACTTCATTCATAGAAATTCCTTTTTAAGGTTTTTAAGGCCCTTACCCCTTCCACAGTTTCTAGTCTGAGCAGCTTACTTCTGCCTGTGAGATGGTTCTCATTTTCTTCTGAACATGACATTGTTCTTCCCCCAGGCCTTTGTGATTTTGACCATGATCTCTTCTGAAACGGAATGTTCTGTTTATTTCTCTGGGGCACATAGTTGGTATGTCATAAAGACTATTATTTTTTAAGGGATTGGTTAATGATTCCTGTTTTAATTTAGCAAGTGATAAAATTTTGTTCAGTCAAAACAAGTGTAGATTGAGAAGGTTCATACATTTCATTGGAACCTTTAAGGATGGAAACATGAGTTAAAAGTTCATCATCTGTATTAAGGGGAGGTGGGAGCTGGGAGATGATTATGCTTCAGGATTGAAGAAGAGGGCGACGGGCAGAGAGAAGGGGGTGGGTGGCAGGGACTGGGGTCTGTAGCACAGCATGAAACAAGGACATCCTTGCTTTAGGCACTTGTAATACTAACAAACTGGAGCTTTTACTCAGGCCTCTCGTCTGAGAGCCAAGTGGCAAAGGGTGACTTCAGCCTTCCTATTTTGCACTTATAAACAAGCAAATATTGTTGTTTTGCTATAGCTAATGTTATGACATAGAGACATTTGTTTCTCATTGGTATTAATAGTTCAACGATTTGCATTTTTCTACACTTATGTTATCATCTTGCTCTTTGAAAGCAGCAGGATCATAGCTTTTGGCATCTTCTAAACTAATGCTTAAAGATCGGTGTACATTTATGGCACGTGTGTACAACTAGGTAGTTAAGTCAGGCTTATATACTTATTAAAAGGTTGTTGAATAAATAAGTGAGTGACTGAATATATATCTTTTATTTTTTAGTGTAAGAATGGCAATCACTGAAAGCCTTATTTTGGTGAAGTTTTATCAGTTTTTTTATTTATAATTTTTATTTTTTTATTAATATACAAATACATGAGCAACATTATGGTTACTAGACTCCCCTTATTATCAAGTCCCCACAATATACCCTGTAGCAGTCACTGTCCATCAGCATAGTAGGATGTTATAGAATCACTACTAGTCTTCTCAATGTTATACTGCCTTCTCCGTATCCCCCCAACCCACCAACACCCCTGCTACATTATGTGTGCTAATTGTAAAAGCCCATTTCCCCCCTTATCCCTCCCTTCTCACCCCTCTTCCCCAGTTCCTTTCCCTTTGGTAACTGTTAGTTCATTCTTGCGTTCTGTGAGTCTGCTGCTGTTTTGTTCCTTCAGTTTTTGCTTTGTTCTTATACTCCACAGATGAGTGAAATCATTTGGCACTTGTCTTACTCCACCTGGCTTATTTAACTGAGCATAATACCCTCTAGCTCCATCCATATTGTTGCAAATGGTAGGATTTCTTTTCTTCTTATGGCTGAATAATATTCCATTGTGTATATGTACCACCTCTTCTTTATCCATTCATCTACTGATGGACACTTAAGTTGCTTCCATTTCTTGGCTATTGTAAATAGTGCTGCAATAAACATAGGGGTGCATATGTCTTTTTCAAACTGGGCTGCTGCATTCTTAGGGTAAATTCCTAGAAGTGGAATTCCTGGGTCAAATGATATTTCTATTTTGAGTTTTTTGAGGAACCTCCATACTGCGTTCCACAATGGTTGAACTAATTTACATTCCCACCAGCAGTGTAGGAGGGTTCCCCTTTCTTCACATCCACGCCAACATTTGTTGTTGTTTGTGTTTTGGATGTTGGCCATCCTCACTGGTGTGAGGTGATATCTCATTGTGGTTTTAATTTGCATTTCTCTGATAACTAGTGATGTGGAGTATCTTTTCATGTGCCTGTTGGCCATCTGAATTTCTTCTTTGGAGAAGTGTCCGTTCAGCTCCTCTGCCCATTTTTTAATTGGCTTATTGGCTTTTTGTTTGTTGAGGTGCATGAGCTCTTTATATAATTTGGATGTCAACCCCTTATGGGATATGTCATTTATGAATATATTCTCCCATACTGTAGGATATCTTTTTGTTCTACTGATGGTATCCTTTGCTGTACAGAAGCTTTTAGTTTGATATAGTCTCACTTGTTCATTTTTGCTTTTGTTTCCCTTGCCCAGGGAGATATGTTCATGAAGAAGTTGCTCATGTTTATGTCCAAGAGATATTTGCCTATATTTTTTTCTAAGAGTTTTGTGGTTTCATGACTTACATTCAGGTCTTTGATCCATTTTGAGTTTACTTTTGTGTATGGGTTAGACAGTAATCCAGTTTCATTCTCTTACATGTAGCTGTCCAGTTTGCCAACACCAGCTGTTGAAGAGGCTATCATTTCCCTATTGTATATCCATGGTCCCTTTATCATATATTAATTGACCATATATGCTTGGGTTTATATCTGAGCCCTGTATTCTGTTCCACTGGTCTATGGGTCTGTTTTTGTGCCAGTACCAAATTGTCTTGATTACTGTGGCTTTGTAGTAGAGCTTGAAGTAAGGGGCATAATTCCCCCTGCTTTATTCTTCCTTCTCAGGATTGCTTTGGCTATTTGGGGTCTTTTGTGGTTCCATGTGAATTTTAGAACTATTTGCTCTAGTTCAGTGAAGAATGCTGTAGGTATTTTGATAAGGATTGCATTGAATCTGTAGATTGCTTTAGGCAGGATGGCCATTTTGACAATATTAATTCATCCTAGTCCAGAGCATGGGATGAATTTCCATTTATAAGTGTCCTCTTTAATTTCTCTTAAGAATGTCTTGTAGTTTTCAAGGTATAGGTCTTTCACTTCCTTGGTTAGGTTTATTCCTAGATATTTTATTCATTTGGATGCAATTGTGAATGGAATTGTTTTCCTGATTTCTCTTGCTGCTAGTTCATCGTTGGTGTATAGGAATGCAACAGATTTCTGTGCATTAATTTTGTATCCTGCAGCTTTGCTGATTTCATATCTGTTTTTTTAATTAGCAATTCTTTAACAGGTAATTAGAAGAATGATACATATACACTCTGTATGTGTGTGTTTACAGTTTTATCTGATATTATGTAGTAACAAGATACCAATCTAAGAGGTTTAGTGAAAAGACCTTGGATTGAACTGAGAATCAAGAGACCTGAAATCTAGGCATGGGCCTAACTTGATTTTACTTTGTAACCTTAACTAAGGCATTATTAAAACTGTTTCACTTTCATTTTGTCTATTTATAAAATGAAAGATATGGAATAGATGATTTCAAGATTCCTTTTAGCTGGAGTCTATTTTTAATCAAGAAGATAATAGGTGAAAGAAAATGCCCTTAAATGGTCATATTTTTCCCTGTTAACTTGAAAAATGAAGCAGTGTATTTTGGAAATGGCAATTCTTTATATAGCATTTTATGGGAATTTGATTTTCCTTTGTCCAAATTATAATTTATTTTTAAAAGACAAAACAAAAACTCAAAATGGTTTCAATGTGTTCTTTCACTAGATTTTCTTTTTTTAATGCTTACAATTGTATTGCAGTTAGCATTTTCTAATGCGAACATTAGGGTATTTTTGCTAAATGCTTGATTCTTTAATAATAATGAGGTAGTTCCCTAGCATATGCAAATGTAAACAATATGTATTCAAAATATCATTAAGAATTCATGGGTTTAAACACAATGATGTTTTTATAAATTTGTCTTCTACACTCAAACTCTGGTTCTGACATGATTTATAGCTTTTAAGTTTTATTCTCGTTACTCTACTAGAAATCCCAGAGAGACGGTGGATATAGACATCTGATAGAGTAAATCCACTCATTCTGACCTAGCTGTTCACTTCTATGAAATGTTCTAATTTTATAGAGAAGAGGGAATGTATTTAATATTCTTCATCTAGTCCTTAAACCTCTCATTTGGGTGAATATGTCGAAGAGGGAAAGGAGGGAGTTCATGGCAAGCTTGGGCTTGATTTGTTTAGTTACATGTCTCAAAGTGTGGTATTTTGAATCAAATCATGGCTCTATGGATTGCTTAAGGCCTTTATTTTTTTAAAAAAGTAAAATAGCTAACATTGAAAAAGGCTTTTATTTTTGAATTATAAAAAATGGCACATTATTATTGTAAAAAAATTCAAACATTATAGAAAAGAATAAAAACAAAGGGAAAATCATGCCATCCAAAAATAACACATTATTAACATTTTGGTGGACAACTTTTCAGACCCCTCTTCCTGTACACACATCAACTTACAATTACATTTATAGTCAATTCCATGTAAAAAGAATGGTATTCAATGTACTTTCTTATTAATGATACAACATGCACATATTTCCATATCTGTGAAGACTGATTTAAATAATAACTTTTAATGGATGTCTAGTATTACATGGTATGGATTGATTATAATTTACATAATCCATTCCCTACTGAACATGTAAGTTATTTCTAAGTTTTCACCATTACAAATAGTGCTGAAATGAAGACTTTTGTATGTATAAAATATGTGCACTGGTCTGATTGTTCCTATAGAATAAATTCCTAGAAGTAGAATTACTAGTCTGAGAGTATGCTATATATTTTTGGTGAAAGTAAAGACTGTCTGAATTATTGGGGGCAACTATTATATAGAGAGAAATTTTCTTATCATGTACATATTACTCATTATTATACTGGCAAGTGTAATTGTATTTGGTTGATAAAATAAGCAAATAATTAAGGTCCAATAATCTATGTAACATACTTCTGTCTCTAAACATTTAAAAATATTGAAAGTGACTTTAACTTTAAAAAATGTCTTGAAAGAAAAAATTTTGAGAGAACAGTAATTCCTGCATATTTCAGTTCTATTAAATTTCCAGATTGTTTCGGGATAAAAATTTTACATAAAGGTGATGAGTGTCTTGAAAGCAATGTACCAAAAAAAAAAAAGCAATGTACAAGAAAGTATTAAGGCCTAGGGTATGAGATTTTTTTTTTATTAAAGAATAACTGATGTACAATCTTATGAAGGTTTCACATAAACAACATTGTGGTTTCAACATTCACACATATCATCAAGTCCTCACTCCTCCATTGCAGTCACTGTCCATCAGCATAGTAAGATGCTATAGGGTCACTACTTGTCTTCTCTGTGCTGTACCATCTTCCCCGTGACCTGCCTATATTGTGAGTGCTGATTATAATACCCGTTAATCCCCTTCTCCCTCCCTCCCTCCCCACCCGCCCTCCCCCACCCCTCCCCTTTGGTAACTGCTAGTCCCTTCTTGGAATCTGTGAGTCTGCTGTTATTTTGTTACTTCAGTTTTGTTTTGTTTTTATACTCCACAAATGATTGAAGTCATTTGGTACTTGTCTTTCTCTTCCTGGCTTATTTCACTGAACATAATACCCTTTAGTTGCATCCATTTTGTTGCAAATGGTAGGATTTCTTTTCTTTTCATG
Source organism: Phataginus tricuspis (assembly GCA_029783875.1). NCBI lineage: Eukaryota > Metazoa > Chordata > Mammalia > Pholidota > Manidae > Phataginus > Phataginus tricuspis. The sequence continues at coordinate 6,742,121 of JAQQAC010006877.1, read as the reverse complement.
GCTGAATAATAGGAAATGAGAATTTGCAGCTTTCTATGGAATAATCAAGAGAGAATAGTCAGATAAGTCATATTTTTTAAAACTTACCCTAAAGAAATAAACTCTGATATCTCCCTTTGAGAGACAAGTGAAAATAGGTTGTATACATAGTATAGGATATACAAAGGTATTGTAGTGAATATCATCATAGTATTGTTTCCTAAAGTTATAGGGTCAGTTTCAAGGGAAAGTCTTCCTTAGTAAACACATCATTGAAATTCAGGTCTTTGAATTAATTTTGTTTGTTTGTTTTAATTTAGAAAAATATTGCGAAACTTCGATTTAGTTTTTCAGATAGTTTATGTAATTTTGTTTTAATAAAATGTAAAGGTCCCTAATCTGCCTGGTTCTTAGGAAAAGATAAATAACTTATTTTTAAAAGATCAGTGTGGCGCTATAAAACATAGAGGGATGACCACCTAGGGTCTTCTGTTCAATTCTCTGGCACTGCAGAGGGGCCCTGAGACAGGCCCGGCAGCCTGGCCTGGAACATGAGTGCACCAGAACAACTCCAGGCCGAGAAAGGAGTGCGTGGCTTGTATGTATTCTCAAGCATCCTTTAGACATTAACAAAGAATACTGGTGATTGTAAATTCACCCCAAGGGAAGCATAATAGAAAGATAAAGCTCCTTTCATTGAAACATCCAAAGGATGGGAAGATATATATATATAAAACATTACACCATTTTCAGGGCCCTTAGTTTAATGTTGTGGCAGTAATGCGGCAGTTTCCGAGCAAGCCTAGGCCAAAGCCATGTGTGTGACACTCTTGATCTAGAGGAGTTGCGCTCTTTTGGGTGTGTGGGAGAGGGGAGAGGGTGTGGGAAGTGGAGATGCCTGTTCTCCAGCTGTGCCGGGAGACAGGTTTTCACTCCAGTAGACAGAGCACGTGGAAGCAGTAAGAACTGTTTGTGAAACGCAGGGCATCTGCTGTGCTGGAGTCCAGGTAACGGTGTGTGACACAGCACTGTGAGAGCTGTGTTCTGACCACTTCTCATATATAGGGAGGCTGGATTGGGAAGGCGGATAGCAAGGACTGAACCCTGGAGGGTTGCGCAACTTCACAATTTTGTACGCAAGAGCCACGTCCCTTCAAGCAGAGAAGTGGCTTTGTCATAGAGGCCTCGAGAAAAAGCGGTGATGGGGCAGACATGGGTGGGCGGGGGGCCGCACCTGTCCTGGGAAGGCTGGAGCAGAAGGATGTTGGGGGACTTGCTCCTGAGCATGGAGGAGGAGCTAGCAAACTTCCAGTTATTACTGTCAGGGGGCCACTGTGATTACACTCTGTGATCGCCAGGGCACAGCCTGGGTCCATATTTCTGTCTCTTCCCAGAAGTTCGTATCCATTTACCAAAAGTTATCTGCAAACTAAAATAATTACAAATGACACAACCCAGCAATTGCACGAGGTCATTTACTGATCAGTCTGCCCTCGCTCTCTCCCATTTGCTAAAGACAGCGGAAGCGAGCAGGGTCCCACCCCCACCCCAATTGTTTTGTTTTCCACTTCCAGAGTCTGTGTTCTGCAGTGACCCCCACACCATTAATCCAGCTTACGGACTGAAGGTTCACCAGTCCTTCTCTGTTGCTGCTTTTAATCTTAGACTCTGTCTTTGCCACAGCCCATGTTGCCGTGTCTCACTGTTGTTTCAGGTCTAAAGGTTGCTCCAGGTGCAGGTGCGGGGGAAGCCCGGACACTGATGCCTCACATGCTTCCTTTGAACCAGCTCCTTCCTGGGGTGGGCAAGCTGACTGGAGAATGCCGACGAGCTCACTCAGCGTGGCTTCTCCTTTTCTGTCCTAGGACTTTGTTTTTCCCTCTGCCCCTTAATATACTTTTGACCTTGCAAAACATGCCTGTATTCACATCTTGAAGAAGAGCATTGCACCGGGGATTTCCATTTTTACAGCATTCAAAATCACTTAATCTTCATGAGCACAAATGCTTAGAAATCACTTTTTAATTTTGTGTATGAGTATATGTTTATGGGAAATATGTTTTCAATTATTGCCAGTTTCAGCTAATTAATAGGATAGACAGGGAAAACTGGTGCTGATCTCCAAAAGAAGAGATTACTTTTAGGGACTAAGTGGCTTTAGGGAACTTGAAACCACTATCTGTAAGCATTTCTTAGAAAACATGCATTGTTAAGGAGCTTAGTGTGTGGATGGGTATATGGGGAGTGGGAGGAGGAACCCAGTCCAATAATTTATTTTAAGATAGATTAAAGGAACACAGCACCAGAACAAATCTCTCTTATTTATGCAGTCATTTTTCCTCTTAAATAAAAAATCCTTTGAGGTTTAGTTCAGTCCAGATGTTTTCATGAATTCTTCCCCAAACATAATATGACTATTTTATTTCCTAAAACTGTCAAAGTGTATATTGTCAATGTTCATGCATTTTGTACTTCATCATATACTATAATTTATTTGATTTTTTTCACATGTATGTGTTTCCCTGTGCCCCACCCCAAATGCTAAGCCCCTTAAAGGTATATTTACATTTATATTCTCTGATGACTCCTTACACGTAAAGCCCATGACATATACCCAGCAGATCCATTCTGGATTTTCCAGTTCATTACTGTCCTTTAGTTCTTTTAGTACTGGGAACTACCATTACTCTCATATAGATAAAGGGAAGATAAGAAAATAGTTTAAGAAAATCTCTAGTGGATATGTGAGTAGGAAATTTTTGAAGTGAATTTATCTTTGAATTACCTAAGATGTCAATCATGTTATGCTCTCCTTGGTGGTAATATCACAGTAATTGGGAATTGTGTTATATCTGCATGAACTTTCTTAGCTCTCCACTGTGGAGAAGTTGGGGTTCCTATGGCCAGGATCCTCATTGAACTTAAACCACCTGATGATGTAACTGGCCTGTTGCTAGGCTACCGCTTCCACACCTTTGGGCAATAAGCTATTATTGTGCTATATAGAGAGCTCGACCCAGTGCTCTGGGCAGAGGCAGAGATGCTAGTGCTTGACCTTCTGCTGGGAGAACAAGCCGGATAATAAACCCTTTCATCCCAAAGAACCTTTTGCTGTCAATTTCTTTGGTCACATTGAATCCATAAAGAACTTGCCTGGGGCTGAAACCATTGGCAAGACAATTGGCATAGTTGCCAGGATTCGTTGTTGACCAAGGAAAAAAGACAGGCTGCCCTTATGGGAGGGGTGCTTCAGTGGGCTGCCCCTGTGAATGGGGAGACAGTGGATTGTCCCCCAATGGGTATGTGGTCTGAGGTGGCTTGCCTACTATAGGACTGGGCCCCACTCCAGGACTGGAGGCAAATGGAGGTGATACCTGAGGCAGTAGGGGTGGCCCTTGGTATAGTAAGTAGATCCTTTGAGAAACACAGTGCCCATGAGGCAGTAGGGATTGTGGGTTGGCTGCTTCTCACAGTATTAAAAAGGTCTACAGAAGAGACTCAAGAAATGGTGGCACGAGAATGTGAGCTGCAAACTTCAGTGGATTCCCTGAAGAAAGAAATGGCATTGATGCAAGAGGAGGTGGCACGAGAACGCCGGCAGCAAGGTGCCATTGGAGAGGTAAACAATTCTTTATAGAATGAGACAGCAGTGCTGCCAGGTGTTCTGAAGGAGGAAGAGGCCATAAAGGAAAAAGATGAACTCCTGAGGGAAGCACAGGTGGAGGTGACACAAGAACGTCAGCTGCGAAGCATTGAGGTGAAGGTAAGAAAGCTTCTGAAGACTGAGCTAGCATTGTGCGAGGTACAGTAGAAAAGGTAAAGGTTGTAGCAGAGGAGGCACTCGGGGAAGGGGAGAGAAAGGTGCCATCAACCCCAGTAATAGAGGAGCTGGAGAAGGATGAAGGGGTGGTGCTGGAGGCACTGGCGCCTCCTGTACTGAAAGCACGCCCAGTGGTTGTAAAGAAAATAAAGACCAAGCAGCTGAAAGTTCCCCAAGGAGAGGAGCAGCCCCCTCCCCAAGTTGTGCACTCTATGGTCCGCCCCTATACTCAGGCCGAGCTGGTGGATTTGGGCTCCCGGTTTAGGCAGAAGCCGTCAGAGTCAATACCAGCTTCACTCTTGCATCTGTGGGACTTAGGGGTGGACGGAATTGTTCTGTCGGGGTCAGAGATGGGAAAGCTGTCTTCCCTGACAGTGCAGCCTGCCTTGAGGCAGCGATTACAAAATGCACATCAGACCCCAGGGAGTCACTCCCTCCTCGATTGGCTTATGGCTGCACTTCGTGCTGTGTGGCCCAATCCAGATGATCTACCATCCTCTCCTGTTAGATGGCAGACATATGCTGAACTCCAACAGGTGCTACGAGAGCTAGGCATGAGAAATGCCATCTATAGTCCAGAGAATTATGGCCCAGATGAAGGGGTTTTCACTACCGGGATGAGAAATACTGTACTTAAAACAGCTCCTACATCCCTCTTTGGGTCTCTAGTGGCCATTCTTTCCCCTCACTTAGGGCATCCCATAAGCAAGGTGACACGTAAAGTAGCAGACTTAGGAGAAGCAATGAGAACTCGGAAAGAAATAAGACTTGTCACTCACAAGAATTTACAGGGCCCTATGATGGTTACAAGGACCCAGATGTGGGTTGATTTAATACGGGCAGGAGCAGATGGAAGGAAATTAAATACGATCTTACTAGAGCTATGCCAATAGCTGAAACCAGAACAGGAGTTCCAGCCATTAAGACCAAAGAGGCAGAGGTCAGAGACAGAGCCGTGAGTCCAGCCTGTGTGTTTGCAAGACTTCCTGCTGGAAAGCGAGCCAACCTCACTTGAGCCCACACAGGAAGGTGATTGGAGAACATGGTTTGACTGAGGGGAAGGTCAAGGTATCTGCCCTGAGGGATCACGGGGGACCGGAGGCCACATGTTGAAATAGCTATCCATTGGTCCCCAGTGAACATACATGTCCTGGCTCTGGTGGACACAGGGGCTGAATGTTCTCTGATTCATGGTAACCCTGAGCGGTTCCCCGGGACCGCCACTATCGCAGATGGATACAGGGGGAAGGCTATCAGAGTGAAAAAAGCCCAAATCCTTTTGGGAATAGGGCATCTACCCCCAAAAGAGTATACCGTGTATCTATCTCCTATCCCTGAGTATATTTTGGGGATTGATATCCTGCAGGGTCTGTGGTTGCAGCCCACTGCAGGTGAGCTCAGACTGAGAGTACGTGTGGTGAAGGCAGTTCTGAGGGGACATGCTGGGCACCCACCCATAGCTTTGCCTGTACCTCGGCAGGTGATAATACCAAACAGTACAAACTGCCCGGGGGGCATAAAGAGATTGAAGAAACTCTCCAAGAGCTGGAAAAGGTGGGTATTATAAAGCCCACTCATAGTCCTTTCAATTCCCCAGTGTGGCTAGTAATAAAGCCAGATGGCTCCTGGCATATGACTGTGGATTACAGAGAACTGAATAAAGTCATACCCCCTATGCATGCTGATGTCCCCTCTATTGCAGGCTTGATGGATACCCTCAGCCATGAACTAGGAACATATCATTATGTGGTAGATCTTGCTAATGCATTCTTTTCCACTGACATTGAGCAGGAAAGTCAGGATCAATTTGCCTTCATGTGGGAAGGACGGCAGTGGACATTCACCGTCCTCCCACAGGGATACCTCCAAAGCCCCACCATCTGTCATGGACAAGTAGCCCAGGACATGGCTACATGGGAGAAACCACCAATGGTGTGGCTGTACCATTATATTGATGATGTCATGCTCACGTCCGATTGGCTTTCAGATCTAGAAGGTGCAGCACCTAGACTGCTGCAACATTTACAGGAGAAAGGATGGGCTATGAACAGCACCAAGGTTCAGGGACCTGGTTTGTCTGTCAAATTCTTGGGGGTCGTCTGGTCGGGTAAGACCAAAGTGATACCAGAAGCAGTCATAGATAAAGTCCAGGCCTTTCCTACCCCTACAACTGTAGCATTGCTACAGGAGTTTCTGGGTCTTCTAGGCTACTGGAGAGTGTTTATCCCACACTTGGCACAAATTCTGAAGCCCTTATACCGGTTGGTACGAAAGGGTGTCAGGTGGGACTGGGATGAGATATGTGCACCTGCCTTTATTACAGCAAAACGGGCAGTCAGGGCCGTGCAGGCCTGAGTGTGACAGACCCATCAAGGCCCTGTGAGCTGGACGTTCATGTGACTGAAGATGGTTATGGCTGGGGTCTCTGGCAGTGGCTTGAACGAACTCACCAACCCATTGGATTCTGATCACAACTCTGGAAAGGGGCAGAGGTACGATACACTTTGATAGAAAAACAACTGGCTACCCTGTATCACGCCTTGCTGGCTACAGAACCCATCACTGGAATGGCCCCGATAAAGGTAATAACCACCTATTCCATCTTGGGGTGGGTACAAGACTGGACCCAAAAGGCAAGGAGTGGCATGGCACAAACACCCACACTAGCCAAGTGGGGTGCTTACCTACAGCAGTGTAGTGCCCTCTCTAGTAGCCTCCTGAGTGAAGAACTCCAATGCTTATTGGAGCCAGTGACATATACTAGTGAAAAGCAGGAAGAACTTGCTTTTGAACCATTAGTAGCAGAGAGTCCCTATCTGGAGGGAAGAGCCCCTATACCTGAAGATGCTTGGTACACAGATGGCTCCAGCCGTGGGCAGTCCCCAAAATGGAGGGCCATAGCTTTCCATCCTAAGACTGAGACAATATGGATGGAAGATGGTGAGGGAAGGGCAGCCAATGGGCAGAGTTACCGGCCATGTGTCTTGTGATCAGCCAGGAGCCCTCCCCTATAGTTGTCTGCACTGACAGCTGGGCTGTCTATCGGGGCTTGACCCTGTGGCTACCTGTCCTCGCCAGCGAGGACCTCTTAAGACGTGGGAGACCCCGGGGG
>JAQQAC010006877.1:6710676-6735200 GCA_029783875.1 Phataginus tricuspis | reverse complement strand
AGGAGCTCTCACAACATGATGTCACAGATGACAACGGCCCCTGACAGCTACCAACCTGGTACCATGCCAACTGGCTGGTTGGTCACCGACCCCTTTGGGGGCAAGAATTGTGGCAAGACTTATGGGCCTGTGGTCAGACTAAAATAATTACAGTATACCATGTGACAGGTCATTTGCCACTGGCATCCCCAGGAAATGGTGAAGCAGATAAATTGGCCCAAATATGTTGGTTAGAAGGAAAGCCTGCCTCTGATACAGCCCAATGGCTACATCAGCATTTGCTGCATGCAGGCAAAAGACAATGTGGGCTGTAGCCCTTGGATGGGGCTTGCCTTTGACCTTTGAAGAAGTTAGTAGAGCCCAGCAGGAGTGTGACGTATGCTCCAAAAGGGACTTACACCGAGTTCCACAGCAACATGGGACAATAGCTAAGGGGCCTATACCCCTCGTCAGGTGGCAGATAGACTATATTGGGCCTCTACCTGTGTCAGAAGGATATCGGTATACGATGACTTATGTGAACATAGCTACTGGACTTATGGTTGCTTTTCCTACCTGTTGTGCAGACCAGCAGATGACCAAAAGAGGCCTGGAGTGTCTCTTTGCTGCTTATGGCCGACCACAGGTAATTGAGAGTGATCAGAGCACCCATTTTACTGGACATTCACTGCAAGAATGGGTGTGACAACTGGGAATCAAATAGAAGTTTTATGTGCCATACAATCCTACCCCCACAGGCATGATAGAGAGGCACAGTGGCTTGTTAAAATCTGCACTAGAGTCAGATACCAGTAGCCTGTGGGGATGGTCAGTCCGCCTATGGACTGTGCTACAGCGTTTGAATGAGAGACCCCAAAGGGGAGTCCTGAGCCCCGTAGACATGTTAACACATATGTCTGCCTCCCCTATACAACTGCAAGTACAAACCAAGGAAGAATCACTGAAGCTGAGGTTCAGCCACCAGAGTAACATCTTGCTGCCAGCACCAACTGCACTGAACCCCGGAGACTCCATTGAGTGGACGTGGCCTTGGACCTTTTGACACATGGGCCAACAATGGCTGGCTCTCCTGGCACCTTGGGGACAAGGCCTGTAAGCTGGCCTCCTCTGTATTCCTGGAATAACAGCACAGTGGCCACCAAAGGTCACAGTAGTATATCCTGAACGGCCAGAAGGTAGGAGCATCTTACCGGGGAGTTTTGCTTTATCATTATGGCCGGTGCACGCACCTCCAGTAGCACTATATATAGACCCTTCGGTAACCCCCATGGGGAGAGGCGTAAAAGTATGATATACTAGACCTGGAAGGGACCCCCTTCCTGCTACAGTCCTATCACAGGACCACTCTCTTGCATGCATCCTACCTGATGGACAAGATTTGCCTATGTTGGTGTCATTAAAACATGTGTCTTATTGCCCCTGAAGTCTTTGTGGATTGGGAACTTCTTCTGCCTTGAGGATTATTATAATTTTTGTTACCTGTATCAAAATATTGCTGTATCTTAAATTTTATTATCTCTAAGTTGTTGTTATCCTCTGTTGCTGTGTGGAATCTGGTTACAGTGCTCCAGCTTTCTCACACAGGGACCATTGTAAGCGTGTAGATTGTAAGGCGAGAATCCTGGAGGGGTGGCGTGTGGGGAAGTTGGGGTTCCTATGGCCAGGATCCTCACTGAACTTAAACTACCTGATGATGGAACTGGCCTGTTGTTGGCTACCCTGTCCACACCTTTGGGCAATAAGCTATTACTGTGCTATATAGAGAGCTCGGCCCAGTGCTCAGGGCGGAGGCAGAGACGCTAGTGCTCCACCTACCGCTGGGGGAACAAGCCGGTAATAAACCCTTTCACCCCAAAGAACGTTTTGCTCTCAATTTCTTTGGTCACGTTGAATCCATAGAGAACTTGCCCGGGGCTGAAACCCCTTGGCAAGACATCCACTGACATGGATAAGTCATATCGACTTCTCTGCTCCTCTGTTATAAACTCCAGATGTATGTCTGAGATTAATTCCGTCTTTTTTTCTCCTTTCACCATTTGTTTTTCTATCCAATCTAGTTACCTTTCAAGCAGCTGGAGTGGAAATGCGAATACGTTCTCTGATGCCTGATCCTTCATTCTTTCTTTTATTGTTTTTTTTTCTTCACGCATGCATAAAAATTTGTCGGCATGTTCCTGTGATAACATTAAAAACTCAACACTTGCTCTCCATAGTTTGCACTGGAGTTTCTGTATCAAAGGCAAACTCTTTGCATGAGAGGTCATAAAGAAGGTCTTGCCATTTCAGTGTCATGGAAAGAGCTAAGAGAGACTAAGATTTTAGAAGATTTTTAGGTCATTAATTCTCATAGTGGAGATGAGACATGTACCAAAAACTATGTTGTTTCCAAGTCTCATTTTCATCCAGAGATCTTTTTTTCTCCCTTTATAATAGATCTACATACAATGAGAACACAGATTTATTTTATCAAGAGAAATTTCCCTTGAGGCACAGGTATGAATTAACAGGTTACACCAATTGGCAGGACTAAGTCTAGATGCAAAATAAGATTGATTGCAGAATGGCAACAGCTGAAAAATATGGAAAGTATTAATAGGATCATAAAGCCTTTGAGTTGAAAGAGACATCTCTTTTGATACAACTTGCCTCTCTAGATGATGGACTTCTTTTTACAATATCACTGATAGATAAACAACCAGCCTTTTAAAAGTAGTTCTGGTAACGGGACCCAGTGAGATCTAAGGAAGTTGCTGTTGGTCACCATTACTCAAAGAACAATTGTCTTCTTATTTAGGTATACCCTTCCTCCTTATAACTCACTGTCTTGCCAATGGGTTTCAGCCCCGCGCAAGTTCCCTATGGATTCGATGTGACCAAAGAAATTGACAGCAAAACGTTCTTGGGGTGAAAGGGTTATACCCAACTTTATTTCCAGGTGGCAGGTCAGTCACTAAAATCCCATTCACTCAGAGTGAGTCTGCATGCAGCAAGCCGGTCTCTGCCTCTGGGCCCCTCTGTCTGCACAGCTGTCCTCTGGGCCTCTCTGCACAGTTGTCCCGCACAGTCGTCTCACACAGCCGCCCTCTGGGCCTCTGTCCTCGACGCTGCCACCACTCCAGCCTCTGCTCTGCTCTCCTGCAGCCTTGCAGCCATGGCACCGTGTCATGCCCAGAGTACTGGGCGGAGCTCTTTATATAGACTCAACAGCCATGTATTGCCCACAGGGGTGCAGTGAGCTAATCAACCAGGGCCAGGTGAGAATCCTGTCCACAGGAACTCTCATTTTATCCACAATACTACATATACAATACTAATACAATTCAGATGAACAGCCAGATAAAGAGGTATATAGGATGAAGTCAAGGGTCCTGCGCATAGGAGCTCTGTTCCCGAGGAACTGGGGCACCACCCTCCCAGCACGTAGATGTGTTCACTAATGCGGGACTAATCAAATCTTGTTGTTCAAGAGTTTTCATAGAGCTTAATCTTCAGTGTGCCCCTTTCCTTTCCCAGAGCTTGGTGGGTGGGACTGAAAGTTCCATCTCCCTAATCACTTGATATTTTTAGTGACCAGCCCCATCCTGATGCTATCTAGGGGTCTCACCCAAAGTCACTTCTGTAGATAAGTTCAGATGTGCTCAAGAAGTCTCCTCATTAATAACTAAAGACACTCCTGCCACTTGGGAAATTCCAAACGTTTAGGAGCTTTGTGCCAGGTGTGAGGGACAGAGACTAAACATATTTCTGATTATACCACAACTATGCTATTTTCTGGGGTGAATGAGACATTGTCCTTGCTTTTAAGAAACTTAAACTTCCACGAAAGAGGCAGATTTATAACTATTACACTAGGTAATAAGGCCTTAAAAAGAAGAATATGTATTATAAAATAAAAGTCACAAATAAGCTGATTCTGCATAGTAACATCAGGGAGCAATACAGAGGAGTCACCATTCAAACTGAATCCTGAGTTGGACAAAGACACTGCAGGCCTAGGGAACACATTCAACAAGGGCTAAGGGCCTGGAAGAGGTGGCAAGTTCAATGAATGGCGAGCAGCTGCAGAGACGAGAATCTTTGGAGAAATTGTTCAGTTCTGGTGCTGTAGTCATCTCTTATATAAGTATTGCATTAATTTCTGTGTATTGTGTATTACACAGAATGCAATCGGATAGGATTCAAAACATCCCTTTTTGATGCCCTGAGCCTTCTCTTTTCCATTGTTTTGTTTTTCTTTGTGCATGCATAAAAGCTCACTGGCATGTTCCTGTAACATTGGAAACTTTACACTTGTTTCCTATGGTTGCTTGAAGTCTCTGTGTCAGAGTCAAAGGAGAACTCTTTGTGACAAAGGCCATAATGAAGATCTTGCCACCTCACCATCATGGACAAACTTAGAAGATACTAAGTGTTAGAATCTCTTTAGTCTATTACCTCAGAAGCTGAGAAAAAGCAGGGATTAAAAGTCACTGTCTTCTTTCTTTCAAACTCACCTTCTTATTACAATTCTTTTCTCAAATTCTCATTAAAGATTTTTAAACAGGGCAGTGGCCAGATCTGGTGTGTTCTGAGAAAGATGACAGGATGACTGATGTCAATGTGGGGGTAGCGTGAAGGGCAGAGCTTGGAGAATAGAGAACATTTAGGAGGAGATTATAATACTTCAGTGAAACTACAGATTAGGCTAATAGCATTGGGGCTGAGAAAGAAGAAACAGACAAATTAGAAAGATTTAGGATGTGGATGGCGGCAAGAATAGGGGAAGAGTGGGCAGAATTTGGAAGATGGATGTGGCATATATTACAAAGTTGCAGGGGAGAAACAGTTATGGGGAAACAGTTATAAGGAGAAGTTACGGGGAAAAGAAAATTAATTTTAAATAAATTGAATTTGAGTTGTCTATCGGACGTACAGAGGGAGCTATATAATGAAGATTTAAGAGTATCAGTCTCGGCTCAGGAGAGTGCCCAGGGCTAGAGAAAATCTGGGAATAATGTTGAAGTACATGGAGCAAGAGGCAAAGAAGACAGAGGATAGAAATGTGGGGAAGACCAGTCTATGAAGGATGGACAGAGAAAGAGGAGCCAATGAAAGAAGTTAAGAGGTCTCTGGAGAGAAAGAACGTATGTGTTTCTGATAAGCTAAGAAAGGAGACTGTTTCAAGGACTGGGTTATCAGTGACAAGTGTTTTGGGGTCCAAGGAAGATGACTGTTAAGACCATATATTTGCCACCCAGGATCATTTTTGGTGATCATTTCTTAATAGAATGATAGGGATGGAAGCCACATAGTAGTTGGTTGGGAAGGGAATGGGAATTGGAGGAAAGCAAGCTCAGATACAAGCATAGACAATTATATTCAAAGTTTGGCTGTGAAGGAAAGATAGCAAATAGGCTGTGACTGGTGAGAGTCTGTTGGCATGGAGAGAGATGGAGATGGCATCTGTTTGAGGGAAAAGATGGTCTCGGAAAGTGTTTTGAGAATATTGGGAGGAAAAGAAAAAGAGTATAAATAAGAGTATAACTCATGGGAGTTGGCAAGGATTAAATCCACTGAACTTAGTGCCAAATATGTCGGAATTTTATATATTTTGCTTTGATATTTGGAAGTATTTTTTATATAGTGAAAAATATTACATGTTAGAAAGTCCTATAAAAGAACAGAAAAACAAAGAAATCATAATCTGAAAGCCTTCCAAAACATTTAAGCCATGGACTGTTCATTTTTATTTACTTATTTCAATTTTTTTTTATGTTGGACAATAGGCACACAGAATTGGAATAATTAAAATCTTTGTTTCAAAGCAGATTTCTTAATTTATTTTTAATAATATCATAAGCATACATGACCCCAACTCCCTAAACAAGAATGAAAACGATAGCCTACGTCTAACATGATGGGTCCCCACTCCCCAATAAATCACCCTGACTCTCTCCACCTGAGGTAATCATCACCCTGAATTCTGTTTTCATCCTTACTTGCCTTTCCTTATTGAATATTTGTGCATTCTTAAAAAGTAGGTGTTTTTATTTTAGTTGTTTTTAACTATAGAAAAAAGTTATTCTTTATGTAGTCTCTGGAGACTTTTTCCCTTAAGACATTATCACCAGAATATATCTAGATGGTTGCAACTCTGGTTTGCTTGTTTTGTCTGATGTGTATTGTTCCATTGTGTTGAATATCCCATAGTTTATTCACCCTCTTCTTGTCAATGGGTATGTGGGTTGCCCCCGATTTTTGCTGTGAGAGCATGAATCCTGCTGAGTGGTGCTGCTAGAGTATGTCTCTTGTTGCACATGGGCAAGGGCTCCTTTTAGTTACACATCCAGGGGTGAAATTGCTGGATCATAGGTTTATTAATCATCAGGTGTGAGAGAAAATGCCAAACTCTTTTTCAAATTGATGCATGGTTTTACTTACACCAGCAATGTATAGTCATCCTGTGGCTCCACATCCTCTCCAACACTTAATATGATAAGACTTTTTAAATTTTTGTCAATCTTCTTTCTGTAAAATATTTGTTGTGAAATGGTATCTCATTGTGGTCTTGATTCACATTTCTTTAACCACCAGGTAAGTTGAATATTTATTTATTTTTTTATTGACTATATTTGTGTGTGAATTGCCTATTCATAGCTTTAGAACATTTTTCTATTAGGTTACCTTTGTTCTTCATATTGATTAGTATAAGTACTTAACATATCTTCATATTAAACCTTGTCAATTGTATGTGTAGTGAATGATCTCCCATTTTATAACCTGTCTTCTCATGTTGTTTAAGGTTTTTAATGAACAATTTCAGTATAGCCAAGCATTAACTTTTCCTTTTATAGTTAATGTTCTTGGGTCTTAGTAGGGAAATCTTTTACATATGACAAAGCCTGAGAAACATGCAGTTACATTTTCTATAAGATCTTGAGTTTTTAAATTATTATTTAAAAGTATTTTTTCCAAGATGTTTTACCAGGTGTATTCTTTACAAGAAACCTTTTACTTTTCTTAGATAGTACTTTAAATTCCAGAGCATTCCTGCTGCTTTCAAAAGTCTTGTCTTAATCATCTTAGAAATTAGAAGTTATTTGGTTAAAAACAAGCAACCCCTCCCCCCCCACACCTCAGATTCAGAGAATTCAACCATCGCAATACCTGACTGGATACTGGCATCAGGGTGCTGTGACTTGATAGATGGGAATCAAGGGTTTAATTTTTGAGTTCCTCAGCTGTAGCTTTGTTATGTGGCTAAGAGCAGTAGGAAGAAATTTAGTTAACAACAATACCTGGTTTTATTCTAAGTAGAAATGTGTGCATATATGTATATGTGTGTCTCTTATTATACATGACTTCCAGATAATAATAATATACCTGAGTAATAAGATATTTCAAAAAAGATATGTGGCAGAAATATTCTGGTATAATGTAAGAATAAAATTATTGCAGAATTTTCGAAAAGCAGCTAAATATCTAGCTACCATATACTAAAATGATATATTCTCTCACTTTTCAAGTTCAGAGAATGAGAAGAGTTAAAGAGAAGTGCAAACTGAAGTGATAGTTTTCCTGCCAAGCTGTTGAGTTAGGCAGAGAGGAGATTAGTTGAATGCTGCCTGCTGTCTAACCTTTCTTTTAGAAAATCTTTCCCATTCAGCTTTTTGCACAATTTTTTTGCAGTATAAATTCCATGTGTTGTAAGTCTCCTGAAAACCACAAGTTCTCTTCTTTTACTTTAAAAAACAAATTTCTTTAGCAAAGTAGTCAAAATCTAATTACAAACCATGACCAGATGTTTAATGTTTGGAGAAAAAGAACTGTCCTTTTATTGTACAATTTCACGTGTGCCCAGGTGCATATATTGATGTAATGTGTTTATATATAAGAGAGTATGACATAGGAAAAGCATTAAACAAGTCTACAGATGTATTTGGCTGGGCGGCTCATCCATAGGTCACGTATTTTATAGTTTTCTCTTCCTTTGTTGTTGAGACCATGTTCAAATAGAAATGGAAAAGGTTTATCTGTAGAAACAGGTTAGACTTCCTTAAAAGGCAGTTGTTTCTTTTTTCTTTTGCTTCTCCAGAGCATTGGCTACAAACTGGGAATAGTTATTCTGTGACTCATTTGCAAAGCAGCACTACAGCATATAGAGTTCAGATGAAATTAGAATGAAACAGACCCTAATTAGTCTGTGTGGAACAAGAGAGTAATTTTTAAAGGAAATTTTTAGGGATTGAATTTGTTAAATCTACTTTGTAGATAAAATAAGATGTTCTCTTTTTTTTTTTTTAAAGACTTCATCCAAACATTGGGATAAATTTTTCATTTTCCTTTTTTAGTCAATTTATTTCGTTTTTGTATTCACAGAAGACATGACATCAGTAATTATATAAGGCAGTGATAATTTATTCTTATTCAATTATTTCAGAGGTAATGCAATGACTTTTTACATTTCCAAGTCCATCCATCAAGTTACATTTAAAAAATTGTATCATAGGTTAAAATTAAGGCTATTGTAAAATTAAATATACATTTTAAGAATTCTATAGCAGTATCAAACAGAAATGCCCTTTGCTGGCTTTAGCATGGTGCTCCCAATGTGATATACTCTGCAGACATTGCCTTTCTCCTGAGCACAGTGGGAGCTTTAAAGATATATATTTATTGAATACTTATTCAAAATACTGGCATACCAAGTACTTACATTCAATAATATAAGGCAGAAACACGGCAGAAGGAGCTAATAGGCCATTACCCTCATTCGTCATCACCCTAAGAAGGCCTCCCTTTCTCCCAAGCTTGTGCCCTATCAGCCATTTGCGATTGATTAGAGTTGGACTTTGAATCTGAAATCTCTTTGCAATCACTGTACCTAGCCATTCCTTCCCACTCATATTTTGCCTGTATACCAAAGTAATTAAATGAAAAGAGAAAAATGTGTTCATTTATCAGTCTTTAAAACTGGTTTCATGTCAAAAACATCAATTAAGGACTCACCGTGAATCAAACTGTCCCAGGGATGCAAAAGTGAAAATTACAAGATTCATTTCTTCAAAAAGTTTGCATTATAGTAGAGAGAGTCAAATATGTGATGCAATTAGTGTAATACAGTTTTGTAGTGTTATTGTAGGAGACGGTATAGTGGGCAGTGGAGGCACTACGGGGCATGCAGAGAGATGATCAGAACATTTTCCAAAAGATGGAATACATAAGCTGAAACTTGAAATACAAGAAGGTGTGTATCAAGGTGGAGTGGAGGCTCACAGGAAAGTTGTAAAGCAGAATGGCCTGTTAAAAGCCTTGGACTGCAGGGGTTTGCTATAAACAGAACCTCCTTGTGTAACTGTGGAGCAGGCTGAGGGTGGAGTCCAGCAAACAACAGAGTTAGGCAGGAGCCACATCACAGGGGGACTCATGCCTTAGGAAGTTAGGATTTTATGAAAGCAGTGTGAATCCATTAAAAACACTTTACACATTTAAGCAATAATATGATCATCTCATGAAGAAAGGATTGGTTGTGTGTGAGACTGAAGGCTGAGAGAGCAGCTCTCAGATTATAGTCCTAGTAATAGGGGACAGAAGTTGAAGGGTGGAGAAGAGGAGATGGACACCATTGATCAAAATAATCCGATTCTGTAGGATAGGGTAGTTGAAGGGATGTGGGAGATGGTGGAGAGAAAGAGGAGTTGAGGTGACTTGGGTAACTGAGCGAATATTAGTGCCACTCTTGGATACAGCAACTATAGGAGAAGGAACAGGTATGCAAGAAGGATAATGAGCTCACTTTTAGGCATCGAAGTTTGAGGTTCCTGGAGGCTGGGCACAGGGCCTCCCTGGCAATTGTGCATAAGAATCCAGAGCTCATGAGAAAAGGAAGGATTTGGAATTCCTCTGTGCAGAGCTGCTAACTGAAGCCATTGGAGTGGGTGAGATTACCCACATCATGAAAAATAAGTTTCATCTAAGTGATGCAATGCATACGTATTAGAACAGGTACGACAATACTTGGCATCTGCCGTGTATGCACCACCAGGTACTTGTTTCTTCTTGGACTGTGGCCTCCAAGAACAAAATAATCCACTATGGAACAGAGGAATGGCAGTCACTTCCTTAGGCTTTCTCTCTCTAAACTGAAAAGTAATTTAACCATCAAAAACACTCTTTGTAGTTTTAGTAGATTATAATAAGAAATATGTACTCAATATCCAACTTCATTATATGTGCATACTGGGACAGTTTTGCTGAAGACGAAATAAATCTTAAATTAATATCTTCATAATACATGTATGAATCCATTTCTTTTTCGGATACCAGTCTAGTCACAGGAGAACCAGGCAGAAGGTGGGCAAACTGGTTAATCATGAATAATCTCCTCTGGCCAGAGAAGATTGTTGTTAAGATCCTCTGAAGTTTTTATCTAGCATTTAAATGTTGATTTTTTAAAATAGACATCTCACTGCATTCTCACTCAACTATTTCTTGCAGACTATTACATTCTCAGAGGCTTTACTACCACCATTATGTTTTGATGTCCACATGTTTATCTCTAGCCTGGATCTTACCGTCAAATCTATCCTGCACACAACCT
Source organism: Phataginus tricuspis (assembly GCA_029783875.1). Taxonomy (NCBI): domain Eukaryota; kingdom Metazoa; phylum Chordata; class Mammalia; order Pholidota; family Manidae; genus Phataginus; species Phataginus tricuspis. The sequence continues at coordinate 6,724,621 of JAQQAC010006877.1, read as the reverse complement.
CTAGGCTGATGTATCCAAAACACATATAGGCCTATGCCACTGTCCTGATTAAGATCCTTCAGTGTTAATCTATCCCTTCTGGGCTAAAGCCAAAACTCTTTAATTTAGGGAAATAAATTCTTTATCAATGATGTTCTGTGTAATTTTCCAGCCTTTTTTTAAAACCTTGAGTTTTTAACTCCAGCAATACCAATTGCTTATAGTTAATTTTCATATGATATACATGTGTGTATGTGTATATATATATATATATATACTTTTATATGTATGTGTATACACAGACACACATATATACATATATATGTGTATATATAAATTTTTTCTGCCATCTTGTCTTCATTCTTGTTTCTCCCTCAATAGGCAATTCTCTCCCTCTTCCACCTGGCTAACTTCTGTCACTTCCCCAGGTCCTGTCTTGGCCCTGAATTAAATACCTCATTTCCGTGTTTTTGTTATGCACTGGGAATACCATTGCCACCTAACACACTGCCTCACAATTATCGGTTTTCTCTGGCTTTCCCCCTCACTCCCCTGGTAGTGCCCTGAGGGCAGGGACTGTATCCTGTTCCCCTGGTATCCTGGGTGTCTAGAATGGTTCAATGAATGAGGAGGGAGTGAAGATCAAAGGCAAACTCACATGAAAAACATGTCTCTGTGCTTCAGTGTAATTTTTAGCTCCTGAGTGACTCCAGTTAACCATGTGCAGATTTGTTTACTGTCAAATACTTTTGTTATCAGTTATAATAATTGATCCTAATTAGATACTGTCCGAAGAAGTCATTCCTCTGCCGATTGGCTTCCTGTTCTGGGCTCCATGTGCAGACGACCCGGTTTCGGATGCTATATCTGGAGAGCTCCAGGCTTCACCCCCTCAGCACTCTCTGAGGCAACACCAATGGTTTACTTTCTCGCCTGGCAGATGGGCCAGTTGGTTTGCTCTTAACTCTTTTTGATCCACATATTCATGGGACCTGCAAATTTTCTACTTACAGGCTCTATTGGGGTCTATATATTCATACAAAGAGACAAATACCATTTTTATTTATGAAACCAAAGAGGGTTAATGGCCTTCTTCAGTACATTAACTCCTGGGATTTTTTAATTTCTGTGAATTGTGAATATGAGGCTGCTATTATAACTGGGTAGAGAGACATAATGTTATCTTATACTTTAAACAAGGAAAACTATCACATTATATTTAGAGATCTCAGCTAATAAACTCAACATGTCAAGAAATAATTTTTTTTTTATTAAATGTATCATCCACACATAGAGATATCACCTCACACCAGTGAGGATGGCCAACATCCAAAAGACAAACAACAACAAATGTTGGCGAGGATGTGGTGAAAGGGGAACCCTCCTACACTGCTGGTGGGAATGTAAACTACTTCAACCATTGTGGAAAGCAGTATGGAGGTTCCTCAAAAAACTCAAAATAGAAATATCATTTGACCCAGGAATTCCACTGCTAGGAATTTACCCTAAGAATGTAGCAACCCAGTTTCAAAAAGACATATGCACCCCTATGTTTATCACAGCACCATTTACAATAGCCAAGAAATGGAAGCAACCTAAGTGTCCATCAGTAGATGAATGGATAAAGAAGATGTGTTACATATACACAATGGAATATTATTTAGCCATAAGAAGAAAAGAAATCCTACCATTTGCAACAACATGGATGGAGCTAGAGGGTATTATGCTCAGTGAACAAAGCAAAAACTGAAGGAACAAAACAGCAGCAGACCCACAGAACCCAAGAATGGACTAACAGTTACCAAAGGGAAAGGGACTGGGGAGGATGGGTGGGAAGGGAGGGATAAGAGGGGAAAAGAGGCATTATGATTAGCACATGTAATGCAGTGGGGGGGGACATGGGAAAGGTAGCATTTATAGAGAAGACAAGTAGTGATTAGTGATTCTATAGCATCTTAGTACGCTGATGGACAGTGACTGTAGTGGGGTATGTAGGGGGGACTTGATAATAGGGGGTCTAGTAACCATAATGTTGTTCAAGTGATTGTACATTAATGATACCAAAATTAAAAAAAAAAAAGTATCATCCAGGCCAAAAAGTATCCTCTACAAACCAAAAATGTGTGCCAACATTTTTTCAGGGTACAGACATTACTGGAGTAAAGCATGAAAGAATCTCTACCGTGGAGGATGTTTTAAGCCAGATGGGCACAAAAATGAATGCTGTTTCATAAAATACTGAGGAAGAAACAATTTATTAATTTAATGACATAAGAACATAATGCACTTGGCAAAATGAGAGACCAATGTTGACTAGAAGAGGAAAAAATAAAAAGTTCTCGGAGAATGCCAGACTTTAAAATGGTAGGTCACAGTAAAGGACCATTTCAATGATGGTGAGGACACCAAAGTGCAGCAAGACCACCTTGGACAAGAGGGGAGCAAAAAGGAGCCTAGCCGACAGGGTAGTTCCTACCAGGGAGTGGAAGCAAATTTGATTAAGAAGGGACAGTGCTGTGCTGTCCACTACGGCAGGGAGAGAACTGGGTCTCATGCCCGCAACAGCCTGGCATAAAGCCTGAAGGAAAATGTGAATGAATGCACTGATCAGAGAGCGTGAGACTGAGAGAATGAGAGTGACCGTGAGTGTCAGACACAAAAAGTAACAGGAAGTAGAAAAACAAAGGAGTATAGACAGAATAGCACTGAAGATGATAAAATGCCTTTAATTTATGGAAGGAATAAATGTATGGGCAAATAAATTAGTTCTAAAGTCTCCCAGGCTACAGAGGTTGAAAGGACTAAGAGTGAGAAAACTCTACTGGGATGGATGGTCAAGTTGCCTTTAAAAAATGAGCACAATTTTCAAAAAGTGGTACAGGCTAAAGACAAACTACTTGAGATTAAAAAAGGAGAGCTCATTGGCAATTTAAACAGACTGATTCCAAGTCCAAACTGTGGGGGCAGTTCATCCATTTAATATGCATCTACTGAGGGCTTACTCCATGGCAGCCACTATCGCAAATGATCACTACAAGAAAACGCAGGTACTTCCCACGCTGCTGTAAATGATGGCACCTGATCCACATGAAGTATCTCTGAGCCCAGAAGGTCAGGGGGTCACCTAAGGGAAGACTGTGATCTGCCGCCACCATTCCCCACCTGTAGCCACTATATTTAGTTCTAAGTTACTCAGAAATTAATTATAAAACTACATTAGATTCACATTGCTGAGTTTATTGCAAATATACAAATTAAAAATTGACAGCCACTGACTAAAAAAAATACATATATATATCATCCACATAGTATAGTTTAGCCATATTTGGACCGGCTGGCCTTATCTATGCATGTATCTTTAATACATGTGCTAATAGCAGAAAGTAAATTTTTAAAATAAAACACTAAGTTCCCTGGATATATAATAAAGGAACTGTGATATCCAATTTCCTTGCATATATTTTTGGGAATAAAAAGTCTCTGTTATGCACACTGCATGGTGGCAGCCTCATAATATTGGTATTTTAGCTAAATTTCATACATTATGTATAGTTTAAGAACCCAAATATTGACTTTGGCGGTTGCTTCCTAGCTCTAAGTATAAGCAAGATTGTTAGTTGACTTGTGCCATCCCTTCCAGAATATCGATACTGACGACGGAGTGCAGCCAAGGAAGTGCCTGTGGACTACCGACTACCGGGGAGGGCGCTCACTGTTAACATGGCCTTCGTGCTGCCTCCAAATTCAGCTCCTTCTCCTTCGCTTCCCGAACCTCTCCTGGTAGAAAAATCCTTGCATGAGGGAAGGACAGATATCTCAGCAAAGTGAACTAAAAAAACAAAACAAAACAAAAACTAAGTTCATGTGACAATTTTTTCCAGAAAGTCTTGAGTGGATGTTATTCTATCAATTAATGCTGATCTCAGCTGGAATAATGTGCACTTTCGTGATTTGTGTTTCAATACATATGTAAGTGACAGAAGCTGTCTAGATATGTTGGGTTTTACATATATGTCAGTAAATTAGAGTTGAATGTGAAAGGCAGTACCCAAGGGCTTTGTGTGGGTGTGTAGTTTCCCCAGTGGATTAAGGACCAACAGAGCCTGCAAAGTTACAGACACAGAGAAAAAAACAATCCTTCTGTCACAGGTATGCCCTTATTCCAGATTGTACAGGTCTACAGGAAATCTTTGCCCATTTTTCCTCATTTAGAATTGGCAGAAGAGGGTCCTGTGGCATGACGCTAATGAGAAACATGGAAACTGATTTGGCATTGCCTTTTGTGTTATCATTCGGGATGGAACAAAGCCACGTGCATTCTGAGTTACTCTGTTAGCAATAGCATGGCTCTAAAGAGGGTAGAAATGTTTCCCAAACAAGTGCCCTGTGCATTGACAATAAGGGGCCAATAGAGGATTCATAGCACAGGCCAGGCCCTTGGTCAGTGTTGATGGATGGGTCATGCCTGCTGGCATTTCCTCTCCCACCCCTGCCCATCCGTGCCCACCTTCTTAGGCACTTGACAAGGCGCTCTGCCCTGGTCCTGGGTTGTGTGGCACGCCACCTCTGTGTGGACATGGTGAAGGGCTGAAGAATCTCCAAAAAGATAGGGAGAACCTCCCTTTCAGGTCATGTCTTTTTTTCCAGGTACATACAGCTCAGTACTTGGAAAGTGGGCGGTCTGTCCTGCTGACCTCTCCACTGTTCTAAAGGGAGGTTTTCTTCTAGGCAATTAGGCAGCTTCTCTCTAGTCCTATTTCTGTCAATGTCTCACTTGGAAAAGCCCAAATATTGTGCACTGGAGTTGAGTAGCTAGTATATTAGTAGCTTTTGGAAAATTACTCTGCAAATTGCTGTCATAGGCACATACAACCTAATGCGCAATGTTGTAGCTGCAGTAATCAGATTTTTCTTGCAGTGAGGATGCTCTTCCTTTTCCCTGTGTGGGATGTGTTCCAGGTGGCATTGCTGACGTCACTGTATGGCACAATGTAGTGCTTTTCTAGAATCTTTGTTTACATTGAGTTAATTTTGTGGAGGGCACCAAATTTTTAAGAATGTGGTCATTTTAGCGCCATGGTAACTCAAAAAATGCGTGTTAGGGAGGCATTAGGATGGAAAATATTCCTGACATGGCAAGAGAACCCAAGGAAGTACAAGTGCATTACCAGGCCTCACAAGCATGTGCGGTATCGATATGATTTGCTACCTAGACTCACCAGCCAATCGTATGTCATCCTCAGACCATGGGGCTGTTGGCCACAAAAGCCCAGCCTACTTGGAAATAATATACTGGTATTTTTTTCCAAGCTCGAATCCTAGTTGTTCATTTTTTTGCTAGTCATAGTTCATTAGTATCACCTAAATCTCTCCAGCCTAAGAAAGGCCTCAGAGATTCAGGGTCTGTGACCTGTCATTTAAGGCTATCCTGCATGGACATGGGCCTAAATATCTGGAGCTTCCATAGCAGTCCCAGAGCAACATTTATTACCTTCAGGCTCATCAAAGCCTAATCCTAATAGGGGTCCTGAATGTACCTGCATTCAATTATTACTAAAATCACTGGGTCAGTTTAATTCTGTCTGTAAGATATTCAAAGGAAGAGGAGATGTGAGCTCTCTTAAGGATACATAAGAGATGCCTACCCATTTCCATAAACTTAGGTTTGGGATGTGTGATTATTACTCCCTGCCTGGGCTGGTTTGCATAACAGTTATAGGTTCCTGGTATGGAGTTGGTAGCCTGCAATCTCAGTGAAAAAATTTCCAGACTTGGATGTTACAGAATTAGAAGACATTTTTTAAATGTCTAAGAAGTGCCAAGAGTTTGAGTAGGTATTGGGAAAAGCAAAGATAAATTAGACACAGATCCTACCTCCAAAATATGCACAGTCTAGTAAGGAAGAGGGTAGCAGGTTTTCACCAGGCAGATGAGGAGAAATGCAATGGGAGCTGATAGGACAATATTTTCAGTGGCAAGGAGGTATGGCATGGCATGGTATGTTTGAGGAACAACAAGCCACCTCCGTGGGATTGGAGAACAGAGCTGGGGATTATAGGAGGTGACCTGGCCAGGCAGGCAGGGCCCAGATTAGGAAGGCCTTTGCAAGCTGCGATGCGGATCATGGGATTCGTCCTGTGAGCATGTGATAGGGAGCTATTCGAAGCATTCACGAGAGAAATTTACTCACATAATTCTTGAACCTTCATTGAGAGGAAAATATCTTTTCCTTTTTGATACATGTCTGGAGCTGCTGGAAAACTACTGCAACCATGGAATATGATGAGGAACGTGAACTGTGGCAACTGTGGGGGGCTGTGAACAGGACATGGTGGAGAAATGGGTAGGTAATGCAGTGGAAGGGTTTTCATGATCAGTTGGAGGTAGGAGGAGAGAATAACAAGGGTGATTGAAGGAATATTTCTTTCTATCTCAATTAAATAGTGCTGGCCACCTACTCAAAAGGGAATATCATGTCCCCGGGAGTTGCCCAGTGCAAACCTGTCCGACATGCAACAGCCCTGAGAGCGGCTGCAGGTTGGTATCCCAGGTTCCTGGCAGTCAAAGCAAAGAGAAGGACACAGTCAGTTACAGGAGTCACAATATTAAGAGGTGCAACATGGCAAAAACCGCAAAAGGCTATAATTTATAAAATGTAATAAATATAAATTACTACTATTATAATCAAATATGCTTTTCATTGGAGAGCCGGGGGCTGTCCCACAGCTCCCCCGCCCGCCACAGCCCCTCGCTGCACAGGCCGTTCGCTTCTCCCTGAGCTTCTGTCCACAAGGAGTGGGAAGGCTGCCTGCCTCGCGGGGTCCTTCTCAGCAAGAGGAGGCGGAAGCAGCATGGACTTGCCCTCTTTCAGCCTCTGCCTGGACTGTCCCTCCCCGTAAGGATATTTCTAGGGAAGGCACCAGCTGTCTGCTGTCATTTTCACCCTCTTTCTGGAGTCTTCTCCTCCTTTCCCCTTCAGCAAAAACCAAAACCTGTACTTCCACACACAGTGAAGTCCCTTGGTCCTCTCTCCCTAAGCTGTCCACATGACAGGCTTCCCAGACCCCAGCCCACACGTGTTGAGCAAAGGAGAAAGATGAAACTCCTGTCATGAGTATTTTCTGCATTAAAAAAAACAAGCTTGAATTTGACATTTTTCAGATATTTACTCTCGTTTTCCTAACTTATACTCCCTGCAGGATTCTTTCTATTTTATATTATTGACAAAGCATGAAATGTTGGAATCAGATATGACCCTAAAGATTACCTTAAATAATCCTGTCCTTTTACCGGTGAGGAAACTCAGACCCAGAAAAGTTAAGTGAGTTGTTTTAAGCTATACAAGCAGGTAGAATTTGTGCCAAGTCTCAACTCAACGTGCCCTGACTCAGACAAATATTTCTTCCATCACCACGCTTTTTCCCAGAGCTTTTTTGAATGGCAGAAGTGGGGGAGAGAGAGAGGGAGAGAGGGAGAAAGTGTGTCTCCTAGGTTTTAAAACATTAACCCTCTCTCCCAGAAAAGCAGAATTGTCAAAAAGTCTTTTTACTTGTTTACTCTAGTAGTACAGCTTTAAGATAGTATCGTATTATGCCTCTGGGTCTGGAAACTCGTACCTGCTCTATGATACATCCTGGTGATCATGGCTTTAAATGATGATATTCTAGGCTTGTTGTTTCCTAAGAATGGGCAGTTACAACCACAGTAGGAATGGAAAGTGGTGCGTGCTTAATGTTCTAGATGACGGCCGAGTTTGCAAAGGCTGTGGCTGCTACTGATCGCTAGTAGTCATTACTGGTTGTATATGAATATATGGCCATAGATAGGTATTTATAGGTATAGGTAGATATAATTTGAATCTCTGGAAAACTTAGCTGTGCTATTCAATCTTGGAAAAAAGCATCCTTCTTGTATATGTTGTACTGATATTACACAGAAATTGGCTAGGAAACTAAGTTGATCTAGAAATATTAGCCTTCTCCCTCATTTTTGTCTTTGTAATGCTCTGTATTAAATATATGTACATGGGGTACTTTCAGAAATGAAAGAATAGTCTCTTTCTGAAAAGCATTTGTGAATGCTTCTTGCACTACATGCTGGGAGGAGGAGGGTGTCTGCAGGGCGTCTGGGGTCTGCAAGGGCCAGGCTGCCTGGCTCCACGAGAGGAGGTTTGCTAGGCAACCAGAGCGAGCTTTCCAACAAACCCAGCTATTCCTGCCTGGCCTACTGCCACCCTCCAAGAAGGCAAGTGGGCACCGTAAATTAGAACTGGACCGTAATGGTTGATGCGTCACCCTTTAACATGTGTTGATATTTTATGGCAAGACATTTGTTTGTACAGAACTTATCAGTCCATGTAGGGGCTTATTAGCTAATTGGTCAGAATCAAAACTTATTAAAAGCATCGGGAAAACAATCATCTGTGATTACATCGTAGGAAAAACCCTTATATTGAAGTCAGAAGTGTTGATCTTTGAGAAAGCTTGCCAACCTGCATATAAATTTGTGTGGGAAGAAACACATTTAAAATAGTAAACTTAAAAAAACTTCTCCAAGCAAGAAAAAGACAGATGGCTTAGGTCTTATTAGGTCATACTTTGAAACATAGGTTATACTTTGAAATATAAAAATCCAGACCAGTTTCAATGACATCCCAATGTTTACAGTGACATTTCTTTAGAAGGGTTAGATTACTCAAAACGTCTCAGGTCATTACAAAAGGGTGCATTTTCCATGAACCCTTTTGTTTGTTCCTTTATATTACAAATGTGTGGTGAAGGGGATTAACCTATTTATTAGAGTGAACCCAAATGCTTAAATATGGTTATCCTCAGATACCGTGTGGCAAAGTTTGACTACGTTGTATTTTTATATTCATAAACTTACATACAGTAAATACATACATAGTAAGAGATATAGCAACTTCAAAAACCCTGGGTGATGAATTGTTTCTTGCTCATGAACTAAGTCACATTCCACAGCAATACACTGTTTTCCTACATTATACTTGCCTGATTATACCACTTATAATATTGTAATACTTACTTAACTAGCAGTTTTCCATAGAAGATTGTAAGCTCTGGGAGGCAGGAGCCATACCTATTTTATTTCATTGTTTTTTTTGCCAGAACTTAGGAAAGTTCCTGATGTCTGGCCATAGAGGGGGGAAAAAAAGAGGCGAGAAAGAAAGAGAAAGAAAAGAAGAAACGGAGGAAGAATGAAAAGAAACAGAAGGGAGAGAAGGACAGAGGGGAAGAGAAGAGGAAGGGATGAAAGCAAAGGGGAGAGCAGGAGCAAAAAAGAAAGCCAGCTGAGTGTCTGTTTCTTAGTTGCTATAAAAATAAGAAACTGACCAATTCTTTGGAGTTTCTTAAAATTTAGATGGATGTTTTTAGGTTTGCATGAGTAACTGAGTTGTTTAGATATCTAAATTTACATCAACAAAGAATTCAGAATGTCCTTGAAGAAAATCAAGTAACCTCTCCAAGTTTTAAAATCAAAACGTTTCTAATCTTATTTTGCCTAGTTATATAGAAAAAAAATGAGAAATATATTTGGTTATATTTTCCTAAAAAGCAAAGAGCTGGCTTTTAATTTTCAATAGAAATATTTGTACTTCGTTTCTTCTCCAACTGAATCCTACTCTTCACTTTAGCCAAATGATTTCTTCCGATCCTTTTTTTTATTTGTACAAATGAAGTTCTTCAGTTATCTCCTAAGAGTCTACATAGCTGAAATAATTTTTCAGTAGGTTAAATAAGATGGAAAGTTCCAAAAAGTAAAGTGCACTTTTTAAAATAAAAATATATAGTGGTTAGTGTGACTCATGGATAGATCGATATGGATTAAGTCAAATTCCATTAATCAGAACTTTCAGTCAACTCATTTATCATGGGTGTATATGTTTTGTTTGTGGCTTACTTATTTTCTACATTCTGCTCTTAAGAAGAAAAGGGCAAAGGACGAAGACAGCACGCAGACAATATTAATTTTTTTTTTTTTTTTTTTTAGGAGAGCAAGGTACAGGCTTTTATTTAGAAATAAAGTGATAGGACAGAGCTCCCGGCTCACGCCAGGAGGGGACAAGAGAGTCCGGCAATATTGATTTAGTAAACAAAAATTACATCTTCAATATTATATTTTTGGATTAGATATTTATGATGCTAGTCCTTTAGATTAGTATTCATGATAATGACTTTGTAAGATTGTGGTTAAGAATTTACAGAGAACCTGTTATGTACCTGACATTGTATTAGGCACTCAAGCAGAGGCAATAAAGTTGGGGCACATTTGTGTTAATAATTTAACATTTATTAAGCATTTACTGTGTGCCAAGTGCAGTGCTAAAGCTTTATCTGTATTGTCTTATTTAATCGGCACAAAAATTCTATGAGGAAGATAATACTATTTTTTCCCCATTTTACACCTCTAGGAACTGAGAAAGCAAGTATTGGAAAAGATCACATAGCTAGAATATTAACATAAATTTGATCTTGAGCTTTTCATCCATTGTTCTAGTTATCATATCTTAGTACCTTCTAATTGTCTTCTCCATAGCTTCCTACCCATATCTACTCTTAAACTGTGTCGTGCACACTTCCATTAGAGTATTTATGTATTATTGTACGGAAACACTTTGCAGCTTGAAAAAAAACTTTTGTCTTACTTATTAGAACACCAACTCCTTAAAGTCATGGAACAGACCTTTTGCATATTTGTAACAGAGGTCCTAGCACAGTGCCTGTCATCTGCTAGGAATTCAGTAAATACATGCCAAATAAATGAGTGGTTGAACTCGGGTTTATTACCTTCATTAGATTATGACTGCCTTGAGAACAGAAACATATCTGGTTTGTGAATCCCTATAGTGATGACTCAATATTTACTGAGTTGAATTAGGAGTTAAAATGAGTGTTATATGCAATAACCATTTTATTATTGTGAAGAATGTTGAATTATATCTATCATGTGTTAACTGAAATATGAAAATACCATCACATCTTATGCAGATGTTCAAAAGGATAGCTAAAATAGCTTATAGGGTCTTCCAATTTAAAAAGACCATTGTTGTATTCTCATAATAACCTGAGAAACTAGGAATTCATAAGTAAAGAAACTGACCACCAAAGAGTTTATAGTTGTCCATATGCATAGAGATATAAGTGCAGGAACTGGGATGACAACATAGGTCTTCTGACTGGTAGTTTGGGTACTTGCTATCATATTGAAGTATTACACAGCTGGCATTTCAGTTGATGAGCACACTTATTCCACAACTACCCAGGGTCCCAAGGCTAATCGTGTTTTTAATATTTATTGACTACTTACAAAATAGTACCATTGTGAAAATTTTTTACACATCTGAGCTATACTACTAAGAAGTGCGATTCCCACTAGAATGGAAAAAAAAGCAATTCTGTATCAAAATGAATTCACACCACTCATTTTTTTTCTTTTTTTATTGATGTAATTATCTTTTTTTTTGCTATTATTAATATACAATTACATGAGCAACATTATGGTTACTAGACTCCCCCTATTATCAAGTCCCCACCACATACCCCATTGCAGTCACTGTTCATCAGCATATAAGGATATCATAGAATCACTACTTGTCTTCTCTGTGTTATACTGCCATCCCCGTATCCCCCCTACACACCCCCACCCCCCCTACAATATGGGTACCTAACTGTAATACCCCTATTTCCCCCTTATCCCTCCCTTCCCACCCATCCTCTCCAGTTCCTTTCCCTTTGGTAACTGTTAGTCCATTCTTGGGTTCTGCGAGTCTGCTGCTGTTTTTTTCCTCCAGTTTTTTCTTTGTTCTTATACTCCACAGATGAGTGAAATCATTTCATACTTGTCTTTCTCCACCTGGCTTATTTCACTGAGCATAATACCCTCTAGCTCCATCCATGTTGCAAATGGAAGGATTTGTTTTCTTCTTATGGCTGAATAATATTCCCTTGCATATATATACCACATCTTCTTTATCCTTTCACCTACTGAAGGACACTTATAGGTTGCTTCCATTTCTTGGCTATTATAAATAGTGCTGTGACAAACATAGGGGTGCTTATGTCTTTTTCAAACTGCGCTGCTGCATTCTTAGGGTAAAGTCCTAGGAGTGGAATTCCTAGGTCAAATTTCTATTTTGAGTTTTTTGAGGAACCTCCATACTGATTTCCATAATGGTTGTACTAATTTACAGTCCCACCAGCAGTGTAGGAGGGTTCCCCTTTCTCCACATCCTCGCCAAAATTTGTTGTTGTTTGTATTTTGGATGGCGGCCATCCTAACTGGTGTGAGGTGATATCTTGTTGTGGTTTTAATTTGCATTTCTCTGATGATTAGCGATGTGGAGCATCTTTTCATGTGCCTATTGGCCCTCTGAATTTCTTCTTTGGAGAAGTGTCTATTTATGTCCTCTGCCCATTTCTTAATTGGATTATTTGCTTTTTGTTTGTTGAGATGCGTGAGTTCTTTATATATTTTGCTGTCAAGCCCTTATCGGATATATCATTTATGAATATATTCCCCCATATTGTAGGATGTGTTTTTGTTCTACTGATGGTGTCCTTTGCTGTACAGAAGCTTTTTAGTTTGATATAGTCCCATTTTGTCATGAAGATATGTTAGTGAAGAAGTTGCTCATGTTTATGTCCAAGAGATTTTTGCCTATATTTTGTGTATGGGGTTAGACAGTAATCCAGTTTCTTTCTCTTACATGTAGCTGTCCAGTTTTGCCAACACCAGCTGTTGAAGAGGCTTTTATTTCCCAATTGTATATCCATGACTCCTTTATCGTATATTAATTGACCTTATATGCTTGGGTTTATATCTGGGCTCTCTATTCTATTCCACTGGTCTTTGGGTCTGTTCTTGTGCCAGTACCAAATTGTCTTGATTGCTGTAGCTTTGTAGTAGAGCTTGAAGTCAGGGAATGTAATTCCCCCTGCTTAATCTTCCTTCTCAGGATTGCTTTGGCTATTCGGGGTCTTTTGTGGTTCCATATGAATTTTAGAACTATTTGCTCTAGTTCAGTGAAGAATGCTATAGGTATTTTGATAGGGATTGCATTGAATCTGTAGATTACTTTAGGCAGGATGGCCATTTTGACAATATTAATTCTTCCTAGCCAAGAGCATGGGATGAATTTCCATTTATTAGTGTCCTCTTTAATTTCTCTTAAGAGTGTCTTGTAGTTTTCAGGGTATACGTGTTTCACTTCCTTGGTTAGGTTTATTCCTAGGTATTTTATTTGGATGTGATTGTGAATGGAATTGTTTTCCTGATTTCTCTTGCTGCTAGTTCATCATTAGTGTATAGGAATGCAACAGATTTCTGTGTATTAATTTTGTATTCCACAACTTTGCTGAATTCAGATATTACATTTAATAGTTTTGGAATGGATTCTTTAGGGTTTTTTATGTACAATATCATGTCATTGGTAAACAGTGACAGTTTGAGTTCTTCCTTGCCAATCTGGATGCCTTTTATTTCTTTGTGTTTTCTGATTGCTGTGGCTAGGACCTCCAGAACTATGTTGAATAAAAGTGGGGAGAGAGGGCATCCTTGTCTTCTTCCCGATCTTAAAGGAAAAATTTTCAGCTACTCGCTCTTAAGTATGATGTTGGTTGTGGGTTTGTCATATATGGCCTTTATTAGGTTGAGGTACTTGCCCTCTAACCCATTTTGTTGAGAGTTTTTATCATGAATGAATGTTGAACTTTGTTGAATGCTTTTTCAGCATCTAGGGAGATGATCATGTGGTTTTTGACCTTCTTTTTGTTGATGTAGTGGATGATGTTGATGGATTTTTGAATGTTGTACCATCCATGCATCCCTGGGATGAATCCCACTTGATCATGATGGATGATCTTTTTGATGTATTTTTGAATTCGGTTTGCTGATATTTTGTTGAGTATTTTTGCATCTATGTTCATCAGGGATATTGGTCTGTACT
>JAQQAC010006877.1:6568047-6709237 GCA_029783875.1 Phataginus tricuspis | reverse complement strand
TATCCTGTTGCTTTTGGATGGAGTGTTCTGTAGATGTCCACTAGGTCCATCTGTTCTAATATGTTGTTCAGTGCCTCTGTCTCTTTACTTATTTTCTTTCTGGTTGATCTGTCCTTTGGAGTGAGTGGTGTGTTGAAGGCTCCTAAAATGAATGCATTGCATTCTATTTCCCCCTTTAATTCTGTTAGTATTTGTTTCACATATGTAGGTGATCCTGTGTTGGGTGCTTAGATATTTATAATATCTTGTTGGACTGACCCTATTATCATTATGTAACGTCCTTCTTTGTCTCTGTCACTTTCTTTGTTTTGAAGTCTATTTTGTCTGATACAAGTACTGCAACTCCTGCTTTTTTCTCAGTATTGGTTGCAGGAAATATCTTTTTCCATCCCTTTACTTTCAGTCTGTGTATGTCTTTGGGTTTGAAGTGAGTCTCTTGTAGGCAGCATATAGATGGGTCTTGTTTTTTTATCCATTCAGTAACTCTATGTCTTTTGATTGGTGCATTCAGACCATTTACATTTTGGGTGATTATCAATTGGTATGTAATTATTTCCATTGCAGGCTTTAGATTAGTGGTTACCAAAGGATCAAAGGCACTTCCCTTACTATCTAACAGTAAAATTTAACTTACTTCGTATACTATTACAAACACAACCTAAAGGTTCTTTTTTTTTTTCCTCTCCTTTTTCTTCCTCCTCCATTTTTGAATGTTATGAATCATATTCTGTTCTATTTGTCTTCCCTTGGGTGACATCTTTTTAGCCTTAGGAATACTTCCATCTATAGGAGTTCCCTCAAAATGCCCTGTAGAGGTGGTTTGTGGGAGGTAAATTCTCTCAGCTTTTGCTTATCTGAAAATTGTTTAATCCCTCCTTAAAATTTAAATGATAACCTTGCCAGGTAGAGTATTCTTGGTTCAAGGCCCTTCTGCTTAATTGCATTAAATATATTATGCCACTCCCTTCTGGCCTGTAAGGTTTCTGTTGAGAAGTCTCATGATATCCTGATGGCTTTTCCTTTGTATGTGATGTTTTTTCTCTCTCTGGCTGCTTTTAAATGTGTGTCTTTATGCTTGATCTTTGCCATTTTAATTATTATATGTCTTGATGTTGTCTTCCTTGGGTCCCTTGTGTTGGGAGATCTGTGCACTTGCATGGCTTGAGAGACTATCTCCTTCCCCAGATTGGGGGCGTTTTCAGTGATTACCTCCTCAATGACACTTTCTTTCCATTTTTCTCTCTCTTCTTCTTCTGGTACCCCTATAATGCAAATATTGTTCCATTTGGATTGGTCACACAGTTCTCTAAATATTCTTTAATTCTTAGAGATGCTTTTTTCTTTCTGTGCCTCAGCTTCTTTGTGTTCCTCTTCTCTAAATTTCTGTTCCATTTACCTTCTCTTCTACTACATCTAATCTGCTTTTAAATCCCTCCATTGTATGTTTCATTTCAGATATGGAATTTCTTAATGATTGAATCTCCATCTTAAATTCTTTCCTGAGTTCTTGAATATGTTTTTTACCTCCATAAGTATGTTTATACTTTTTATTTTGAACTCTCTTTCAGGATGATTGGTGAGTTCTGTTTCATTTGGCCCTCTTTCTGGGGTTTGTGAGATTTTGGTCTGAACCATGTTCTTTTGTCATTTCATATTTCTGTGTGGTGCCCACTAGTGCACAGAAACTCCAGCCTATGGAGCTGCTCAGCCTCTAGAGTGAGGTTGGGGTCATAGGGAAGCAGAGCTGGTGCCTTTGGGGAGGAAAGATCTGTTTCCTGATTCCCGTCTGCAGTGCCTGTCTCCAGTGTCAGAGCCAGTGGGCCAACCACACAGGTGTAAACCTCTGTGCTTTGTGTCTCTAGCTGTTGTAGACGGGGCCTCTCTCTGGCTGTCCTGATGCCTGTGCAGTGACTGCGGGTTCGGGAGCAGGTGCCTGCAGGCCTATAGGAAGGCTTGGCAGGCTGTGTGTCACAGTGGGGGGCCTCAGAGCTGAGTAGGCAGCCCAGGAGATGGAGCACCTGAAGCTCCCCAACGTTCCCAACAAGCTGTGCAGAGTGCACCCAGACAACCTTGTCCCACCTCTCTCTTTTCCCGTACAGCAAGCTCCATGCAAACCCTGCCCCATCAGCAGCCCTCTGGCTGCTAGGAAGCCTCTCAGACTGCCTGCCTTTCCTCTGACTCAGAGCGGCCGGGTGTGGATCCCTCCTCCACAAATGGCCGGAATGTCAGTCTCCCAAGCACTCCGCCTGTCCGAGCTCCCCAACGTCCAGAGCACCACACAGTATAGGTTTCTGCTCACAAAGCAGATCTCCAGGGCTAGGTGTTCAGCAGTCCTAGGCTTCCACCCCCTCCCCTGCTCCATTTCTCTTCCTCCTGCAGGTGAGCTGAGGTGCAGGAAGGGCTTGGGTCCTGCCAGATTAAGGTTTTCCTACATCACCCTGTTTCGGGAGGTCTGCTCTGTTCGTGAGGTCTGTTTGCAGTCTGGTTCAGCCTTCTTTCTTGTTGCTGTTTTAAGTTTACTTGTATTAATTAACTATATTTTTGTACAATTTGCAGTTTGGGGAGGAGCTCACTATCTCACCTCTCATGCCGCCATCTTGCAAGTTCTCCTTTTCTTTATAATCTAAACTGTATGGAGAATCCAGCTTGGCTGATTAGGTCAGAAATAACTGGGTATAAGTGAGGCATAGAGAATTACATAAGCAAATTAGTGAGATCCCAGATTCTCAGGAACCAGCTCTACACCCAATCCACTACTCCTCTTGTAGACAATGAATATCTTTCCATTCTTTTGACTCCTTGAATTAAGAGCTGTTCGGCTGAGATTGCCAACAGATGCCTCTGGCTTTTATGGAATGCCTAGTATGGGGTCAACCTTCCACATAATTTAAACATCAGCAAATATTTGTTCATTTCCAGGGTGAATGCTTCTTACTCTGTCAGCCATTAATTTGAATTTGGTGAGTTACAGGGTTTGTTTTTTCCTGAACTAAACACTTCTCCTTGCTCAAAATTTCTGCATTTTTTAAAGCTACTCTGTTTCTGTTACCCATTTCAGTAGGTATGAATCTAGCACAGTGAAGCATGAACAGTGTTAGGAATTGTCAGCCATTTGATTTTGTGATTATCCACAACCTTGTAATCTTTTCCCTCAGCAGGTATCTTTTTTCTGACCCAAATGGTGTCCTTTCCAAGCAGACTTCTAATAATATGCTCCCAACTATCTATGAGAGTTTTCACTTCAAAGATCCCAGAGTGTTTGAAAATAGATGAGAGTGTTTTCTTTGACCTCCCTATATTCTGAGAGAGGCAGCATTGGCCACACAAGGCATAAGGTGGCATTTAGAGTGGGATTCAAAGAAGATGCTGGTTTAGAATCTTGTTTCAGTGAGGTGCTCTGAAAAGCTTCCCATCCATGCCTTCCAAAATATAGCAGAGTTTTAAGCTCATAAGTTATTGTTAATAAAATAAGGTATTTTATCCTATGAAAGTGAGCATCTTGAAGTAATTTATCTTCTGCTAGTTATGAAATTTGAACTGCTTCCAATGGATCTTGCTTATTTTAGCCAACAAATACCTAAATTTCATGCAGTACAGATAATCAATTATTTTATCCAGGTTAAATAAAAAACCTTCATGGGAACTGGGGACAGACCCTATTAGGGTTAGTGTTTGCCACGAAGTGGTGTTTTCTGTCTGAACATTTAGGTGAAATGTAAGAACTTATTTTCTGCAGTTTAAAAGCAGAATTGTTAAATAACCATTGTTAATCAAAGTGATAGAAAAGTGCTTGATAGCCCATAGGTATCATTATATCAGAAAAAGAACCCATTTTTCTGGAGTGCCCCTTACAGATTTTTTGACTCTGTTGGGCGTTCTTTGCAACATTTCCCACTTCTCTGCATCTGGCTGTAGGAATCTTGTCCACGAAGAGCGCCTCCGTGTGGAAACTTACTGTAACATGCTCTATCTTGCAAATCCACAATTTTAGTTTGAAACTAGAACCTTACTAAAATCCATTTTTCTAGGAGGAATGCTGAATTAAAGGACATAAAAAAAATTTCAAGGGAAATGAACAAGTGGAAACATTTTATCTCAATGCTGAAAAAAGAAAATGCTTTGGATTTTCTTGACTTGTTTGAATTCAAACTCAGGAGTCTTACTTTCCTTTACTAATAAGCTGGCAAAACAATATTTATTACAGGTTTCCAAATTTGGAATCTATGAATTTCAATAAAAAAGGAACAAGGCAGGACCTTTAAGTAGTAGTTTTTAGGGTGGTGCCTCTTTGACTTTTGATTGCAATGCAGAGGAAATGAAGATATTTCTTTTGCATTTTGGGTAAACAGAGGAGGCTGCTTCCGGCCAGAGGCTACTGGTCTGGCGTCTTGATGTTCCTGGGGTCCTGCCCAACTGTCCTGGAGACTGAAAGAAAAAATCTCAACACACTAATGGGCCAGAGGCCAACAGCTGGAAAGGTCCTATCCTGGAGGCTAGTTTGATGCTAATATTTGGCCTTAGTATATGTCTGTGGTTTTCACTTTTAATTTTTAAATTTACATATAGGCACAGATAGGTAAGGATGGTAAAATCTGAACCTGGTTGAGGATTACCTGCTGATGTGTCCCCAAACCAAACTCTATAGAATCAAAATGTGAAATATTGGAAAACAGCATGCAAAAGTAGTTTATGGTTCTTAATAGTTCTAGGGTTGAGAAGTAACCAAAACTTTAAGCGAACTAATAACTTGTTTAAGCATTTAATACAATCACCTCATTAACACTGTCAGGATTTCTACATTGACTGTCACTGCTTTTTTTCATTGACAGTAGCCCTGAAAGGAGGAAGGGTTAAGTTTATGTGTGGAGGATAAAATGTTTTCTGTGAAACTGCTTAAATCTGTTTTTTACATGCTTAGTAAATTTGTACTTGACATAGTAGTTAATGTGTGTTCTGAAAGAGATACTAATGATAGAGAAACCAGCTTTTTACATAAATTGAGATTTTTATGATTCAGAGATCAGTATTAGAGAATCTCTTGGTTGCTAAATGGGTCCCTGGAGACAAAGTGCAACAGATTTCTTTTTCATTTTCTGAGAATGGAATATACACATTGGATGAGTATCAAAGTTAGGAATCATTGTTTGCATATGTAGAAAACACCAAACTGCTTAAACCAGAAAGAAACTTCTTTGGCTTATGGAACTGAAAAATCCATTGGAAAAATTGGCTTTAGGCATGGCTTGATCTGCTGGCGTCCATGACATGACAAACCCAGGTCTGTCTTTAGTTCTTTGCTTGGTTTCCTTGTTACCTTCATTCTAATCAGGATCTTCCCTTGGGGTCCTAAGATGTCTGCCAGTTGTTGCAGAAGCTACGTGCCTCCCTATCCATAGAAGGTGGGAATAGAACATAGTTGTCCCAGAATTCCCAAGAAGTCAGGCTGGACTAAGTCACAAGCTCAGCCCTGACCCAGTTTTGGCCAGAGAAGTGGAAAGACTGATCACTCAGCCTGCCCCTCCCCCGCAAGCCCCCATGTGCTGACAGTTACACACATTGTCAAATGGGAATTTGTGGCCGTTAGAATGATCCTAAAAAGGACGGTTGCTGGCCTCATAACCATTTACACAATGAATCTTAGAAATAAAAGTAGACTTTAGACTCTAGCCAAATGCCTTTCTGATTGATCAAACTTTACAAAATTTAAGGATGAAAGTGGTCATTAATCTCTGCAGGGACCACTGTGACAGAGAGCCACTGTAGTCTGATTTTTCAACAGTTCCATTGGGAAGGTTCTTCCTTACATTGAACATAAACTGGCTTCCCCTTGTTCCTCTTGTTTTGCCATTTGTGGCCACACACGCACTAAAAAGTGGATCGATTCACAGCCTTTCTAATATATACTAAAACTGTTAAGGAAGTCATCCTTGGTCTTCCCTCTCCAGGCTCAACACCCCCCTTCTCTCATCTATTATTGATGCTGATGTTTAAAACACCCTCACTCTCCCGGCCTCTTTTCTTTGTATGACTCCTGGCCGATCCATTCCAAACTCCAACACTCAATTCCATATACTGACACAGAGGCTCCCGATGAGGCCGCCGGGAGGTGGTTGGTTTATGGCCATGTGTGTGAGCAGAAGGACATTGGGGAAAAGAAGGCTAAATCTTGGGGAGAACAATTTTAACAGCAATCTGTAGAAGAGGCCAGCCTCAGAACTGATAACTTAAACTAAAATATCCACAGCCAGAATGTGTGCAGAGAATATGTCTTGGAACATGATTTCTCTAATTTCTAACCATTAAATTACTTTTTTTGTTGTTGGAGACTTGATATTCTTAAAATGTTAGAATTATTAGTATTTTGATAAAATAAGTGCCTTACATATCTATATATATTTAAGAATACACATGTTTTTAGAAGATAATTCTTTTTGTTTTCCCTTATATAAAATTGAAATAGAAAGTCCCATACAAAATGCTTGGTCAAATTCTATTTGTGATTCCATCTGTCTCTAGAGAACGCTCAGTTCTCTCCTTACTGTGGGGGTTCTCCAGAAGAGTGATGGCCTCCAGGGATCCACGCCTAAAGTACTTGTAAGGGAAATTCGACAAAATAGTCCTGCTGCTGTTCCTTCAGGTAAACAGCTTCCTTCCACTCTTTCCCCATCTCTGCCACTGACCCCATCATTTTCACCTAGAAACACTGACGAAATTCAGTTACACTTACAACATAGTATCACTACCCAATGACTATTAAGTCTGTGGTCACCTCCTCTTCTCCCTTTCATGGAATATCCACCCTGGTGTTAACTCAGAAAAAGGCTGGTCCCCATCAGACTCAGGAGAAACAGGAAGGAACTGAGCACTGATTTAAGGAAAGCCTTTGACGAGGTACTAAACTCCCTCTTCATCCAGTCCAACACCAGATCCTGTAAACCTGCTTTCACAATACACCTTAGGCACATTCACTTTCTCCTCACTGCCACTGCTAGTCCAAGCATCACCATCGCACTTGGGACTCCTGCGGTGGCCTGCAAACTGGTCTCTTCCCACTCTCCACCCATTTTCAAAACAGCAGCCAGAGGACTTGAAGATCCAAATAGGATCATGCCTCTCTTTACTCAGAACTCTTCTCACTGCACTTAGGATGAATATAAAATTGCTCACATGGTCTGAGGCCCTGCCTATATGTATGTCTATGCCTATCTCCCTCCATTCCCTCGGTTGTTCAATACATTCCAGATACACTCATTTTCTTTTGGTTCCATTACTGGAATAAGCTCTTGTTTGCCTCAGGGCCTTTGCATATGCTTTCTATGCTGCTTGGAACACTCTCCACCTCTTTGTCTAAATCCTACTAATCATTAGCTCTCAGCCTGATGGTCTTAACTCTCCATTCTTCCCTGACAGCCCATATTTGGACGCTGTGTTTTATTCTCTAAAAGTATCTTCTACCTTTCTTCACAGCACCTATGTGTGTACTGTCTAGGTGTTTGCAGCCCACCTCTGTCAGCAAAGCATAAAGTGCAGGAGGAGAGGTTGGCTTACTACTGGATCTCTAGGGTATGGTCAGACTACCAGGTTCTGAGCCCTTCCTTGTGTCCTCACTTAGTGGCTGTAGGGCCTTGAATACTTAGCCTCAGTTTCTTCACCTGTGCAATAGAGAAAATAATATATCTTTTTTGGGGGGATTGTTGCAAGGATCAAATCACAAAACCCATATGAAGTGCTAAATAGAGTATTGGGCACATAACTAGAAAAGTTATTGTTATACAAGCTGGAACAGCACTGAAAAAATGTTTTAACTTACAGACTCACTGTTGTGGGTGTTTTTTTAAATCACCAAATATTTCAGTTTAGCAAAGCTAATGCATAATTTAATCTCTGCTTCAGAGGCTGTCTTAAAATATATTGAGGATTTTTTAGTGGGTAAAATATATTTAAGTACTTTTTTTCAGGTATTTTGAACAATACTCCACTGTTACTTTTTTTTTTTTTTCCTTTGAGCTTTCTTAGTTTAGCATATTTCAAACACAAGGCAAACTGGTTGGGCCTCTTGACAAAAGGCATTTTGATTTTATAAACTTCAACTTTTGGAGAGTAATGAAAACTTTTCCTTTTTTTCTCTCTCTCTCTTTTCATAATGGAATTTCCATGGGAAAATCCTTTTTATACCTTTGGCAAGGTCTCCATAGTGCACATACCGCTCTGTGTAAAAGGATTATGACAGTGTGTAGATTTTCACTGTCAGACACCTTCCTTTGGGTAAATGTTTATGGGAATGAGGCACAGAATCTAAAACAGCGCTAAAGAAGCTGCATACTCTCCCTGACAACAAAAACAACAAAAAGTTTGTGTATTAACGGTCAGGTTAACAGTGGCAGAGAAACAAAAACAAACATATACTTCGCTCCCGTGATATTTATAGGATTGCCGGTTTAACCACTGTGCCCTATTTAGGAATATTTTTTGAGTGAGCTTTATTTTTATGTCCAAGAACACAGTCATAAGTTGGTGGCAGGCAGGTGTGGACTGCAAAAGGCAACAGAATATACTCTGCGCTATCCCATGAAGGACAGAGAGGGAACTTGCACCGTAGAAATCTTACACTCTTGTACGCTCTGGTACAGAAGACATTGATAACAGTGGGCAGTCACTTGGAAACGTATGATGCTCAGTATGCTTTTGCAATAAACATTGTCTTTGTAAGTTTATAAATGGCAAGGCCAAGAGGTTTTCCCCTTTGTAATTCGGAGTAATGTATATCCACATAAGGCAGGAACTTGTTTATATAGCACTCCCATTATTAGCCAGTGAGCTAGTCCACATAATGCGCATATTCCAGATGACTGCAAGCTTAGCTAAAATGCATAATCGCTTTATGTTCTGAATATTTCTAACATTTATATAACCTTTGCTCTAACAGATAAAAACTAAAAGTAATTGCCATTGTACTATAAGTTATTAAAAATGCACACATACTCTTTGGACTTAGTAGAGTTTTACCTACTAAGTTTTACCTATCACAATTTAACCTCCTTGGAGACTCAGTGTTCTCACCTGAACATCAATTTCTGAATTGTATTGTGTTAAATTTTGTCAATGTGTTAGCATTTACTCTAAAGGCCACTAATCTGCCACATCCAACGTATTTTAGCTTCTTTTTCACGTTTAAGCTTTCAGTGTTCTATCAGTATGTGTGAGGATGGGGGCCTCTAGCTCCATCTCCCCCTTTCTTAATCACCCGTAGGTTAGAAAACACATTAGAATTATTTCCAAAATGAGGGTAAATTGTTCTCAGTTGTTTACCCAAGGACTGTCCCATGACTCAAGCATGAGAAAGGACATCTTTTTCATTTAGTCAACAAATATGAGTTGAATGCCTACTTATGTGCTCATTACTGGACTGGCGACACAATAGTGAGAATGGTCTCTGCCATCGGGGAGATGCACAGATGATATCAGCGCTTGAACTGAGGCGGGACCCTTACTCCCGCCTGGGGTGGTCAGAGAAAGGAGGCGATGCTTCAGGCTGAGTCGTCAACGACGAATCTTGGAAGAATGGTTTTTCAGTTGAAGAAGGTGCTGAGGATGGGGTACCACTGGGGCAGATGGGGGAGGGCTGGAATCCCAGGCAAAGCTCCCCCTCCTGCCTCTCTCGTCCCCCGTCTCCGTTTCTCTTGAGGGCTCCTCTCCTTCCTGTTGATGAATGTTGATGATCCCCTGGCTTCTGACCTGAACCCTTCTCCTGCCATACAGCTTTTTCTTCCAGGGTCACTCATGGATGCCATTGCTATTCTTTGTAGATGACCTTTGCATCATGCAGAGATGATTTTTAAATGTTCTCACTCTAGAGCATCTCTCTTCTCTGCTCCGGACCATCATCTCCAACTGAATGTTGGCTACCTGTTATCGTCTGACAGACATCTTAACTTCAACCTTACTCTTAAATCTGACTCTCCTCTTGGGTTCCTTACCTCAGAGAAAGACACTACTAGATACATCTAAGGAGTTTTTTAAGCCAGGAACCTTAATCTCTTCCTTGTTTCTCCCTTTTAATTCACCACTTCAATTTAGTTCAACTTGAACATCTTTTTCATTGATCAACTTAGTCACCGGTTTCCTTCAGGACATATCAATCTTTTCCTATATTGCTTCAAAAACCTACTAACTGGTCCCTGTCCAGGTCTTTCACCATTAAGACCTGTTCCCACAGTTCGCCCAGAAGGATCTTCCTGATTTACAGTTGCCTTCACCATGAACATTCTGAATGACTCTTTCTTTCCACTCAAATGCTTACCCCAAATTGGTCATACCTGGGTTTTTTTAGGTTCTTTACTTCCTGCATGAAATTTATTCCCCATGTAGTCACTTAACTAATCTTTCCTCAGGGAGGCTTTCTGGTTCCTTGAGTGGAGTGAAGTACCCTTTCTATGTGCTGTCTCAGTGATGGTACCTGTGGGATTTTAATTGTTAAAGGTAAATGAGTGACACCAGGGAGAGGCTAATTACACTGAAAGAAGCTTTCTATTTCTTACATATCCAGAGAGGAGGAGGCATACCACAACATGCAGGGCCAGATGGGGAAGCACCAGTGTCAGTCTGAATAAAGGAAAGGGCCAGGGGAAGACAGAGGCTACGGCCTTTAGTGTGTTTTCCATGGGCAAAGCTAAGTGGGCCGAACAGCTTAGAATTGGCGAGTTTGAATAATTCAGCGGGCTTTGGGGCCTAGGGTTTGTCCTAGATGTCTGGTACCTGGACTTTGGTTGATTTAGAGCAGGAGAAATATTGGTTTAGAGGGTGAGAGCAAAGTGAAGGAGGTAGTTGGGGGTATGGACTGAGTCTGACTGGTTGGCATATGAAGGGAGTGTTCTCTGGCGTGTTTGTTATTTTACAAATTGAATCTCTCTGGGAGGGGCAGTCTCTGTCCAGTCAGGGTTCCTGCCCCACCAAAACAAAACACCATAATGCACAGAAAAATGATGATACATTAACATGCTACCTGTTGCAGCCTAAGTTGTAGGCTCCTTGAGAGTTAGAATCTCGTCTGTCTTGTTTGCCTCCATAGATCCGATGCCCAGTGTGGTGTCTGCCGCTTAGTATATGCTCAATAAATATTAGTGGAATGAAAAAAATGAACGGACACTTTTTTATCGGGTGTACAGGGAAAGCATGACTTTTTTTCTAAAGATAGATTTTGTTATATCAATTAATTCTGCAAAATATATTTTCATTTGGTTTATGTGAGTTTTTTATTTCTTTCAAACTAAGTAAAATTTAATTTGGCTCAGCATAATGTATATTACTTAAAACTCTGTAAAGAGAATAACACATTACCAGGGGCAATTTGACCTACTGGGGGACATCTGGAAATGTCTGGAAACATTTTTGTCATCACAACTGCATCTAATGGACAGTGGGCACACATGCTGCTAAACGTCCTGCAACAAACAGGACAGCCCCCCACCCCCACAGTGACCAGCTATCCAATCTGAAATGTCAGTGGTGCTATTTAACAGAACGACCTTCTGTTAAGGATGATGGAAAGGATGACGGGTTCACCTAAAAAAACCTCATGTAAACAACCATGTCCCCTGACTCCTCCCATGAAGCAATTACAAGCTAATTAGGGGAAACCTTAGAAGTACAGACAGTGGCCCTGAGGGGAAAAGTCATTTTTAGAGGTGGACATGTGGCAAGCTACAGGCGAGGGGTTTGGTGGTTGGCAGATGCCTGGAAAGGAAACCTAAGTAGGCTGAGACAAAGCATGACAAGGCTGAGGTCTGAGCCTAAGATGAAATTACCAAAATTATAAACTTTTTGGCTGACAGGTAAAAGTTATGAGTTTAACATAAGTGATGTGGGGAAGGGAAGAGTCATATCCACCTTGTAACTCCAAACTCACTCTTTCTATTTGGAGTTATCTGAAGGCAGTGCTGCCACTGGACAAAGCGATGATGTCTCCCCTGTTTGCGCCTGTATTCAGACCCTGTGCGTGTTCTTTTGAATAACCTCAGGGGTTGCAAACATTGCCCTCAAAGGGAGGAGTTTGATTTTAGGGAAAAAAATCAACTTATTTGGACCTATATATGGTGAATCATGCTGTGCTTCTAATACCAGGCTCATACAAATTGAGGACAGGCCATCTAAATTAATCTGATGCTAAAGGCACTTCTGCAAGGAGTTTCAGAAATGTCTGGAGCTCAGTCAGCATCACTGGAGTAAGTGTGGAGCTTCTCAAGATGACCATTTTCAGGAGAAATGCTCATATTGAAGTGGGAGTCTGAGTAAAATATCGTTGATAGTAATAATGCTTTCAGTGTAATGAATGTGTAGAAATAGCACCACGTGTGATTACAACCAAATTTCTGACAGGGTGAGAGTGTTTAGGGCAGGTCTTACTACACTTTTCCTTTGTTCAAGTTTAAGGTCTAGGCTGTGACACCACACTTCAAAATCGGGCGGTTTCGGAGGAATTCAAGTTGGTGGCATTAGAGGTGAGACGGAGAGCTCCTCCCAAAACCACAAACAGTACAAAAATATAGTTAATTAATACAACTAACCTTAAGACAGCAACAGGAAAGAAGCTGAACCAGACTCCATACAGACCTCATGAACAGAACAGACCTCACAAACAGAGCAGACCTCATGAAACAGGGTAACATACGAAAGCCTTAATCCGGTGGGACCCAAGCCCTTCCCCACCAGTTCACTGGCAGGAGTAAGAGAAACAGAGCAGGGACAGGGTGGAAGCCTGGGACTGCTGAACACCTAGCACTGAAGATCTGCTTTGTGAGCGGAAGCCTATATTGTGTGGTACCCTGGACGTTGGGGAGCTTGGACAGGTGGAGTGCTTGAGAAATTGACATTCCAGCCATTTGTGGAGGACGGGATCCACACCTGGCCCCTCTGTGTCAGAGGAAAGGCAGGCAGCCTGAGAGGCTTCCTAGCAGCGAGAGGGCTGCTGAAGGGGTGGAGTTTGGGTGGAGCTTGCTGCATGGGAGAAGTGATAGGTGGACAAGGTTAAGGTTGTCTGGGCGCCCTTTGCCCAGCTGGTTGGGAACTTTGAGGAGCTTCAGGTGCTCCATCCCCCTGGCTGCCTACTCAGCTCTGAAGCCCCCCACTCTGACACGCAGCCTGCTGCACCTTCCTTCTAGCCTGCTGGCACCGGTTTGCAAACTGGCAGTCACTATAATAGCGTCAGGCCAGCCAGAGGGAGGCCCCGCCCACAACAGCTAGAGACACAAAGCACGGAGGCTTACACCTGTGTGCTTGGCCCACTGGCTCTGACACTGGAGACAGGCACCGCAGACGGGAATCAGGAAACAGATCTTTCCTCCCCCAAGGCACCAACTCCACTCCCCTACGACCCCCAACCTCACTCAAAGAACTGAGCAGCTTCACAGACTGGAGCTTCGGTCACTAGTGGACAACACACAGAAATGTGAAAATCAAAAGAACATGGTTCAGACAAAAATCTCACAAACCCCAGAAAGAGGGCCAAATGAAACCGAACTCACCAATATTCCTGAAAGAGAGTTCAAAATAAAAATCATAAACATGCTTATGGAGATACAGAAAAATATTCAAGAACTCAGGAATGAATTTAAGTTGGAGGTTCAATCATTAAGAAATTCCACATCTGAAATGAGACATACAATGGAGGGATTTAAAAGCAGATTAGAGGTAGTAGAAGAGAAGAGAAATGGAATAGAAATTAGAGAAGAGGAATACAAAGAAGCTGAGGCACAGAGAGAAAAAAGAACTCTAAGAATGAAAGAATATTGAGAGAATTGTGTGACCAATCCAAATGGAACAATATTTGCATTATAGGGCTACCAGAAGGAGAAGAGGGAGAAAAAGGGATAGAAAGTGTCACTTAGGAGGTAATTGCTGAAAACTTCCCCAATCTGGGGAAGGAGCTGGTCTCTCAAGCCATGGAGGTGCACAGATCTCCGAACACAAGGGACTCAAGGAAGACAACATCAAGACATATAATAATTAAAATGGCAAAGATCAAGGATAAAGACATACTTTTAAAAACAACTAGAGAGAGAAAAAACATCACATACAAAGGAAAACCCATCAGGCTATCATCAGACTTCTCAACAGAAACCTTACAGGCCAGAAGGGAATGGCATGATATATTTAATGCAACAAAGCAGAAGGGCCTTGAACCAAGAATACTCTACCCAGCAAGGTTATCATTTAAATGTGAAGGAAGGTTTAAACAATTTTCAGATATGCAAAAGCTGAGAGAATTTACCTCCCACAAACCACCTCTACAGTGCATTTTGGAGGGACTCCTGCAGATGGAAGTATTCCTAAGGCTAAATAGATGTCACCCAAAGGATAGACAAAGAGTACAGAATATAATTCATAACATACAAAGAATGGAGGAGGAAGAAAAAGGAGGAAAAAAAAAGAACGTTTAGGTTGTGTTTGTAATAGCATATGAAGCAAGTTAAATTAGACTATTAGATAGTAAGGGAATTACCATTGATCCTTTGGTAACCACGAATCTAAAGCCTGCAGTGGCAACAAGTATATATGTATCGATAGTCACCCAAAATGTAACTGGTCTGAATGCACCAATCAAAAGACATAGAGTTACTGAATGGATAAAAAAACAAGACCCATCTATATGCTGCCTACAAGAGACTCACTTCAAACTCAAAGACATACACAGACTGAAAGTAAAGGTATGGAAAAAGATATTTCCTGCAACTAATACTGAGAAAAAAGCAGGAGTTGCAGTACTTGTATCAGACAAAATAGACTTCAAAACAAAGAAAGTGACAGAGACAAAGAAGGACGTTACATAATGATAATAGGGTCAGTCCAACAAGAGGATATAACTATTATAAATATCTATGCACCCAACACAAGATCACCTACATATGTGAAACAAATACTAACAGAATTAAAGGGGGAAATAGAATGCAATGCATTCATTTTAGGAGCCTTCAACACACCACCCACTCCAAAGGACAGATCAACCAGAAAGAAAATAAGCAAAGAGACAGAGACACTGAACAACATATTAGAACAGATGGACCTAGTAGACATCTACAGAACACTCCATCCAAAAGCAACAGGATACACATTCTTCTCAAGTGCACATGGAACATTTTCAATAATAGACCATATATTAGGCCACAAAAAGAACCTCATTAAATTAAAAAAGATTGAAATTGTACCAACTAACTTCTCAGATCACAAAGGCATGAAACTAGAAATAAATTACACAAAGAAAATGAAAAAGCCCACAAACACATGGACACTTAATAACATGCTCCTAAATAATCAATGGATCAATGACCAAATAAAAACAGAGATCAAGCAATAAATGGAGACAAATGACAACAATAATTCAACACCACAAAATCTGTGGGATGCAGTGAAGGCTGTGCTAAGAGGGAAATATATTGCAATAAAGGCCTACCTCAGGAAAGAAGAACAATCCCAAAGGAACAGTCTAAACTCACAATTAATGAAACTAGAAAAGGAAGAACAAATGAGGCCCAAAGTCAGTAGAAGGAGGGACATAATAAAGATTAAAGAAGAAATAAATAAAATTGAGAGGAATAAAACAATAGAAAGAATCAGTGAAAGCAGGAGCTGGTTCAAAAGAAAATAAACAAAATAGATAACCCCTAGCCAGACTTATCAAGAAAATAAGAGAGTCTGCACACATTAACAGAATCAGAAATGAGAAAGGAAAAATCACTATGGACACCACAGAAATACAAAGAATTCTGAGAGAATACTATGAAAAATTATATGCTAACAAACTGGATAACCTAGAAGAAATGGGCAACTTTCTAGAAAAATACAACCTTCCAAGGCTGATCCAGGAAGAAACACAAAATCTGAACAGACTGATTACCAGCAAAGAAATTGAATTCATAATAAAAAAAACTACCTAAGAACAAAACTCCTGGAACACATGGTTTCACTGCTGGATTTTATCAAACATTTAGTGAAGACCTAATACACATCCTCATTAAAGTTTTCCTAAAAGCAGAAAGGGAGGGAATACATCCAAACTCATTCTACGAGACCAACATCACTCTAATACCAAAACCAGGCAAGGACACCACAGGAAAGAAAATTACAGACCAATATCCCTGATGAACATAGATGCAAAAATACTCAACAAAATATTAGCAAACTGAATTCAAAAATACATCAAAAGGATCATCCATCATGATCAAGTGGGATTCATCCCAGGGATGCAAGGATGGTACAACATTTGAAAATCCAGCAACATCATCCACCACATCAACAAAAAGAAGGATAAAACCACATGATCATCTCCATAGATGCTGAAAAAGCATTCGACAAAATTCAACATCCATTCATGGTAAAAACTCTCAACAAAATGGGTTAGAGGGCAAGTACCTCAACATAATAAAGGCCATGTATGGCAAACCCACAGCCAACATTATACTTAAGAGCTAGAAGCTGAAAGCTTTGCCTTTAAGATCGGGAAGAAGACAAGGATGCCCACTCTCCACACTTTTATAATATAGTTCTGGAGGTCCTAGCCATGGCAATCAGACAACACAAAGAAATAAAAGGCATCCAGATTGGCAAGGAAGTACTCAAACTGTCCCTGTTTGCAGATGACATGATATTATACATAAAAATCCCTAAAGAATCCACTCTGAAACTACTAGAACTAATATCTGAATTCAGCAAAGTTGCAGGATACAAGATTAATACACAGAAATCTGTTGCTTTCCTATACTCTAATAATGAACTAGCAGCAAGAGAAATCAGGAAAACAATTCCATTCACAATCACTTCAAAAAATACCTAGGAATAAACCTAACCAAGGAAGTGAAAGACCTATACCTTGAAAACTACAAGACACACTTAAGAGAAATTAAAGAGGACACTACATAAATGGCAATTCATCCCATGCTCTTGGCTAGGAAGAATTAATATTGTCAAAATGGCCATCCTGCCTAAAGTAATCTACAGATTCAATGCAATCCCTATCAAAATACCAACAGCATTCTTCACTGAACTAGAGCAAATAGTTCTAAAATTCATATGGAACCACAAAATACCCCGAATAGCCAAAGCTATCCTGAGAAGGAAGAATAAAACAGGGGGAATTACATTCCCTGACTTCAAGTTCTACTACAAAGCCACAGTAATCAAGACAATTTGGTACTGGCACAAGAACAGACCCATAGACCAGTGGAACAGAATACACAGCCCAGATATAAACCCAAGCATATATGGTCAATTAATATATGATAAAGGAGCCATGGATATACAATGGGGAAATGACAGCCTTTCAACAGCTGGTGTTGGCAAACTGGACAGCTACATGTAAAAGAATGAAACTGGATTACTGTCTAACCCCATACACAAAAGTAAACTCGAAATGGATCAAAGACCTGAATGTAAATCATGAAACTAAAAAACTCTTAGAAAAAAAATAGGCAAAAATCTCTTGGACATAAACCTGAGCAACTTCTTCATGAACATATCTCCCTGGGCAAGGGAAACAAAAGCAAAAATGAACAAATGGGACTGTACTGTATCAAACTAAAAACCTTCTGTACAGCAAAGGATACCATCAGTAGAACAAAAAGATATCCTATAGTATGGGAGAATATATTCATAAATGACATATCCCATAAGGGGTTGACATCCAAATTATATAAAGAGCTCATACACCTCAACAAACAAAAAGCAAATAAGCCAATTAAAAAATGGGCAGAGGAGCTGAACAGACACTTTTCCAAAGAAGAAATTCAGATGGCTAACAGGCACATGAAAATATACTCCACATCACGAGTCATCAAAGAAATGCAAATTAAAACCACAATGAGATATCACCTCACACCAGTTAGGATGGCTGCCATCCAAAAGACAAACAACAACAAATGTTGGCGAGGATGTGGAGAAAGGGGAACCCTCCTACACTGCTGGTGGGAATGTAAAATAGTTCAACCATTGTGGAAAGCAGTATGGAAGTTCCTCAAAAAACTTAAAATAGAAATACCATTTGACCCAGGAATCCCACTCCTAGGAATTTACCCTAAGAATGCAGTAGCCCAGTTTGAAAAAGATATATGCACCCCTATGTTTATCACAGCACTATTTACAATAGCCAAGAAATGGAAGCAACCTAAGTGTCCATCAGTAGATGAATGGATAAAGAAGATGTGGTACATATACACAATGGAATATTATTCAGCCATAAGAAGAAAAGAAATCCTACCTTTGCAACAACATGGATGGTGCTAGAGAGTATTATGCTCAGTGGAATAAGCCAAGCCGAAAAAGACAAGTACCAAATGATTCCACTCATATGTGGAGTATAAGAACAAAGGAAAAACTGAAGGAACAAAACAGCAGCA
The DNA here is from genome assembly GCA_029783875.1 of Phataginus tricuspis. NCBI lineage: Eukaryota > Metazoa > Chordata > Mammalia > Pholidota > Manidae > Phataginus > Phataginus tricuspis. The sequence goes on along the minus strand of JAQQAC010006877.1, from coordinate 6,690,854 downwards.
GACTCACAGAACCCAAGAACGGACTAACAGTTACCAAAGGGAAAGGGACTGGGGAAGAGGGGTGGGAAGGGTGGGATAAGGGGGGAAAAGGGCTATTACAATTAGCTCACATAATGTAGTGGAGGTGGGTTGGGTGGGGGACACAGGGAAGGCAGTATAACACAGAGAAGAGAAGTAGTGATTCTATAGCATCTTACTACACTGATGGACAGGACTGCAATGGGGTATGTGGTGGGGACTTGATAATAAGGGGAGTCTACTAACCATACTGTTGCACATGTAACGGTATATTAATAATAGCAAAATTAAAAATTTGGGCAATATCTACTATGGGCAACATCAAGTTGTTTCTTCAGATTCATTTTACTTGGGCCACATAAGCCTAATCTAGTACAGCTTTTCAGCATCACAATAAGTGCATATCTACTGTACCTGACATTAGTATGATAACAGAAGAATCAGTAAAGCTGCAAGTCTTCCCTAGAAAGGTACCAGTTTGTCTGGGACTGTCCTGATTTTTAAACTGGAAGCCCTGCTTCCTGGGAAACCCTTCAGTTCTGTGCAAATCGAGACCGTTACACACCCCCAGTTTCTTAGCTCTTCCATTCTGTTTGGACTATCTACAATGAAAACAAAACAACGATTTCCTGTAATAAATTAAAAACAAGGACCTATCCAAATTGCGAGTAGCATAGCAACTTGAGTCAAACAGCAACATGTGTTAGCAGAAAGTAGGCTGAACTAATCACTAATTTTTATGCTGACTCAAACTGAAATCAGAGTCCTGTTCTATGGTGATGGCTCAGGCCATGTTTTGTCAACCAATAATAATAATTACAACAGAAACAATCACAATAACAATAATAAAATTTATAAATTTTACCCATCTTACTTATCATATTCGTTCGGGTTCTTTAGGAGAGATATTTTGACAACTGATGTCCTCGGGCAAGGGAGTAATCGGCTTATTTGCTTAGTTCTTCAATGGCTTTGTACAGTGGCTCTAACAACTACATGCCATTCCTGAAAAATGAATTATGGTGGAGTCTAACTGAATTAACATTAAGAATAGACATCAGTGAGGGAGAATTTAGGGTCATACAGATGGGAGAGAGAATGATGAGGTGGTAAAGCGCCGGACTGAGAAGGTGCGTGTTTGCGTCCTGCCTCACCTCTTACTGGTGTATGACTTTCAACTAGTTGGTTTTTCTAAACCTCAATTCCTTCATAAAACAAACAACAGGCACAATTATGGCGCTTATCTCTCGGAATTAAGTGGTGATGAATATACCGGCACATAGTCAGCACTCAAGAAATATGAGCCATTATTGGCACTTACCGAAAGTTGCTATAATAGTGTATTCTGACTACATTTCAGAATCATGGTGTCTCTTTAATCTCTTATTTCCTATACATTACTTTTGGCAGCAGGATCATGTTTGAAAAATATACAGAGAACACAAAGAATTTTGATAAAAGATGTTTTTACTACATACTAGTATCTGTTTCAAATATCAATGTAGTGTTACCATAAACGGATATTGGTAGAAATAGGTCAACCATAACATAAAACCTTTTTCAGATGTCTCAAATCAAGATGAATTAAAGAAAGAAAAAAACAAACTATAAAAACAAAAACTGCACAATTAAAAGGAAAAAGGACTTGACTTAATAATTACTGGAACCAGATCTGAACTACTCTCTAGTATATCTTGCAAGTGACATTTGTATATCTTAGGCAGGAGACACTGCAACATATGTTACTTGGGATAAGAAAGAAAGATGTGTTACTCAGACCTATTAAGATAAAGATGTTAGACGCCAAGACATGACAATGGAAGGTAGTTGCTATACCAGGTTTAAAGTGCAAGATAGCTGCCCAAAATTGCCCATATGGTTGTCTTCCAAAGTTCCATGACATGCTGACTTCTTCAAAACTAGGGCGTTACATATATGGAATCAAAATAGTGAACAATTTTTCCCTCAAAATTTCTCTTTATAACTGGTTTGAAAGCAGCTATTTGACTGAATACTTTAACACTTAAAAAAAATACCATTGGGAAAATGCCTGGAAAAGGCAAGGTGAGCCATTGTAGGGTACTGTAGATGAAGGGACCATCTGGTCATCCACCAAGATAACCAGAGGTAGATTGAAAGAAAAGAAAAGGGGTGGGGAAGCACATAAAGCAGCTTCATCCAAAAAGTTCCTTACATAAAATACTGTAAGTAGGCCCAGATGCCAAAAACTTAAAAATATGTATTCTGCTGCAGTGTATATGGTTTTATTTTCTGTATGAGATTTGACTTTGAAGGGTTAGAAGGCAGTTAAGACATCAGGCAAACACAGCACTTTCTTGTCAAGTGAGGGCTCAAGACATGCCGTTTGGTGAGTTCCACTGGTTTCTCGAATACAGCTGACAGGTGGTCAGGAGAGGTCACTGACTTTCTTGTTCTTTCTGTGACCCAGGTTTAGAAATCTCGTCCAGAAAGAACTACTCAAAGGGCCCCACACTCGGGCAGTCAGACCCTGGCCAGCCTCTGCTCTCCTGGGTGAGCCCTGCCTGTCATTTGCTCTCTCTGCTGTGTTCTCAGGATAAAATTAAAGCAGTAATTGGATATTTCTTTTATGTTCTTTAAACCTAATTAGAATTGATACAGTACATTTTATGGCTTCGTTAATATTGTTGAAGGTTGTAAAATCTTTGAAAGTTACACTAAATTATGTTAGTTTCTTTATAATTTCTCTCTAACTTATCAAACCCATTATCAAGTAATTTAGCACATTCTCTCTTCTAAAAACCTTGTGTAAAGTGCTGGGAGAATACCATGAATCTTTGAAGATTGAAATGGATATGAGGCTTTCTATTTTTCTGTAAAAGTCAGCATGGTTAAAAGAAACACATATAGGCTTAGGACTTTTGGGTCCAAGCACTTTGAGTTGACTAATTTTTCACTGGATTAGTCTTTTTATTTGTGTGGAGTTACAGCTAAAATTTTTGACCACATACTGTTCTTAATCTCTCTGTTCTATCAAGATGAATTTTTTCTGGTGTTTCAGGTTTTATAAGAGATCACATTTTTACTTGGCTTCAAGTCAATTTAATTCATCTTTAAGCGGATTGAATTCTATGAATTTCAGTCTCTGGTGATAAACTTCTCCATCATCTCTGTATTATCTCTTCCAGCCAGATGGGGAAAATGGTTTATATTGGGCACAATGTATATTTGGACAATAAGGTCACAAGCAGAGTTATATCACCTTTTATGGACAGTGAGACGTGTTGTAGCCTTCCCCTTGAAGCTGCACAGCAAATGGGACATATCACTATTTTATGCCAGGATTCCTATATTTTCTAAGCAAGTTCATGTCAACGACCTGAGCCTTATATGAAGCTGTCTTATCTCCTCTTGAAGTGTAGGGGAGGAGGATGGCCAACAGTTCCAGTCCTCTTAAGTTTGATAAAAGCCACCAGAAGTAAATTTATTGCCTCAAAATCTGCTCTGTATCCTGTGCCATCTTCAGCTCCCTTCCTGCCCCTGTAAGGGTGGAATCAGTATTACATTAATTAGGCCTGGTCAAGAAGAGGTAATCATCACACTTCTGCTTCAGGATCTATTCCCTTGTTACAGGCAATTTTGAACACTATGGAAAACTAAAACAACAATGAAAACAACTTAAGGGAAGGGAACAGTTTAATTCCAGCATTCGGGCTATGTTTTAAGTTCTGGTAGGAAGTGCTTCCATAGCACTGTGTGTATATATATATAATTTTGGAAGGACAATGTACCTCAGGAATTGGCATTATTAAATAATAATGAGAGACTTGTTACCATTATCAGCATAGTCTAAATTGTTTTCTGTTCAATGTCACCCTAATTTTGGGGGTCTGATTAATGTTTGGTATTTCCAGAAAAATATAAAGAATTTTAAATGGCCACAATAGGCTGGAAGGAAACCTCTTTGACTATTTAACTCTGTAAGCAAGATTTAAAAAAAAAAAAAAACCTCTTCTTCTTTCTCCTTTGTGGAATTTGAAAGGGTCAAAGTGGTTGGTTTAGAGCTCTGTCTTGTTTGATAATTCCAGCAGCGGTTTATGAAAGACGGAATTTTTAACGTTACTAATATGATCCGGGTTGTTAAGATCTTTGTTCCTAGGAACAAAATAAGAACAAATGAATCAAGTGCAGGATAAAAATCAGCAGGATAAAAGGTAAATTGTCTTGAGGAAGAAAAGAAACTATTGGGACAGAAGATCCCCTAGAGCCACGTTTTCCACAGTGATTCTCGGACCACAGAGCGCAGGCGAGTCACCTGGCGGGCTCGTTAAACTGCAGGTCGCTGCACCCCTCGCTCCAAATTTCTGATTCAGTAGGTCTGAGGTATGTGTGGCCCAATAATTTGCACCTCTAATAAGTTCCAAGGTCCACACTTTGAACGCCCACTGTTCTACTAGAACAGGCCGCCCGGGGACCAGCTCTCCTGCCAGTGCTCTGGGCCCCAGGGAATGTCCCTCTGCTGATCCCATAATAAAAAGGGGAGATTTTCTCCTTCAGATATCTTGTTCCTGGAATCACCATCATTGCCCACTTTCTCTTTTTATTCCAGAAGTTTTTGCTCCACCATATGCATTCCCTGGTTATACGTGGGGAATCCAAAGTAATGCATACATTTTATTACGATGTGAAAGAATTGCTGTATGCCAGTTTACTATGAAGGGAAATCATAAACAGACCACCTCATATTATTCGGTTAGCTCGTCACGGGCAGGCAGCATTGAATAAGCACTTAACTGGCTCCTCCCTGGTGAGCAGAGAAAGATCACTCTTGATCTGACCCACTGGAGGGTTTTAAAACACAAAGCCTGGGTCCCATCCCAGACAAATTACAAAAACAATTCTCCGAGTTGGGGTTGGTAATTAAATACCTTCCAGGAGTTCTAATGTGCATCCAAGGTTAACCATTGGTAACCCTAACCATTTATTCTCAGTGATTATCAATGGGGTGATTGCCCCTGCAGGAGTGAAAATTAGTTCTTGGGGGGCAAAAAATATCTTAGCTATTATAATGGTTTGTGGGTCTCCAAAGGACCTCAGTAAATATACAGTTCTATAGTGTATTTGTAGCATTAGCACTTCATGGGGAATGTACCCTAGGATTTTGTTTTTATTCAGGTATGGAGAGGTTATAGATCAAGAGACAGCCACCATTGAACAGATAGTTACTCACAGTTGCCGAGCAGAGGGGACACGCCACGGCATGAAGGGCCACAGGAAGAGGAACCAGGGCTGGTCAGGAGGCTGAGGGAGAGAGGGGAGAGCATGGACGAAAGGCTTTAGAGCGCTGTTCCACAGGCAAGGCAACGTGACCCGGTTCGCACTGTATAGTTTGATTTCAGTGGGTGCTTGGCTACCCGTGGTCCCCAGCTGTCTGGTGGCTGCCCCTAGAGGGTCAGGGCGGAGGAGTACGGCCTCCTAGTGTACCAGAAACTGGCTGGTTTACAAATCAAAGGCGTGTTCAAGGGCAAAGCAAGTTGTTTGCTGTCTCCAGGAATGAGCTGACCCTGGGAGAGGCAGTGTGTCCCTAGTTGGTGAGACTCCAGATGTCAAAGCATCAAGACTACAGAAAATAAGAAAATACAGTTAATGTAGTTAAAATACAGTTAATATTTTGTCTCAGAAAGTCAGAGTCATAAACTAGCTTGGTTGTGGAAAAGAGGAAAGATGTTCACATGTTGTGAAAATATTATAACCAGGCACTATAAAGTCTGGTCCATTTCTACATAAGTAGAAAGGTTTAACCAAGTATGAAGTTACTCAAGTCTTCATGCTATTTGAATACATAAATCCAGAAACATCATCTGTCCTAAACAATGAGACTTGTTGAAAGGGAGGGGGTGGAGGGAGGATTTGAGTGACACTCTGGCCTGGTTAATTCTACCTCCCGTCTTATTTCCCTGTGTGCCTGGCTCGTGCAGACAGTGTGCAACCGCAGAAGTTCAGGGTGGACACTTACTGTTACCAGTACATGAAGAGACAGCAAGTTTGTCAGGACCCGACAGTGAAAATCCATAGCTTCTAAACAGGAGTTTTATTATTGTTGTAGTTGTGATTTTTACTGTTTTCAACAAAAAGAAGGCTGCATGCTGTCCTGAAAAGAAACTGGATTGCACGGTAAAGCAGGCCAGGCCTGAAATTCTAAGTCAGCTACTTACTCATTGCGTGACCTTCAGCTACATATGTTATGTCTCCAAACATGAAGTTTTTTCATCATAAAATGCAAATTGCTTCTATTCTTGAGGGTGGAAACAACTGAGAAACAAATCATAGGAAACAGATGATTTAAATATAAACTTAAAAAAAATAAAGTAAGCTGAAATTTGAGGACATGGCCATGACGTGCAGCCATAATGACCTTAATATTTCACCCCGGAAGACACAGGAGATTTGTCTCAGGCAAAGCTGGGGAGAGTCCACTCTTCTCAGCTGACCACGTGGACTGGCTGGGCAGGGTCTCCTGTGTGGGGAAGACTCAGAGGGGCTGACCTGAGCCAGGCTTACTCAGCCCCTCCTTTGGCTCACCAATCAGGCGGGCTCTCCTCCCCCATGAGGACGGCAGAGTGTGAAAGGTGCCCCTACCTCGCTGCCCTGGAAGACTTAGAAGTGGGGCCTGGAGATCCCCCTACACTACTTTGAGGGTCATTATGAGGACAGATTACAGATAAAACATGCAAGATGCCTCACCAGAGCTCTAGGCATTTTAAATGAAAGAGATAGATACATCCATCAAGACTTTATTTATCACATATGGCTTGTTCCTTCTCTTAATACTGAAATTTAGTGAAATTGCTGTCCCTTCTACCCTTATTTTTAATAATATCTGAGGCTAAGCTTTTTAATTTATGGGAAATGGGGATGTTCAGTCTGATAATTGTGCATTTTGAATTAACTCATTGATTTTATGTATGATTCTCACCATTGTTTTTAAGGTTTTATAATAGTCTGTACTTCTTTCATAGGGTTCAGCACACTTGGGACAGGATAAGTTCTCATTAAATAGTCATCGACTATTTGAATGCAGTAATTAATGACTAAAGGTATAGGGTTCTCAGAAATGAGTGTAGAGGGTTATCAACTTCAGGCAAGGAAAGGAGAGACTCTGCAGGACCCAGCCTTTCTCCAAGGGCATCCATTCCTTTTGAAAATTAAAAACTGCTCATAATTATGCATCTCATTAGGCTTTTAACTGTTTGTACCATATAGAATTACCTGTTGTTGCATTTTCATAATTTGCACATATAACTGCACCTAACTTCTGCTAAGCATTACCAGCTACTTATGTTCTTCTTCTCAATAGATTTTATTTGTTGTATTATAAAATCACATTTTTATTCCAGTTTTTAACAAGATTTAAATATATAGATTTTCATGCAACCATATTTTACAGTCTATATATATCTTTAAAACAAAAACGATGCTTAAAAAACTGGTGATTTGCCTACAGATGTGCCTTAAATGTCTTCATTATTCAACAGTGAGATCTTTTTTCCCATTTCTCTCTCTGTCTTTCTCTCTCTCTCTCTCTCTCTCTTTTTCTTTTAGCTTCAGGAAGATTATTCATGGGGAAAGACCTAGAACCTATTTCCAATGGAACAAATTGTAATACAAAGTGCCCTTTTATGTAGACTCATCATTACCATCCAGGGAATGTGTATGTCTCAAATGTGAAAGGATGTTCAACTAAAAATGGGCATTTCTACTCTCGTCAGGATTGACTAAAAATAAGTGTGCCGTTCATCTCTCTGTCTCAGAAGAACACTCATATGCAGTCAGGAAGAGAAGAATGAGAAGCTGAAGCAACTCTGGGCATAATTCAGGCATTAAACTGAGCTAGAGGGGAACATATATAGTTTGTAATAGATGATATTTCTACACTCCCCAAATTAACTGGTTGGTTGAGCGACTGTCCTTCCACATACAGATAAAGATATAAATATGAATATAGATATATGTGTGTATGTATGCATATTGATCTGTGTGTGCATCTGCATCTATGCCTCTATATGTCGTTCCATCCATACACTGGGGAATACGTAAGGAAGAATCATAGCTAACACAAAGTACATACTGTGTACCTGGCACTGTGTAAGCACCTTACACATACTAACTCATTTAATCCTCGCAATAAGTCGATGAAGGAAGTTTAATACTATCCTCATTTTTACAGATGAGGAACCTGAGGTGAAATAAAATACATTGTCCAAGATCACACAGGCTTGAACCCATTCTGGCTCTAGACATCATGCAGTTTACTGCCATGCCAAACTGCTCTGCCCTCAGAGAGGGCACAACGTAAAGGGAAGTTTAAATAATCACATGTGAGAAGTTAAATGATAACTCAATTCTGCGATATGAAATGTGCCCTTGTACAATGAACTTCAGCCTGGAAGCTCTGATGGCAGTGGGTTTAGAGGATGCCTCCCCCACCTGCCTTACTGCGGGCCGAGGTGATAGGGGAGGCTTCCCAGGAAGGGAAGAACGGAGCTGGGCCTTCTTCAGTGGAAGAACTGCATCAGAGAAGCAGATCATAAAAGGCTTTCTGGGTTTGTGGAAGGGCTTGAGCCAATATTCAGACATCAAAATGCACAAAGTGTTACTGTAGGAGAGCAGTAGGAAGGCCAGTCTGCCGAAGCAGCACCTTCATGTAGAGAAAAATAGGAGATGTGTTTAAAAAGGTTGCTTAAACCCAGATGTTACAAGGATGTGACTGTCAGGCAAAGAATTTGAACTTCCTTTCATAATAAAGCAGAGCTGTCTTAAGAGGTCAAGAGCAAGAGTGGGAAAGTGAAAGAAGTATTTAGGGACTATTAATCTGGCAACCATGTGCAAAAGGAATAGACAGGATAACAAAAAGGAAGCAGGGCCTTACTCAGAAGTTAGAAGATGACAGCCTGCAATTCAACAGATACATCTTGAATAAATAAAAATGAAGGCATAAGTTCTAGAAATATCACTAAGGAAATACCAGTCTGAATTGTCTGAAAGGTTGTGGAAACCTAAGGGAAAACATCAGAGATCATTTCAAAGGTTTTAAACCTAGGTGACACAGAGTAAGATGGAATCCAAATGAAGAGTAGACACAAACTGGAAATGAGGAGAGAGATTAGGGACCTAAAGACCCAAATTGAGAAGCCATCTCCGTAGATGGGAACTGCCTTTGAAGGGAGACTCGGGGAATGATAGAACCTCAGGTTATGACCATGTGTGCGGAATAAGAAGTGGAAGAAAAGTTTATGAAGGAATTCAACTGAAAAGACACAGTCTTACAAGTAGAAGACAGTATAAGCTTCCTGGAAGCCAAGGAGGGAGATGGTTTCAAGAAGTAAACCGGGGTCAACAGTTCCAGGAGTGGCAGGGGGGGGAGGTGAATGGGAGCACAGGAAATGTCACTGAAACTGCACACTCACATATACATGCAGCATATACATAGTCATCACAACTGCATTCTTTTAACTTGCGATTGTTTTTATTTTGTCAAAAGCAAAATTATTCCTTATTGCATAAATCACGTCTTAGCCAACCAGCCAGTCATCCATATGCTCACCAAGCAATCCCATTCAGAACCCAACAGAGAGGAAGCCGGGTAGGAGAGATGGGGACAAGTGTAACTCACACTTAAATGAAATGGCTTCTAAACTATAGATCTTGGGTGACCTTAGTCTAATTTCCTTTTCTTTAGTCACATGGAGAATAGATGCAGGAAGGTGACATGGTGATGAGAAGCTTTTGAACTCACTCACACAATCGATCCCAAGAATGTCCTGGCAAACTTCACCCACGTAGTGGATCTTTGAAACTGGGGCCTGTATTTAGAAAGGACATTCTCCACAAACTCAGGGGGTTCCTCCCGGGAAGGCTCACTGTGGTCACCATGGCAGGGACAATTAATGAAAAGAAACAGGCTGGGATCTGTCACACCCCCACCCCTGCAATTAGCGGCCATATTTCACATCGCTCTGGTGTCTGGTCTGTATGAGCTAGTGGGTAAGCCTGTGTGGTTGGGAATCAGATCTGGATTCAAACCCCTGCTCCTCCATTTGTCCGAACTGTGATTTGGAAAGCCATTTAATCCCCTGGCCTTTCTTTTCATCATCTGTGAAGATAGACGTAATAACCCTGTATCAAAGATTATTGTTAAATGCACTGTTCATGTGACACACTGAATATGGTACTCTATTATTTAAGGAGGTCTAATGGAAAGAATGATTATCCTAGTTGATCATGGACCTTTAGCAGTGTCAGAAGGTCTCAATCCTGATTCCTTTTACTGCATAATAAAATGACTTGCATCTTTGAATGATGCATTTACTACCTACTAAAATGACTTTCATCTAATACCTGTTATCCTCACAACAAACCTGTGAATGAGTCAGCGTGTTCATTATTCATTATTTACTCCAGTTTGCATATGGAGACAGAGGGCCCCAGAAAGGGGCAAGGACTTGTTTCCGTCACAAAACAAGAAGGTCGCAGAGCCTGAACTGGAACCCAGGACTGCTTGCTCCTGTTAGAGCCTGATGGGAAAAACCAAGAATCTGCTGCCACTTTTCTTGCCAAAATACCCCTCCACTTATGTAGTGAACACAGTGCAGAAATGAGCTAATTCTTTAGTCACATCAAAAGGCTGTTTGTTGAACTTTGGACTTCTGGCAAGTTGTGCATCATTTCTTAGCCTCAGTAATTTCTGCTTTAGTTTTTATTATTCAAAGTACTTTTCAATTTGCTCTTAGCATTCTTGAATAGTAGGCATTGTTTTCATCCTTCCTATCTCAAAAAAAATGTGTGGTTTGTTGTGTTTCCATTAGTTCACATCGCGCATCCCAATACTTAATTCCGAATATCATGTTGGACATGTGTGGTGGGAATGCGTGGGGCAGGGCGTATGAACGTGAGGAAAATGCAAGTGAAATTTAATCTCAAAGACTTTGAGACACGTCATATTTAAATTCTCTAATTTTAAATATAGGTGCTTTTTTTTAACTTTGTACACCAAGTTAATTAGTTGATGGGTCCATTATTTAATACATTTTGTACTCAGCAGGTGCAAGACCCTAGAGAAGCAGGTCTAAGTCTCGTGTAACTTTGTTTACACCTTAGGACCTTGTGGCAGGGAGGAGTGAGGGTGGGAAATAGAGGAGAAAGGATAAAAAATACAAGACTGCAATTCCTGAATCCATCTTCAGTGGAGGCCAATGACACTGCCCTACAATTTGTCTGCAGGTGTGTGACGGCAGGGAAACTATAGAAAATTCTTTGCACCTCCCCTCAGAGTCTTCAGCCATCACAGGAAACTGCTGTGGTCATTTCCCTTCTAGAAGCGAGATGACTTCGTTAGAAGAAAAGTTGAAATTTTCCCTCAAGTTGCATCCCTGAAAGTTTTTGAGAGTTAAACCCCAGAATGCTCTGCCAGTCACTAAGAACCAATGTTCCTGCCTTTTTGAGGTCATATATTCAATTTTACTTTGATTTAAAATGTGCTTGTCCAATATATCAATTTTTATATTGTAAGACAGATGATGTTTTGACCCTACATGATATAATTTCTATATAAGTGATTTTAGGGTATATTTGTTCATCGGTAAGTAAAGCTGAAATATTGACTATAAAGTTCTTGGTAACACTCAATCTATTATTTTTATGAAAAGACAGTGAGTGTATTTTCCCCAGGAGTGAAGAATTAATTGCACCTCTAAGAGGCACTTCCTCTAACCCTATCAGGGAGGGCGTCGCAGCAGACCAACTTCCCTGAGTCATTCTCCATCCCTTTCACCTCACTGACCAGTCGCGGAGGTTTGATTCCTAAACTCAACTTTGGAAGTCGTCTGCAAGTTCCAAAGAATTTGCTAAATAGGTTTCAAATGTTAGCACTTTGTGGGCTCAGGAATGAAGAATTAAAAGAAGAGTGACAGTTACTGTTACAGTATAAACATAGCACAAAATAAAACAAGTTTTTTCCTCTTTTTTCCCATGTGCTCACCTAAAGCAATAAATATGTGGGTGACTACCCCCGAGTTTTTCCAAAGATCTCAAGGCAGGTTAATGGCATGGACAATTTGCTTCATAAGAAGATCACTATAAACCTTCATTTCAATACAAGAGATATCTTTTAAACATACTCTGGGACAAATTGGGTACAAAGAAACATGGGAGATACAGAAGAAACATGAACCTTGGGCCCTCTCACGCTAGCCATCTGTGAGCCCCGCACTGCCCAGCCATTCTCTCCTAGCTCCTCGTCCTCTGCCAGCATCTATATGCTGAGGTTCCCAAGGCTCTGTGCTTGCAGTGTCAGCCTTGGAGAAACCTTGTGAGTTCTGTCTCCAGACTTTCTCCCTTGGTGTATGGGTTGACTGGTAGCCCCCAGAGAGATGTGCCCCTGTCCTAATTCCAGGAACTTGTGAATGTTGTTTTATTTGGGAAAAGGGGTTTTTGCAGACCTAACTAAGGAAGTGGAGATGAAGAGATCATTCTGCATTATTAGGTGGGCCATTAATCCAATGTCAAGTGTATTTATAAGAAAAATACAGGGGAGATTGGAGAGACAGAAAAGGAGAAGGCAACGTGACCTAAGAGGTAGAGCTTGGCATGATGTGACCACAAGGCCACAGGTCAAGGATTGCTGACAGCCACCGGAGTCTAGAAAAAGCATGGAAGAAATTCTCCCCTGGAGTCGCCAGAGGGAGTACAGCCCCCACAGGCACCTTGACTTTGGACTTCTGACCCCCAGACTGTGAGAGAATAAATTTCTGTTATATGAAGACACCAGTTTGTAGTTACTCGTTACAGCATCCACAGGAAACTAGTACACTGGATAATCCTATCTAATCTCTCATCTTCAAGTTCCATTTATAGACTTAAATCTTCAACCCTGACCTGACCTCTCCTCCGAGTGCCACACCCATACATCTAACTGCCTACTTGACACCCACTGGGGTACCTACTAGGCATCTCAAATTTAATACGGCTAACAGAATTCTTCATTTCCAACCCCTGTACTAACAGTTCTGCTCCCACGTCTTCCCCATCAGCAAACGACACTACCATCTCAGGTTTAGGGATGAAGTTCAACGACTTCCTGGCTCCGGTGAAGAACCTAAGCATCCCATGTGGTTCTTTTCTTCCTCTCGCTGTCCACCGCCTAATTCCTAGAGGAATCCTCTTTGCCGCCCTGTTAGTCCGTCACCTCTGACTCGGCCTTCTACCGTAGTCTTCTAATTTCCACCTGCCTCTACTCTTGACTCTCCCTATAGAAGCCAGCATAAACTTCCTACAGTGGGACTCAGATCTTATCACTCTCTGCCTCAGATGTTCCTATAGCTTCCCATTATATTCAGAATAATATCCAATTTTCTAATCTTGGCCTACAACCATGGTGTTCAACTGGAGGCTATTTTGCCTTTCCTCTACCCAAGGATATTTGGCAATTTCTAGACACATTTTTTTGGTTGCCACTACGTGGGACAGCCTACCGACATCGAGTGGGTAGAAGCCAGGGCTGCTGCTGAACACCTTACACTGCACAGAACAGCCCCCGACTCCCCCACACACCCAAATTAACTGGCTCAAAATGTCAGTCGTGCCACAGTTGAGAAACCCTGTCCCTTAGAGCTGAGCTCTGCCTTCTTTGCTTCATTTCCCTTGACTCTTTCTCAAATATGCTAAGCTTGTCCACATTTCAGTCTTTGAATATTTTCTCCTTTTGGGCTGGAACATACCTTTCCTAGATCTTTGCATCACTCTATCTTCATTGCTCAGGTGTCAAGTCAAATATCACCTCCTCAGGGAGGCATTCCCCATCCCCAGCAGCCTCTACCAAGTTGCTCTGAGTTGCTCTGTCACATTAGCCTAGTTTTACCTTCTGTATTGCTTTTAGTGGTATTTTACCTTACATTTTTATGTGTTTATTATTGTTTTCTTCCCTTAAACTTGTAAGCTCCTCCAAGGTTTCCATGATCCCTGCTGTCTGCCTGCATCTAGAGCATCTGCCCGAACAGAGTGAGTACTTGATAAATATTTGTCAAGTCACTGACATACAATGGAGAGCCACAGAAGATAATTAAATGACTGATAAAACCTTTGGTGCCGAAAGTGATGCAGTCAATCACCTGGAAGGCAGGTTTCTTTTTAGCCCTTGTGACTTCCTAGTTTCTGGCTCTTTGAGTGTTACTGCCTTTTAACTCTTAACTCCGCTGACAGAATGAGTAGTTGGGATTTTCAGCCTACCTTGTTTGTAGAAAGGATGTAATTTTACCTTTGAATCTATTGTTACAAAGGCAAAGCAGGCTTTCAGGTGGTACATGGCTGGTGACCAGTTGTTAATGTGGTTGCAGACTCTGACGCAATGGATGAATCCCCCAGAGCAGAGTAGCTCACTGAGGGATTGTTCTCAGAGAAGAAACCCCCAGGATTTGCCCTGAGATCATCTACTGTTAGGAGTAGAGGACAAAGAAAAGTTGTCAAAAGAAGTAGAGAAAAACTGAGTAGAAAGGTAACAGGAAAACAAAGCAAAAAGTCCCTGAAGCCCCATATCATGGAGTGGTGGAAGACAGCCAATTTATAGAGGAAGGGCTGTGAACACATTTTCAGAATTTGGTGCCTTTGTTTAGGAGTACATATTCCTTCCGTAAATGAGAGAATAGCTAAAATTTTTCTGGCAAAGCAAAAGTAATCTTAGCTATAAAGAAATACCTACAAACAGAGAAGGAAATGAAAATATTCAGCTCAAAGAGCCAGAAACTAGAAAGTCACAAGGGCTTTCTGAAAATTCTAACCCTGTTCTGAAAGTGCCATAACTGTCAAGAGTTTGGGGATAATCCTCAGATCCTTAGTTTTTCTAATATCTACTTTCCTTATTAGGAAAGAGTCTGATGATCTCTAATAGCTCCAGAGTGTGAGAAGTCATTTTGTTCCCTCTCATCCTGTCTTGAGTGGTTGAAAAATCACTTAGGGAGGCTGGCAAAATTAAGAACTGGCAAAAGCTTGCATCTGCCCCAAACTGATCCATGCCTGTTTCCATGTTTGGAAATGGTTTCTTGAGCTTATCCACATTTTGTTGGCAGGTCGTATCTCTGGAGAATGATAGGCACTTTTCTCTCTACCAGCCACTAGCCATGATCCTGGCCTTGGGGAATGCACTGCCTGTAAGGTCCAGAATCTGAGGGTCAAGAAACTGAGGACCAAGTGAGATTGTGGGTGTGGCCATTGCGCCAGCGCAGCTACATGACAAACACACAGCACCGACCTTGCCTCGCGGTGGTTTATTTTGTCCCATCAGATGAAGAGAGAAGTGAAAGAGAAGACATTTTTTAAAGCAGGGTAGGGAATGAGAGTTAAACATATGTGAGAATGAATTCAATTATTACATTTGATTCTAAGGAGGAAGCACTTCTAGAACACCTTTAGTGGGAGAGTACATTTGTGTGCCTAAAGCCACATTCTTTCCACAAGGCGTCCTGGACAAATATCTATCATGTTAGATCATTGCAGCGAGTATGCAGACAGTAGTTTCTGTCCTATTTAAGCATGCTTCCATCTAGGAAAACTAAACTTTAATCCCATCTATAATTTTGAAGGTGGATTAGTTCAGTTGAAGGGCATATTCATACTGGCCACTAAGAAGTCATTTTGCCTGACTATATATTGTCAGTAATTACTATTTTAATGCTTAATATATCTATAATAATAAGGAAAACATGACATTTGAATTTTCACATATGCAGACATGGTCTGAAAACTTATTTTTAAGTTTTGCATCTTTAACGTTTGTTTAAACATCATATTTTACTCATTCCTTCTATCAATTGATCAGATATGCAGAGAAAGGAGAATCAACTGATTTTTAAAATAAGTATTATTAAATGTTATGATTTATTCCATTGTAAAATCTTTATTGCAGGGGTATCTCTTCAGATCCTCTGACCTAACAACTTGCAATAGGCTTTTTGCATAAAAGTCTGGAAAACCTGTTATTTATCTTTAAGTATGGCCTCTAGGCCAACTTATAGTAGCATGAAGACCAGGGCTGTCCTGGATACATTCTGTCCTTGAAATGTGAATACTTCTAATTAGGTACTGGCCAGGTGATCCATGGTCCCCCAGAGATGGGCCTGCAACCCATCTGATGTGCACGGGTTTGCATAAGAGGAGGACCACTCATGAGGACTATCCACCAGGCTTTTGGCTCCACTCAGCCTAATTCTAGAACATGGAGCAGGTAACAAAGGAAGGTTTAGAGGGTAAGAGATAAATCAGTGATAAGGAAAAACATTGCCCAAGGAAATCTTTAGGTTTTCCTTAGTAAAGTTCTATTCTTTTTTCTTCCATCCTTCCCTCCATCTTTTCCTCCATTTGTCTTTCTTGCTTTCTCCCTTTTGATTTTTTAATTGATCTTAGGTAGTTCTTAATGAAGATCTATGATAAAGCCATCTATTTATTCATTCAAGAAGTAGTAACTGTTCTCTGTTAGACACTGTGCTAGAGCTATAGACACTCTTACAAATAAGAAAACCCCTACCTTCAAGGAACTGCTCGTCCAAAGGGGTCACAGACAAGAAAATTCATCCTTATGGCAGAATGCACAATGTGCTTCAGGTGTGAGCTGGGACCCCCTGGCCCTTTGGGATCTGGTGAATATCAGCAGCACACAACTGGCATTTCATTTCCTTTTGAAGGCCAAAGCTGCCCCCGCGATTCCTGCTGTGTGCGCACAGTGAGCTCTGCTTTGGTTTCTGATGTTCTGTGCATCTTGTAGCTGTTCTTTTATCTCTGTCCGGACTTAAACCCAAGCTTGGGACTCCAGATTCCTTTTCCTCCCTTCTCTCCCACACTCTCCTATCTGTCTCTCCCTCCCACACAAAGCAATCAGGAAAACAAGGCTGATAATATGTTTCCAAACTTGAACTGAGAATTTTCTAGTCATGGGAGAGCAAAGCAATAAAATTCAGATCTATGACATAGTGCACATTGCTGCTATGAGTCTATTTGGTCCCCCATCACCGGAGTTTCCCCACAGAACACCCAGAATTTGCCAGTCTTCTCTTCTGCTCTCTGATTCTCCTTACGCTGTCCTCCTGTACTGCATGCCACCTCTCCCCACACTCCAGTTCTGGGATATTCTTGTTCTCTATTGTGCAGAGTAATTCTGTTCTTTTCATGCACCCCAAAATTCAATCTAGGCCCATTTTATTCATATCTAAATCCATCCTGGTGTCAGCCAAGAGGTCTTTCATGTCTAGAAGTCACTCTCTCTTCCCCAGATAGAAGACATTTGTGGCCGCATGCTATTTTTCTCCCTTTCTTTATATGCACTGACTCACTTAGACACTCACTCATTCAGCAGTATTTGCTGAGTGTCTGCTATGTACCCAAGACCGTTCTAGGTGCTGGCAATAAAACCATGTACAAGATCTGCACATGTCCCGTTCTCCTGGATTTATGTTCTGGGAAGTATGTACAAGATGCTATGAAGAGAGAGGCTCCTCCTTCATCCCGAGATGAGATTGTAGATCATGGAA
This sequence comes from Phataginus tricuspis, assembly GCA_029783875.1. Classification (NCBI taxonomy): domain Eukaryota; kingdom Metazoa; phylum Chordata; class Mammalia; order Pholidota; family Manidae; genus Phataginus; species Phataginus tricuspis. Next base: position 6,673,284 of record JAQQAC010006877.1, on the reverse strand, counting down.
AATGTAATCTTACTGGACAAGTAGGATTCATCTAAGTGGGTTAAAGGATGCAATTTAGACCGAGGGACTCAATGACAAAAGTTGGTTATGAAGTTCTCCACAATTCAGACAGGAATGTAAAAGGAAACAGACAATGTAGTTTATCTCCATCATGTCTCCTTCCGGCTCCCATACCTCAACATTCAGGCAATAACTTTTTGGAAGAATTGAGGTATGGGCCCTCTAGGAAGGAAGAAAAGGCAGAGCCTCCCTCTCCTTTTCAGTTTCCGGGTAGATAGAAGAGGCTTGTTTGAACTGGTCCCTTTCCCTGGAGGCTGGGCCCCAGGAGTGCAGCTAGATCCCAGGGGAGCAGCTTTCTGCAATCTTGCCTGGAGAAGGGAAGCCAGGGTGTGGCTGGAGAGTTTGGTCATGATCATAAAGAGCTGTGGGATCTGGGATTGGACCCCAGGGCTGCTGCTAGTTCGTATGGAACATTTATGCAAAACTGAGAAAAATATTGCCACTTCTTCTGGGATGATGCAACCCAGAGTCGGGGTCTAGGGCTTGGCAGGTGAGAGACCCCTTCTCCTAGTTCCCCTTGTACAGGCTGCAACCTGAACAAATGGTGACCCATTTTGTCCCAGGCTGTATAGATACTAAATGTAGTTTGAACAGATTGACGAGGTTCTTATAGTACCTGAGTCCACTGATGTACTTCAAGAGAGGTCCTTCCTCAGAAGGCTCTGAATGATTAGTTAATAAAATGGTAGTGACAAACTAAAAACCCTAGAGGCTGAGAGATCTCTAAAATAAAAGGGTTTATTTAGCCTTTAAAATGCTAGCCAGAAAAAGGACTGGTCCTGGGACAAGGGGTTTTTGTTTCACCAGCAGCAAGACCAGTTAACACAAATGAACTTGTCCACCAGACTGAAGAAACAGGACACATCTATACGGAATCTCAAGGAAAGAAAGTTCTTTAAATTTAAGAGAAAGAAAGTGGGCTAATGTGAAGCCGGGAAGTCCGGGGAGAGGTGGTGAGTCCACAGAGAAGGCTCGTGGATTGGCTGTTGGTGATGGCCAGACACTGGTCACGTGCAAGGGAACGCGGCGGTCCTGGGGGCTTTCTGGATGTTTGCTGAAAGGACTTCATCCCAGGAACGTGGGGTCTCCGGTTAGCTTAAGCCCGCGGCTACTAACTGATGGCCTTGAGTAGCTTTTTTCTTTCTGGTTCTATGGCCCTTAATGTCACTTAATTTTAGGACATTTCGACATTTTCCTTATCAGTAATAGTTAAGGAGCTTTACCTCCCTATAGGTACATCTTTTCCCTCCTTCTTATCCAGTCACTTATAGCAGTAATAATGGTTAACATTTGTTGAGCATATCTGACGTGTTCCAGGCGCTGCACTAATTTTACAGAGATTAACTCAATGGAAACTTACAACAGCCCTATAGCCTAGCTGACTATTATTATTCCCATTTAATGTTTCAGGAAACAGAGGCTTAGGTGGTTGAACTTGACTAGCAAGTGAATTTTTAACTTCAAGCTCATTTGGACTGATCTAAACTGCCTATTTTCTTTTCCTCCCTCTCTCTTTCTCTCTCCCTCCCCATCTCTCTCTCATGGGAACAAAGCCTTGCAGAGGAGCCATGTAAATACGGTGTTCATCGAGCTTCCTGCTAACTCTCCGATTGACCTTTTGGCTCTGACATTCCCTGAGCCTGGGCTTTCCAAACAAATCGCTTCCCTTTGTTATCTGGGGTAACAGGATTCTGAGAATCCTGGCCTCAGGTTTCCAAACCGGCAGGTCATCCCTAGAGCCTAATCCTTGCCGGGTGGCAACACCTTTCAGCGCAGAAGAAAATAAAGCACTTGGTCCTTGGCCAGGGGCTCTGTGCTTTTCCAGGCAGCCCAGCTGAAGGCACAACGAGGGAACCCCATCTATGGCCAATTCTAGACGACCATTTGCCATCTGGGGAAGGGGATAGAGAATAGTACCTAGCAGATTCTACACAAAGAGGTTCTATGTTTTTCTCTGTTTTCAGCACAGCTCTGGATAATTCCCTTAGATATTAGCCATCTCCTCAAGAAATCGGAAGAGTTGGCACAAATTTTGTAGTAAAAAACCAGAGCCTCTATGGTGGAATTCCTCTTGACTTGGCTCTAAAAACCTTTATACCTTAAAATGAATGTAGAGTCTACTTAAAACATACACCTTTAAGCTTTATTAGAGAATGTGATATAATGAAGATACACAGCTAATCCATAAAAGGTCTAATTTTGGTGAAAAATATGTAACATCTAATATATTAACTTCCAAATAAGCTAACTTAGCTCTCTTGGCTATTAGTTTCCAAAGGCTCGTTGAACACTTCCTTGTTTGGCCGCGGAGGATCTGCTCTGGGGTTTCAGCCTGGCTCCTGACTCGCCGAAAGCTTCCAGACCTAAGAGCAAAGCAAGCAGGCTGAGGGGCCAACTAGTGAAAATGAAAGTAAGAGGTCCTGGACCCGAGCTGAGTGTGTGTTCTTTAAAGAAGGAAGAAGTTGCTGAAGGGTGAGAAGACTGTCCCTGGTTGGTTACCCTTGCTAATGCCAATCAGAGTTCATTTGTTCCAGATAAAGAAAGTCTAGAGGCAAAATGTTTCATAGTAACCGTTAGAGCAGTGTCCTGGCTTCACTGAGATATCGTCTCTCCCAGAGGGTATTGTTTTTCCTTCAGACACTTAACCATTTCCCTTGATGCTGACATTCCTAACTCAGAAGGGAAAGTGAGTAACAGATTTTCCAGATCGAAGCCCAGGCTTTGGGAGGTCACAGACAGCTAAGAAAACACTAATAGCCAGTTCCAGTCTGTTCTAGCAAAATTTCTAACCCTAATACAGTGGACATGCCCAGAAGGAAAGGGGACCAGGTCTGTGTGGACTTGCTGAGGTTAGAAGAGAGTGTCTTCTACTTAGTCCTGGAGTTGAGGTCAGGGAGTCGTGGCGTCTTACTTCTGAAGATCATGAAACACATAATGATTTTCTATAGGTAGAGAAATGTTAAACATTTCAAATGTGTAACATTACTGGGTTTATTTTCTCCCTCCTGAAAATAAACTTTTGCAGAGACAAGATCATAATGATTTTAAACACTACTGCATTTTCCAAGCGAGGATTCCTAGACCTTTGAGCCCCGAGGATAACATCAGAGGTCATAACTGGTTAAGTATTATGAAATATGGTGTGGCAAAGCAAAAATCTGTAGAAATAGAGGTGTAAGGAGACCACAGTTTTGGTTATACATTAGCCTTATCTAGTTGAGAGAATCTAGTAACATTTCCAGGTCGGTTAAAAAGAGGGGTGTGAGTCATTCGTTTCCTCAAGGATCTATTGCAGTTCTTAAATTCTATACTAACATAAACACAATCCTTTGTCTCTGATAGGTTTACCACAGTTTTAATATCTCCTATACCATATAGGTAAATTTTAGACCAATGTCACAATATAGTAGTATTCTCTAAAACATTTTTTCTGTTATATTAAATTGAACTCTAAGTCCCTGAAATGCTATATAGACATTTCATTGTACTTTTTGGACATTCTACGTGGTTCCAAAAATACATCTGAAACCAAACCACTAAGTGTCTTTCAAACCACTTAAGTAAGTGTCTTTCAAACCACTTACACATGTGGTATTTAAAATGGAAAATGCAGTTGTAAGGAAATAGAAAGTTTCTCCCCAGATTGTAGTAAAACATTTATATAGCCAATTACCAGTGCTTTCACTGCCCTCTGCTGCCCTAAAGAGAACACTGGATTTGGAAAACCTAGTCTCCACATCTGATTGGGGAAGGCCAACTTTTCATTTATGGTCATCATTATTTATGCTCCCTGGCATACTACAAGTGTAACACTGTCTGACTTGGAAAATCCCAACAATGAAACAGCCAATGGCCTGAAACCAAATAAGCATTATGTTCTTGTGAGTCAGGATTTTCTAACGTCTTCTAGGGTTTTATTAAGTTCTGGGTATTCTTTCTATAAGAACACTAATATATGGAAATAGCTATTTACTTAGAAGTTGGTTACAAGTTTTTAAATAATCAGTTATTTTTTAAAACATGAAAAAGTTAGTAAAAACGACAACAAAACCGACCTAGATGAGGACCTGGCTTCTTTTAAAAAGCGGAGAGAAGCTTCCTAGAATTGCCTAGTGGTAATGCTCTATTGTTTGTATTTAGATATTGGAGGTTAGCACAAGTGAAAGACTGAGTGCTTTCCCTGGTCGCAGAAGGACAAATACTAAACCATTTCACTTACCTGAGGCCCCTGGAGCACTCAAGGTTATGGAAACAGAAAGTAGGGTAGTGGTTGCCAAGGACGGGCAAGAGGGAAGGGTAGCGAGTTGTTTAGCTGGTGCAGAGTTTCAGTTTGGGAAGATGAAGAAAGTTCTGGAGATGGATGGTGTGATGGTCTAACACTGTGAATATAATGCCAATGAACTGTGCACTTAAGAGTTATTAAAATGGCATATTTTACAGTATGTATATTTTCCTATAATTGAAGAGTTGGGCTTCACAATGCAACTAACTAATGCACATACATTAGTTAAGGATAGGTTAAACTGTTGTAACCATTACACCTAAAAGAAATAGCTGAAACAAAAAAGAAGTTTATTTCTCTTTACTTTAACAGATTAGGGTAGATGTTCCCAGTTAGTGGGAGGAGGAAGAGAGGTACCTCCTACTAATTATTTAGTGACCTAGCTTAGTGGGAACTCTACTGTCTATAACTCATTCTTGCTGAGATGATTCCAGCCATCATCATCACCATTCCAGCCCAAAGGAAGAGAAAAAGAGTATGGAGGAGATGTGTGAGGGATTTATGGACCAAGCCCACTGGTCCCTGATGCTTGCACACGTCACTTCTACTCACACTTGACTGGAGATAAGGAAATGCAGTTCATACAGGAAAGGCACCAGAGGGCAGAAACCTTCACTGAGACCGTTCATGGATGTATGCTGAGTACTAAAATATTGTCTGGAATATACGGGCTATTCAAAAAATAGTTTTTAATTGAACTGAAATCCATATATTAGAATACTGTGTAACTCTTTGAAAAGGATAAAGTAAATGTACATCTATCTATATTGATATGGCATAATTATAAATACTGTTAAGTGAAAAAAAGGTTACAGAACAGTAAATATAGGATGAGTCAATTTTTATAAAATTTATATTTTTTAAATGTCTCAAAATAGTATGGATTAATGGGTGAATATGTGATAAAACATTAAAATTTTAATTATAGTATTTAAAGAAAAAGATGGAATGCTTTCCTAGTTTCAATTATATGTGCATCTACTTTTAATTAACAGCATTATGTGCCATGTCTGTTCATTCTCTAGGGCCTCTGTTTAATGATAGCAAAAATTGATACCTGGCATCCATAAGACTTCCTGGACATGTGCTGAAAATGTGTATTCATTATTCACCCAACAAAAACCTTACCTGACATCTATTTTACTCCCAAATTATAAATTATCAACAGATTTCATTCATTTAACAATTACATGTCAAATGCCTATCATGTCCCAGGGATAAACTCAGGAAGAATAAACTTCATTTCTGACTTTAGGTGCTCACAGTTTAATGGGAACCAAGTATAGATAAGCAGATGTCTTATTGAAAATTTTCCAAAGGCTGCGTCCCCATTTCTGGCAAACAAGAGCCTCAGTGGTCTGATTATTTCCGATCAGGATCCATGACGCAGCCTCTAGAGACTAGATGGGCCTTTTAGCGCTCCTCAGTGTTCGTTAGGACAGACAGGAATGCGTTTTGCTTCCCCCCACTTTTTTTTGAACTATATATCTTTTGACACCTTGAGTGATACGTCCCTTGGGCAAGATGATGCAGGCATGCACCCTGACCACCCAACTCACTCTCCACTCACAAATGTATTTGTAAATAATAGATAAATATACTTCAAAGTGCAGGAAACCTTATCTTATTGTTATAAATCCGGGGGGACTATAATAGAAAACTGATTCTGCTATATCCAATTACTGCCACGACTGAGAGCTACAGATCTAACGCTCCAGAACCAAGGTGGGTGTTTTCAGAGGATGATTCTGATGTTTAACTGGCTAAGAAGAGTCAAAAAACCTATTTAGCAAGTTAGTTTGTTGCATTACCAAGAGTATGTTTTGAAAACACAAGGAAAACACTAGGGGCTTTGCTCAAAATCCTCAATGCCATATAAAGAATACAAAGGTTGCTATTGATCAATGTTAAATGCTTTGATAAAGTTTTTCATTTTGTTACTGTTAAGGTAGGCATTTAGTTATATTTGCTCCAAAGTTTTTCTATGATTAAGTTATTGAAGTCACACTGTATGGTGTACAATGGGGACGGTGGCTGCCTTTCCATATATATGGGCCCTGAATGGAAACCTTAAACTTCACCTTGGGAGTCTTAGCCAAACCCAACCTGTCTCCATCGGAAATGGAACGGCCTTCTATTGGGGCAACTTCTCTCAGTCTCCTCCATCCTACGGCCAGTGTGGTTCTTCAGTTGGTTGAACGACAGGAGCATGGCAGGGAGTGCACCATCCAAGCGCTGTCCATTGGTACTCACCAAAAGTTGGTTGATGAAAACCTGTCTGTACTAAAAATACTTTAAGAAAAGATTCCATACAATTAACTTGTTATATAATGAGCATGCTGTGAAAATTTAGGGAGCAATAATTATTATCCTCCTCTCCTCTTTTAATTTCTGAACCAATTAAGAAATAGACCAGAATTAGATGGAGTTTTTTTAAAAAATAAGCTTTATTATTGGTAAAGTTGATTTGGAGAACATGGTTTGAACTGTGACCACATCGGTCATTCTACAGGTTCCATTCATCTTGGACGTATTCGTCTGTGCAGAGAAAACTGTGCTACCTAGACGAGTCCTGGTGCATAGTAGGCGCTTTTTAACTCCCTGTGACTAAATGAATGAATAAAGCAATCAATCAGAGGGGTTACTTCTGCTTTTCTCAGAGGACCGGCAGTATAAATTCCAGAGTGCATGTAGTCTTTTCATTTCTTTTGGTCCCTGGTGACCTGTTCCCTCCTTGGGCTTCCCGGCGGCTAACATGACACTTCCAGGGGCGGCAGGAGGCTGGAGTGGCTTTCAGACTGAGCACTTCCTGGTGCCAGCGAGACACCCATCAGCATCGTTTCCATTTCCTCCTCTCCCTTCATCCTCAAATACATGTTATTCTCTAATGTGAAGATGGATACGTTTGATTTCTGATTTGCTCAGTGCCTTAGGCCAGCTGTTTTGGCTCAAACAGGATCAAACACCAACTGCTGTTGTAACTTACTCTAATCAATCAAGAGATACTTACAAAGAAAAAAACCAAAATGAACCCCTAACTTAAGAACAGGGAACCAGATCCTGCTGATGATTATGTCATGCCAATGTTCTCCACACAGCAGAAGACTGAATGCTTATGTCAAAGTCCCCGAGTGCTCAAGGCTTAGAGTAGCACTCACACATCCCACTTTCCTTTCAGGTGTGCACTCCAAGTTATCAGTTTTCTACAGTGAAGGTAGACTGGACAGTGTGACTTGGACCTGAGGCTAAAATAGCACTTCTTTTTAGAAAATTCACACTTATTCAAAATTCAAGTTGATTAGCCTCTGGTGATGGGCCAACCTGACTCCCGGTTCACGGGCAGGAGAGTTGGCAGAGGGAGCAGAAGTCTAGCCGGTCCTCCCGCACACAGTTTCCTTACTCCCTGGATCTTGAAGCACAGGCGAGCCCACTGCGCGTGAGCATGGCCAGTCCAAGACAGTAAGAGAAGGGATTGGCCACCTTGAGATTGTCAACTCAATACCCATAGTCCTTGGAAAAATCATGGTTCAATGGCTTTCAAGATCTCCACCAGTCAAATTAACTACTTTTCCCATGGGAGGGACAGGAGACATCCAGAAGTCTCACGTTGTCCCATCTGTGAGGGGAATGGAACTTCCCTCTTTTGAGAAAGTATGCAAAGGGGAATAACCGTCTCCCCAACACCAAATTCTTCTACAGGGGTGGACCTCGCGGTGCAGCCGTAGTGACTCTTGTAAGTGCTCTGAAAATTGTCCTCAATACCACTGCAGTTTTACATGTAGAGCTCTAATCTCTGCAGAAATTCTCATGTAGGAACTCTCCTAACTTCTTCGGATTGAAACCCTCATCAAACATAAAAGAAAGAAAGAAGACAGAATATTTACCATGCATACAAAAAGAAACCTGAGCCTGCAAGCATATTCCCACTTATATATATTTTATATGTAACATAAGTATTTTATTATTAATATATATATATATGTATATATATTTCTTCCCCTCTCCCCCTCCCAAAATGCAAGAGCTAATTTCTCTGAACTAACTCATAAGGAAGCCTAGCAAATCTGTATCCAAATTCTTTCCATCACTGTTAGCATTCTCCTCCTAGGACTGTCATCAGGTTTAAAGAGGTGACAATGTTTTACCCTTTGCTTAACATTTTAGGTCACATATTTCTGGCTTTGAATCCTGGCTCCCCCAAATGCTAGCTGTATGACCTGGGGCAAGCCATTGCAATCTCTCTGAAGCTGTTTATTTTTCATCCCAAGATGAATGCTTAATAATTTTAGTGCCTTTCCTTTGAACATGAGAAATGATTAGATGTCTTAGAATCAGAAAAACATATTTTGGAAGCTGGCTTTCTCTGCCAGCCTCCTGCTTTGTCTTCCCACCCACACCATTTTTTTGCAGGCAGCAAATGTATGGGAAGTATTTGATGAAACAGTCGTGAGTTTGAATCTTCCACTTCTATGGGATGGCCTTCAGGGGCTATGGTGTGAATTTCTGTTCTACTGTTTATTAGATGCACAAGTCTAGGTAAATCTGGAAGCCTTCATTCTTTGTGCTGAAAATGTTACCACAGTGGGAAAAGAGACCTGTATTCAGACTGATATCTTTTTTTATATATAATTTATTTTGGTATCATTAATCTACAATTACATGTGCAATATTATGGTTATTAAACTACCCCCTTCATCCCCATTAACCCCATTACAGTCACTGTCCATCAGCATAGTGAGATGCTACAGTCACTACTTGTCTTCTCTGAGTTGTACAGCCCTCCCCATGCCCCCTGTACCTTACGTCTGCTAATCGTAATGACCCTTTTACCCTCTTAGCCCTCCCTTCCCACCCATCTTCCCCAGTCCCTTTCCCTTTGGTAACTGCTAGTCCATTCTTGGGTTCTGTGAGTCTGCTGCTGTTTTGTTCCTTCAGTTTTTTTCTTTGTTCTTATACTCCACATATGAGTGAAATCATTTGATACTTGTCTTTCTCCACTTGGCTTATTTCACTGAGCATAATACCCTCTAGCTCCATCCATGTTGTTGCAAATGGTAGGATCTGTTTTCTTCTTATGGCGGAATAATATTCCATTGTGCATATGTACCACATCTTCTTTATCCATTCATCTACTGATGGGCACTTAGGTTGCTTCCATTTCTTGGCTATTGTAAATAGTGCTGTGATAAACATAGGGGTGCATCTGTCTTTTTGAAACTGGGCTGCTGCATTCTTAGGGTAAATTCCTAGGAGTGGAATTCCTGGGTCAAATGGTATTTCTATTTTGAGTTTTTTGAGGAACCTCCATACTGCTTTCCACAATGAACTAATTTGCATTCCCACCAGCAGTGTAGGAGGGTTCCCTTTTCTCCACATCCTTGCCAACATTCATTGTTGTTTTTGTTTTGGATGTTGGCCATCCTCACTGGTGTGAGGTGATATCTCACTGTGGTTTTAATCTGCATTTCTCTGATGATTAGCGATGTGGAGCATCTTTTCATGTGCCTGTTGGCCATCTGAATTTCTTCTTTAGAGAAGTGTCTATTCATGTCCTCTGCCCATTTCTTAATTGGATTATTTGCTTTTTGTTTGTTAAGGTGCGTGAGTTCTTTATATATTTTGGATGTCAGCCCCTTATCAGATACGTCATTTATGAATATATTCTCCCATACTGTAGGATGTCTTTTTGTTCTACTGATGGTGTCCTTTGCTGTACAGAAGCTTTTCAGCTTGATATAGTCCCACTTGTTCCTTTTTGCTCAGACTGATATCTTAAAGAAGAGAAGTAAAGTACATCAAATACATTTTTCCTCCTTTTCAGAAAGTACTTTATATATTATAGGAGGTCTTCCTTTCTTCAGTGCCTCATTCACTTGTAAGGCAGATACACGCACGGTCTGTACACAAGCGTGCATGCTGAGCTCACGCAGGGGCCGGCTTCCTGTCAGGGTGGTGCTGATCTCTTTGAGAAAGCTCCGCGCCGCGTCAACAGCTGGCAGTTCCTGGTAGGTGATGAGTGGGGACGGGCAGATCCCGGGCCTGCCAGATTTGACCGGCCACCCAAAACTTCCCTTCCTCAAATGTAAATCTGTGCCCTGCCAAATACTTTCCACTTGCTTTTTAAGCTTTATGTTTTTCATTGGAAATCGAATCGTGTGTGCTGAGTTATTTACTGAACTCAGAATACTATTGGGCAGGTGCCAGTTCAGATCCAAGAAGTTCCCTCCCCACAAAAAAAAAAAAAAACACCATAAATATCCACATTTTTGTTCCTTCCTTTAATTTTTTAACCAAAATTTTGTATTTTAATTAGGATCAGAACTAAAAGAAGCCTAGTTTAGTCCTGAAGTTACATAAAAGTTATATTGACTACACCCATCAGTATCTCTGAACAAAGAAGCTAAGAGAGTCACACTGAAATAAGCAATCTGCCGTCACTTAGAATGCATTTTTAAAAGGAGCTTTTTAAGATTCCTCTTTCGTCATGGAAAGGGAAAGCCAGATATTACTTTTCCCATTTTACAGCTAAGGATGCTGACTTAGAAACAGTCAGTGGCTGGCTTGTCTTGGTCACATGATATAAATTTTAGAACTGAGAATGAAACTCAAATATCACTGCATTTGATCTATGAAGAGAGGCATTGCTTTCCTCGCCCTAATTAGTGTAGTTACTATCCGTCAACATAGAATGATGTCACAGAACTACTACTTACTCTCTGTGCTGTACTTTTATTCCTGTCACTAATTTATACTGTGACAGAGATTTTCTGCCTCTGTATCCCCTTCACCCATTTCACCCACCCACCCCAACCCCTCGCCCATGGTAACCACCAGTCACTTCTCGGTGTCTATGAGTCTATTGCTGTTTTGTTTTATTTTTTTAGATTCCACATAAAAGTGAAATCACATGATATTTGTGTTTCTCCATCTGGCTTATTTCATTTAACTTAATACCCTCTATGTCCACCCATATTGTTGCAAATGCAGAATTTCTTCCTTCTTATGGCTGAATAATACTCCATTGTATACATGTACCACATCTCCTTTATCCATTCATCTACTGATGGACCCTTAGGTTGCTTCCATATCTTGGCTATTGTAAATAATGTGGTAATAAACATAGGGGTGCATATATCTTTAAGAATCATAGATTTTTGTTTTCTTTGGGTAAATTCCTAGAAGTGGAATTACTGGATCATATGGTAAAAGAGGCACTCTGACAACAGCTTAATGGGAGAGCACATTTTGGTGCCCAAAAGGAATCAGCCTAGCAAGCAACGTCCACCGCGTTTCTCAGCGGGATGAGACGGGAAAGGCACACAGGTGTTGTGCCATCAGAGCTGCAGGGCAGAGTTCCATACTCAGGTACACAGGCGTGCATTTTTTTAGAGCCAAACTATACACCAGATTTTCTTATTTCTGAATATTCACTCTGTCCGTAACCTTGTCCATCTTTGGCTACCAGCCCAGCAGGGGCCCTTACTCAGAAAATTGTGTGACACTGTGGATGCTTGCCAGATTAGGTTTGAATTCCTGTGCAGTTCCCTCATTCACAGTTATGATTTCTATTCTTGCTTCTGTCCCAAATTGATATACTTATCCCCCTTTTCTCTTTGCCTTCTAGTCTTATTTCAGCAATTCAACTGATATCAACACATCCCTCTGCTCGAATACTTGCTAGCAACATTGTCAAATATCTTCAGTGTTATCACGGAAGCATCGTGGGAAGAGAGCTGGGGTTTAAGGTCCTTTCCCCAGCATTTTGATTCCTACATTCCTTTGCTTTTACCAGTGATACTACCATAATTAGTCACTTTGATTTCTGCTTCCTATAAATCCAGCCTTTCAGTGAGTCTAGCTTTTGCTACAAATTGTGCCTCTTATCTCTGTCCTGTGGGTTATTACAGGTAAACTCGAATCCAGGCTCTCATCACTTCATGTTTGCACAACTTCAATGGTTTCTTAGTTTCTCTGACTTCAGCCTTCTCTCCAGTCCATTCCGCACACTGACTAATCTCCCTCCAGTGCTTAAGAACCAATAATAATTTCTCATTACTACTGGGTTGTATGCAAGAATCTCATCCTGGCATTTTAATGCCGTTCCACCCCACCAATCCACCTTTACTTTCAACGACCTGTCCCACCCACCCTCCCGCCCTTGTTAGGTCAAGCTCTGCCCCTCCCTGCCTTTCCCACTACTCTTCTGCCACACTTACATGATGGGTCACACAGCCCAGTAGTAGAGCTAAAGGAGCTGGACAAAGTCCTGCACATAGAATGATCAATAATTTGGGACAGATTCTCAAATCTGTCTAGTATTAGTACTAGAGGGAAGATAAGTCTAACAAGTAGAATAGATTTAGGGACAAGTGTGGGGACAGAAAATCAGGGGGTAGGCTGGGCAAGCAGTTCCTTTCAGAAAAAGCCAAACTTCAAGAGTGGGAATGGGCTTGTATATGGACGACAGAGAAGAAGGGCCCAAGACAGGCATTCTGAGGAATCTAGGGGCACGAAGCACCTGAGATGCCTAATGACACAGAGTAGTGGAGTCCAAGCATCTGGGTAAAGTCCAAGAACAGGACTTCCACCCCTGAGAGGAAGAGGAGGAGGCATGACAAGGGCAAGAAAAGATTCCCATCCTAGAAGATATAGGTCATCATGCAATTCACTGAGGGCAGGACCAAGTCCCAAAGAGAAAGACAAGCAGGAATATAGCCACAGGACTGATGTCTAGGACTGGAAGAAGTTTATCAAATCTGGGTCACAAACAGCAGGTGACCCAGTCCTGTGCCACAAGAACACTGGGCTAAGAATATGTGTTCCAGGGCCCAAAGAGGGCATCTACCTTAGCAAGAGCCTTTGTACTTACACTGCATTCTCCTGCCCTACCCGTATGATCATGTGCAAGTGCCTTGACTTTTGTGAGCCTTGATTACTTTATATATAAAAATGGGGAAAATAATAAATCTTTTACAGATTTCATGGATGATTAAACAAAGTGCCTGTTATGGCACCTGCCATTGAATGATAGGCTTGCTGCTTTCTGCTAGAGCTCCTGAAATCTCTCTTGCCCAAGAAAAAGATTGCTCTCAGTGGCTGAGATGGTGCTAAGCCTGTGGGTGGGATCCAGCCATCCCACTGATGGCAAAAAAGAGTCCAGAGGTGAGAAACCAGGCAGGCCGGACCCCTCGCTGGGATGTCTTCCCCCCTCCGCCCTCCCTCACCTACTTCCCTCCTCTCATCACTTCCAGTCCCGAGCAGGACTCATTCTTAACACAGCCTACCTCTTCGTGAAGCCTCAACTTTGCTCTAGGGATTTCCCCATCATTTTGGCCCCTTTTAAATGGCTATCTAGCTAATTAGTACTTGACGATGTATAGGATTGGCAATCACAGTTTTGACTTCTTCCAAGTAATCCCTAATGGTCATGACATTGACATCGTAATTTTGCAAACACATGACTTCCACTCAGGAGCTCTGCAAAGCTGGTTTGAGGTAGTGGGGTCACTAGGCAAGTGAGTGAACCCGGCAAACGGTCCCCCATTATAGTCCAAAGTTGTTTGATGATATCAAGTTGTTGCATGAACATTTTATGGGGTGGGGGGAATTATGTGCTATTGTGGAAATTGAGGATTGGAAATATCCAAATTCTCTGAATGAGTTCTTTGGTAATGTTAATGCCCTACAATATTATAATGTATTGAATTTTTGTTCTTTACAATTTTGAACTTTGTCTCCACATCATCCTTGTCACCAGTTGGTTTATGAATAACCAGGGTAATTACATTACCTTGTTCTGTTGATCGGCTGCATATCTGTATCCCAATGGACTGTCCTCTTGTTCTAATGGTTTGCTGAAATGGGAAAATAATCTCAATTACAAAGTATTGATTATCACATCTCTCTCTGCTTCCAGAGTATTATGTTTTTTGCTTTCACTTTTTAAAAATGTTCTTTGGACATGATACCAGAACTTTATGGCTAATTATGGGTACTAATGTACCTGCACATATCACATGAACAACTACTGACAGGACACACACATATAACCCATTTGTTGAAAAGTGGCTGTAATCTTTTTCTGCACACAACTTTCACCTTTTCCCTCTTGCCTAAATTATTGCTTTACCCTATGCAGTGGCCCTCAACTGAATTCCATTTTCCAGTAATACTCTGCTCCACAGCACACAGAGTCACATGCCATTTCCAATGCCGTCACTGTCGCTCAGACCCTTATCACTCAGCACCTGGGCTAACGTGACGGCCTTCCAGAGACAGTTTGGATTGACCCCCTTCTCCTGTAAGTCATTCTGCACATCGCTTCCATGCTTGCAGCCCTGCACCACCTCTCATTCCCTCAGCACAAAATGCAAGTACCTCTATAACTCCAGCCTTCCTGTCCAGACCTGCCTTCCACTCCTCCCCTGCCCCCTCCCCACTCCCCACCACACATGCCCTCTGCCCACCTTGCTGTCCCTGGAACACTGGTTATGCTTACCCACTGCCACAGCATTGCCCATGCGAGGCCAGCCTGGCATGTTCTCTCTGCCTACAAATTTTCATGTGTGCTTTGAGGCCCAGGCCAAATGCAGTTTCCTTCATAAGTCCTTTCCTGAGTAAGTTATCTAAAATCCTGCCCTCAACTCTGTATCAGAAGCACATGTTACCACCTTGTGTACATGGAGGTCACTATTTACAGACTTACTTTATAGTTGTTTACACATCACTTTTTACTAGATTGTATGTGTTTGTGGACCTTCCGTATAATATATGCTCAATATTTGTTCACTGGATATTAGTCTCGCACTATGCTATATTTTCAGCACAATAATGGGGTATCAATCAATACATCTACGGGGGGCATACAAATCAGACCTCAGAAATTCACACAACTATGAACTACAGTTTGAGCAATTACTTCATAAATCACGATATCAATAAATACAAATTCCAGATGACAATATGAAAGCACTGAGGAAAATTAATTTATTCTGTATTCAGAGTACTTGAACTGGAACATTGACTATTTCATGCTTTTGAATCCTTCAGTCTGTTGTTTAATCTATATCCCATATTACCAAGAACAGAGGTTGAAGCCCAGCTATCAATCATCCACATTTATATCATCTTAACTTAAAATAGAGAGAATAGGTGGGTGAGAAATAAATCTGTACACATTTCATATAGCATCCTGTTCTTAAGCTAACTTAAAGGGAAATCTTCCTGGATGAAAAGAAATCCTTTTAATTTTATTAATCATGGTTGCTACTAATAATGATACTTATACCCATACACAGTGTAGTAAAACCTTTTCCTCTGTTTTCTGGAAATCTTGATTCTTCAACTCCTTTTAGTATATTTTTCCTTTGGGGGCCTGCTCAGACCTTATATTTTCTTTTTTTTTTCTTTTAAAAAATTTTAATTTTGCTATCATTAATGTACAATTACATGAACAACATTATGGGTATTAGACTCCCCCTATTATCAAGTACCCCCCACATACCCCATTACAGTTACTGTCCATCAGCATATAAGATGCTATAAAATCACTACTTGTCTTCTCTGTGTTATACTGCCTTCCCTGTATCCCCCCATCCCCCGCTACATTATGTGTGCTAATCGTAATGCCCCTTTCTCCCCTTATCCCTCCCTTCCCACCCATCTCCCCAGTCCCTTTCCCTTTGGTAACTGTTAGTCTATTCTTGGGTTCTGTGAGTCTGCTGCTGTTTTGTTCCTTCAGTTTCTGCTTTGTTCTTATACTCCACTTATGAGTGAAATCATTTGATACTTGTCTTTCTCCGCTTGGCTTATTTCACTGAGCATAATACCCTCTAGCTCCATCCATGTTGTTGCAAATGGTAGGATTTCTTTTCTTCCTATGGCTGAATAATATTCCATTGTGTATATGTACCACCTCTTCTTTATCCATTCATCTACTGATGGACACATAGGCTGCTTCCATTTCTTGGCTATTGTAAATAGTGTTACAATAAACATAGGGGTGCATATGTCTTTTTCAAACTGGGCTGCTGCATTCTTAGGGTAAATTCCTAGGAGTGGAATTCCTGGGTCAAATGGTATTTCTATTTTGAGTTTTTTGAGGAACCTCCATACTGCTTTCCACAGTGGTTGAACTAATTTACATTCCCACCAGCAATGTAGGAGGGTTCCCCTTTCTCCATATCCTCGCCAACATTTGTTGTTGTTTTTCTTTTGGATGGTGGCCATCCTATCCTAACTGCTGTGAGGTGATATCTCACTGTGGTTTTAATTTGCATTTCTCTGATGTTTAGCGATGTGGAGCATCTTTTCATGTGCCTGTTGGCCACCTGAATTTCTTCTTTGGAGAAGTGTCTGTTCAGCTCCTCTGCCCATTTTTTAATTGGATTATTTGCTTTTTGTTTGTTGAGGTGTGTGTGAGCTCTTTTATATAATTTGGATGTCAACCCCTTATCGGATATGTCATTTATGAATATATTCTCCCATACTGTAGGATGTCTTTTTGTTCTACTGATGGTGTCCTTTGCTGTATAGAAGCTTTTTACTTTGATATAGTCCCACTTGTTCATTTTTGCTTTTGTTTCCCTTGCCTGGGGAGATATGTTCATGAAGAATTCGCTCATGTTTATGTCCAAGAGATTTTTGCCTATGTTTTTTTCTAAGAGTTGTATGGTTTCATGACTTACATTCAGGTCTTTGATCCATTTTGAGTTTACTTTTGTGTATGGGGTTAGGCAATAATCCAGTTTCATTCTCTTACATGTAGCTGTCCAGTTTTGCCAACACCAGCTGTTGAAGAGGCTGTCATTTCCCCATTGTATATCCATGGCTCCTTTATCATATATGAATTGACCATATACGCTTGGGTTTATATCTGGGCTCTCTAGTCTGTTCCATTGGTCTATGGGTCTGTTCTTGTGCCAGTACCAAATTGTCTTGATTACTGTGGCTTTGTAGTAGAGCTTCAAGTCAGGGAGTGTAATTCCACTCACTTTATTCTTCCTTCTCAGGATAGCTTTGGCTATTTGTGGCCTTTTGTGGTTCCATATGAAATTTAGAACTATTTGCTCTAATTCACTGAAGAATGTTGTTGGTGTTTTGATAGGGATTGCACTGAATCTGTAGATTGTTTTAGGCAGGATGGCCATTTTGACAATATTAATTCTTCCTATTCATGAGCATGGGACGTGTTTCCATTTATTGGTATCTTCTTTAATTTCTCTGTCTTGTAGTTTTCAGAGTATAGGTCTTTCACTTCCTTGGTTAAGTTTATTCCTAGGTATTTTATTCTTTTTGCTGCAATTGTGAATAGAATTGTTTTCCTGATTTCTCTTTCTGCCAGTTCTTCATTAGTGTATAGGAATGCAACAGATTTCTGTGTATTAATTTGTATTCCACAACTTTGCTGAATTCAGATATTAGTTCTAGTAGTTTTGGAGTGGATTCTTTAGGGTTTTTTATATACAATTTCATGTCATCTGCAAACAGAGACAATTTGACTTCTTCCTTACCAATCTGGATGCCTTTTATTTCTTTATGTTGTCTGTTTGCCATGGCTAGGACCTCCAGAAGTATATTGAATAAAAGTGGGGAGAGTGGGCATCCTTGTTCCCGATCTTAAAGGAAAAGCTTTCAGCTTTTCGCTATTAAGTATAATGTTGGCTGTGGGTTTGTCATACATGGCCTTTATTATGTTGAGGTACTTGCCCTCTATACCCATTTTGTTGAGAGTGTTTGTCATGAATGGATGTTGAATTTTGTCGAATGCTTTTTCAGCATCTATGGAGATGATCATGTGGTTTTTGTCCTTCTTTTTGTTGATGTGGTGGATGATGTTGATGGATTTTCGAATGTTGTAGCATCCTTGCATCCCTGGGATGAATCCCACTTGATCATGATGGATGATCTTTTTGATGTATTTTTGAATTCAGTTTACTAATATTTTGTTGAGTATTTTTGCATCTATGTTCATCAGGGATATTGGTCTGTAATTTTCTTTTTTTGTGGTGTCTTTGACTGGTTTTGGTATTAGAGTGATGCTGGCCTCATAGAATGAGTTTAGGAGTGTTCTCTCCTCTTCTACTTTTTGGAAAACTTTAATGAGGATGGGTATTAAGTCTTCACTAAATGTTTGATAAAATTCAGCAGTGAAACCATGTGGTCCTGGTATTTTGTTCTTAGGTAGTTTTTTGATTACCAATTCAATTTTGTTGCTAGACCTTATATTTTCTTAAAGCACAGGATGAAAGGGTGGTTATTCTGCCTATGGTCCCTTGTATTTTTTTCCAGGCCATTCCTCAAACGTGACCATCCAAATTCTGGCTGGCTTTCCTGGTAGAGTGTTACCACTCTAGTGCACAAAGCCATACTCCTAAAACTGCTTGGTGTTTGTTTAATAATTTCTACCTACTTCCTTCCTTGGCCTGCATCCTTCTGGGGGCTGTGGGGCCACATGATTCATAACTTCTTCTCTTCTCTTCCAGCAAACACATATGCCATCATCCCAGAGTCAGATCAGATTCATTTTATCAGAAAGTGTTTGAAATTAGAGTACATGTGACTTAAGATTAAAAAGAAGAAAAAACTTCATCAGTTAGTATCACCAATTACCACTCAGAGTATTTGTCTCTATCACCATATAACATAGCTGGAAAGAAAAGATGTACAGACCATCTAACCCAGTGACTTTCAATTCTGATTTATAAAACGGATCAAAGTGGGCCTGTTTTGCTTACAGAGGGAGCAAAGAATGGACCCTGTGTCCCAACAGTCTGTGTGAGGTGCACCCTCTCCACATGTCAGTCTCTGAATCACCAAGCTGGGCCAAATGTCAGTTGCTGATGAGGAAACTGAGCCCAGAAAGGCTAACTGACTTGCTCATGGTCACAGAGAGTTTGGGGCAGAGCTGATTCTAGATCCCAATTTACTAAGCACAGGTCCTTCCAAAGGCTCTTCCCACAGCACCAGATAGCCACTAAATAAAGAATTCATTGCTACTCATTGGACCAGCCCAGTTCATCTCTGTGCCAAGGAGCAGTTTTCCTTGCCAGAAATCTTTTATTATTCATGTTTAACCAAAATCACCCAAAGTACCAGAAAAAAATGTGACTGATGTAAGGGACAGCTCAGTGTGCATCTTTGCCTGGCCCACCTGTTCCAGATGGGGCCTTCTAGCAGGTAGCATCATAGCCCTGGAAAGGACCTACCCTATGCCGAGCCCAGGACAGCCCAGCAAATCCTGAATCTGCCTGTGCCTTTGCTGGGTGGTCTCCTTTCTCCATCAACAAACTGAGATGTTAGCCATCAGCATTAGAGGGCCTTAATGGTGGCCAGTTAGAGCAGGGCCCAATAGAACTACCATTATAGTCCGTCCACATCCCTTCCTTCCTCCATAAACCATCCTTGTGATGGATTAATGTAATCGCCATGATTACTGGCCTCCCTTTAGAGAGTTTTGGCCACAAGGGGAAGAGTTGAGTGTTTTTCCTGAATGCACTGTTCCAAACAACTGTGTTTTCAGTCTGGAACATGATGTCATGAGTTCTGATGAGGGGGTCGCCCTCAAAGAGCTGAGGACTGGCCCCAAAGGCCTAAGGGAGCCAGTTCAACTCATTTCACAGCCGTGTCCCCGTGGCCACATGCATGCGACCGGTTACTCTGTAATTAACAAAGATGAGCTTGTGGCCGTTGTTGTACTTTCTGCTCCTATACTTTTGGGGGGAATATTAGGAAAAAAAGCCTTCCTTTTCCCTCATGCCCCTCAGACTTGGTACAACATAATATTTTTCATTCAGGAGTTAATGCTTAAGTCAAACAGGTTTGGTTGGAAACCCAGTTTCCATCCAGAAAAGAATAGTTGGTTATTCTCAGCCTAGACCACTAGAGGGCAGCAAAGCCCTAGGAGCATACATTTAGGTAAGTAAGCTGTCCAAGGAAGAACTCAGCAGTGGGGTTTTCACATACTCTTTCCTGTAATTCAGGGAATAAACCATAAATAATGAGTATTGTAACCTCCTCTAACCTAAGCAAGAGAGCTGCCCCTTTGCCTCTCTTCCATATTTTGGGATTTATCCAGGATGGACAAGAGAAGATAAAGGGAAGAGAGAGGAAGAGAAGGAGAAAGGCATTGCCCTTTGTCCTTGGAGGCTCCCTAGTAGTGACCTCCAGGGAAATGTCCACAGGGACTCACGTCACAGGGACTTGTCCTGAGTCATCTCTGGCTCCTCCCCAATATGTTGCTTGCAAACACGTTTGATCATTTTCACAGCATGTGATAATAAATCACAAGTGATCAGCCTGGTATGATAGAGATATTTAAGTTCTTTTTCCAAATATAACCCTACAGGCTTCCTAAGTAACAGAGTCCCATAACTGACTCTCAGAAACCTGTCTAGAAGACATTCCATGTTCCTTCCTCTGCTTCTCTTTACGTGCCATAGAAAGAACATAATAGTTCTAAAAGGTATTTCTCAGATTATCTGAAGAGGCCAAACTTAACGTTAAGCATATTTCTTTTGAGATTGTGAATTGGAGGGAAGACCTGGAAGCTGATGGAAGCGACTCATGAGTAGCTTTAGTCCAAACTCAGTGGGACCTTAAGTGCCTCTTGAAAATCCCTTCTGACATCTCAAGTCAATATCCTATCAAATACCTTTCCGTATTTTTTTGCAAACCTCTAAAAACAAACTCATTACGTCAAGTGTAGAGATTCTGTCAGACTCCTTGCTGAGATGGCTGAGCGGATCAGACATGAGCTCCTTGGCTTTAACTCCCTTCATGCACTTTTTCCCCTTCAATCTCATCCAGGATCTTGTGCCATCGAGTATCTGCCTAACTTCTCCTTTTCAGCCTTTTTCCCTCAACTTGTGGGAAAAATTTTCTCCTTACTTTATTCCCTTTCCCTCTCATATCCTTTTTGTCTCCATTCAGGGCAGATTTCTTGAAAAAAGTCTACCCAGACGTCCACTTCACTCCTTGCGCCACCCGCACCACTCCCAGGAGCCACCCGTTCACCGTCATCAGTGACCTCATCATGAAGTGCTCCAGTGACTTCTTCTCACCCTTCTTTTACTGCCTCACAGCCCTATCACTGGGCGGTGGTACTGACCAGAAATCCTACCCCACTTTTCTGAAATTTCTCTTCTATGTGTCCTGCTCTACCAAGCTTATCTAATCCTACGTGGAAGCCAGATGGCTTTAACCACCATCTCTCCGCCCTTGACTCCCCTACATATATTTACCTTCCAAGGTAGGCACCTGACTTTTCAACAGCATATTTATCATGTCCACTTTTATGTCCTGTATCTCAAAAAGAAAAATTTCCAAAATAGAACTTTTTGCACAGCCTTCCCATCTCCCTGTCCCAAACTAACTCCCCTTCCTTACCCTCCCTCAAGTCTCAAGACAGAATTTCAGTCATCCTTGACTCCTACTGTGCTATTCGTATGGATATTGGACATGGGGAGTACAGCATGATGAAAAGCGTTTCCAGCTGCGTCTCCCTTGCATTCGCAGTGACAGTACTCTACTTAAAGCCTTCATTTCAAGCCTGGACTTTTGAAATGACCACCAAACTGGTGTCTCTGTCATTAATCTCTCTCTTCCCCATTCCAGACCAACCTGTTTTGGGCCATTGACTGTTTTACCAAACTGCCCTCCCCATACAAAAGAAACTGGTAACATTAGTTGCTTCTGAAATAAATGGCTGTGGGACTGAGGTGGAAGGGAGGGGAAATTTACATTTATATACAATCTTATTCTTTTAAAATTCTGTGTCCCAAGAATTTATTAGCTATTAAGAATAATGTTCAAGTTAAATCTCAGGTATTATCTACTAAATTATAAAAATAAATGAAACATCCTTTTCAGTCACTCTTATGCTCAAGAGTAACTGAGAACCGGGAACATACATTGCCTTTAGGACAAACTCAGACTTCATCCTACCATTCAAAGCTCCCTAGGTATGGCCACTACCCACCCTTCTCGGCTCCTTTCTTGCTCTGCTTTCTGTCTCCACTCTAATGCTCCACCCCAGGCACATGCCATTACCCTGGGTTCTGAGGCTTCCATGCCTTTGGCTAAACCATTCTCTCTGTCCGGGGTGCTCTTCTTCATACTAGATGCAGTCCTAACCTTCCTTCCCACCTCTCAACAGATGTCAGCAATTCCAAAGTGCTTCCCCGAGTCCAGCATTTAGAACTGCTCCTTCTCTTCTATGGATCTCCTGGCCTGAGCACTTAATAATTCTATCAAAGTCTGGTTTTGAAGTTTTCTGTGCATGTGACTATTCTCATTTCTGCGTATCTTGCACCCCTTCCTTAGTTCAGTGCTGCCCACGATAGGTTCCAGGGAATGGTTTCTGAGTGCCACTGCTCCTACGACACTGAGAAATCCAAAATTAGAATTGTTTGGATATGGGGCCCAGTATCATCTTTTTGTCATCATGAGTGTTTGTCATTGTTATTAAGAAGTGCAAAGCTTGAGGGATTCCCTGTAGGTCATTGTTTCTCTAATTGTGGTCCCGGACAACCTGCTACAGGAACACCTGGCATGCTTGCTAAAATGCAGGTTCCTGGGCTCCAACTGAGATCTGCTGGTTCAGGGTTTATGGGGTAGGGTTTGGCAATCTCTACGTTAAGCAAGCATTCCAGGTGGTCCTTATGTACACTAGACTTTGAGTCTCTGATGGGATGCAGCAGGGTTTACAGGGACGGTTCTGGAGGAGAGAGTCCCTGAGTTCTCTGCAGCCCGATCCTGCTTGTGTGCTCAGCGCCCTGCGGCCTCTGCCAGTCCTCCAGCCCTGCCTCCCAGCCTGCTCCCTGGGGCTGGCTGGCTGCGCCTCGGGCTCCTGGAACAGGGCTTGCCCTCTGCCTCTCCTTTCAGGAGTTTGGCTGCTAAGCTGTCGCGCTCCGGTTCTGATGCAAGCAGACACTGGCCCTGGCACCTCCTGATGGAGTGCTTCAGACTTCAACAATAATCTCATCTTTCCCAGTTTTCTCTTCTTTCCTGTAACTGCTGTAGGCAAGTGATTATCTCTCTATGGTAGACAGGAGGCTCCTGAGGCAGGAGAATATTGAGACTTGCCTAAGCCTCTGTCATATAAATAGTGTTAACGTCAAAAGCCCTGTCATCCAACTTGGCATTCTGAGTGACCATTTTGTCCATCAGTAAGTCAATCAATTAATCAGCAGGTATTTACTGAATGCCGAATAGGTGTCCAGAAGTGTCTTATTTAACAGCTGCTGGCTGGGCTGGACCCTGTGCAGATTTGGTTCAGCGACCTTACATTATCCCTGTGTAACATGCTCGCATCCACGGCTGGCTGCTCTGGTGGCCATGCCAGGCTGCTGAGCTACATGTCACAGAAACACCACCATTTGCTGCATAATTCTGCAGCCCTTAATGACGAGGAGCAGGGGTAGGCCAGCTCCTCCAGTGTGACCGACTATCTGACAATCTCAGCCTGAAGTTGTGCCTCTGACAACACTGAGTTTTCCTTGGACTTCACTGAATTAAAAGTACAAATTCTTTAGAGAAGTATGTGAGTCCGTGAAAGAAGCCGTTTTCTTTTCCCTTGCCAACCCAAGCATACTCAGAACCCCCAACCTCAGCACAATGGGCTTCATCTTCACAAGCTGAAATGTAGATCATTATTTAACCCCATCCCATGGCTCCAGCCCTATATTGCTTTCTAAAATCCATAGAAAGACAGAATGTTCTCATGCTACAAGCTTCATTTACTGAGACTTATATTTTCCTTTCTGTTCTAATAGTCACAGTGGGAACCATTAGCATGAATGTATAGACCCAGTTTTCTCTTTCTTCCCGGCTTACTATTTTTATGAAACAAAGATAGTAAAGTAAGTTCAACATGTTTTGAAATGTCAACTCTAACTGGAATTTCTGTGCCTGGAGTGTCCTACAGGGTATCACACATTCTGCTGGATCATTCCAGGTACTGAAAAATCCAAAGTCAACCAGCATAGATTACCTGAAGGGAATCGGAGTCTGAACAAAACCTCCATGGTTACGATCTGAAAATTTGGGGCCTTCTTTCTTTCTTAGATTTCATGTGGCTTTAAAAGTAGTCCCCAAATTTGACCCTGACCCTAATTGGCATTGGTGGTACCCAAGTTATCTGTGGGCAATATCACTGGCCCATCCCAGGTTTGAGATGGTAACAGGCGCCTGTGACTATTTCCACTCTCTCCAGTCTACAGTTGGGCTGGATTTAGAACTAGTCCAAATCACCTTGGGTGGCAGAGAGCAGAGTCCCTCACTGAGAGGGATTTCGGCCTGTAATTTTACCTCTCCATTGTTCCACACTCTATTTCAAGCCGAATGCTGTACATGCTCTTCCTTTTTCCAACTCCGCCAGCCACAAAATACATGCCCTGGCTGGGTCAGAGGAACTGGGAAACAGACTGTTACTCAGGGTGCTATGGATATTGCCTCCTAAAGCCCCCAACAAGTTCCTCATCCTTTCTAAAGGGCCACAAAACTCCAGGGGACCGCTCTTGTCCCTTCATGTACTGCAAATGTGTTACATGCCTCACTCAATAAAACCACTACGTTTTTGTCGAATTACGCCAAGACAAAGTCTTCTTAAGATATCTCATTATACTTATCATTGTACTGGGTGAAATTGCAAATAAGTAAAATCTCTAATGAGTTAATCATAGATATGCAAATGGACATAGGGAAAAGTTCACTGACTGCATCAAGTTCACAGGATGAGTTAATAAAGATAGACAAGACCAAGAATTATGGTCTAATAATTTTTTCTAGGACTACAATAAAATATGTTTTCTCCTATAATATAGAACGTCCCACCCAAATAAATTCAAGGAGAGATTGAATAATATACTTTGACTCAAAGATGATATTGCTTTATTTTCAATTTTACTTTCTTCACTTAGTAAAATACCTAATATGTACCAGAATCACTAGGTCTAGGGTCTTCACTTACTACTGATGCACAGGAGAGTGGAATAGGACTTAGATCCCTGTTTAAATATGTGAGTGGCACTATCACTAATAATCATTTTTACAGTCACCTCAATCCAGGTGTTTTACAAACTTTTACTGTATTCTTCACAACACGTAAAGTGCATATTATCATCATAACTGTACAGAAAAGGAAAAGAACTCAGAAAAGTTATGTAATGTGAATTAATTAGCTCAGTGCCTGACATGTAACAATTTCTCTGTAAATATTAGTTGAAATAATCATTATTTTTCCCAAGGTCATGCAGCTACCGAATGGGAGAATTTTAGTTCAAACTCAGTATAACAGAATGCTTTTGCTACTATACATGCACTGCCTTAATCTTCACACTGGATTTCATGAACAAACTTATTTTAATCCTGTTATTTGAATAACCAGAGCAAACATTGCATAAAGGGTGTGTGTTTGTCGGTGTCTCTAACATTAATCTAGGTGCACGTGTGCCCACATGTCTTCTTGCTTTATTTATTCTGTTTTGGTGGTGGTTTTAGGTTTTCATGTTATACACTGTCACGTTTCTAAGAAAACCTTTAGACTTAAAGAGTGAGCTTTTATTCCTGGAGAGGGGAAGAAGGTGTTAATGGAGAGGCATATAAATGTGAAATGAAACAGTCCTGCTCCAGGGAAGAGCAGAGAACTTCCCTAAAAGCACAGGTTCCCAGCACAGCCTTATACAGCAGGTTGAGTGACACCTCGTTTTAAAAATAGGACTTGCTTGGACACTACAAGGCAGGACCTTTGGATTCTGTTTTATTTCGAACTGACGTTTTGGAAAGTACATCCAGCATTTCCTTAGAAGAGCCAAAGATGGTTATTCTATCTGAGTTATTCTCAAGAAATTCATAAGAATTTGGACTTTAATTTGTAAATTGATTAACAATCATAACTTTCATTTTGAGGGAAGAAGGAATTCAATTTACCTAATGAAGAATTCCAGAACCAGGACTTCCCAGCCCCTTTCCCTGTAACCACAGATGTTAGAGCTACAGGAGCCTCACCTTGGCTCTGCGCAGGCACCAGGCAGGCGTCACCGTGAAGGCCAGTGGCTAAGGGGCCTCAACGGGCAGCGTGCGCCCCCACCCCCCACCTCTCTCCTTTCTCCTCCACTGTCTTCTCTCTCTCCCAAAGTCTAATCACTTGAGTCCTAAGTCTCCAAACTTTGACAGAAAGCTCAACTTCGATGAAAACTTCTCTGAGATCACTCAGCTGGTGTTGACAATGAGCAGCAGGCCTTGCAGTTTTCCTTTCTTGATTAAAAAAATATATATATGATCACATAAAAAAAGGAGTCCCTGAATTAGCCAGCACTAAACTTTGGGGATGCATATGAAGGCTAGAACCAGTGATCTGACCTGCCTAGCTTTATGTATACACACAAGGGAGTTGATTTGGAAAGGCGGGTCAGCCTGGGCCTCCTGCCAGAAGACTTGGACTACATTTGAAAGCATCGTGACTCAAAGGTCATGATTATGCCTTTGAGACCCTGTCCCCACCGCTGCGAATGAGATTGTCAGCTTCTGGGGGAGTGAACATCATGTGTGGAGATTTCTGGAGTGCAAACTGAGAATAACTAAGGCTTTGGCATGTTTAAGACTGAGAGTCAGGACCTCAAACTGTGACTCAAACTGGAATTTGACTCTGAAATTGTTTGTGCCATTCTCTAATATTTTCACGTGTGATCATAGCTCCCTAGCAGGCCTGAAGGTAGCTGAGGACAGAAAGCGTGCTATTTCTGATTTCCCAAAGGATTCTGCCAGAGTCATGGGCTTACCTGGTGGACTGACTGACAGTCACTAGCCACAGTGACTTCAGCTGCAAATAAAGAAAAAACAGTTTGCGTTCCAAGTAATAAACAGGTGTGTCACGCCTCTGTGGTTTGCATTGATCACTAAGATAGAAATACCCTATGAGGCAGAAACAAGCCAAACGCACTCAGTATCTGGGAATCTGTGGCAGAAGGAGAAAAACAAGTGGCTGGATTGAGGGTCAGGGGCTGGATGGAGAGGACCCAACTTTTGTTCAGGCAGGGACCCAGCAGAAGTCTATGGGGAGGGCAGAGTCAGTACCAGCGCCCCCGAATGGGCCTTGAGGCTGCCAAGTCTGCTGTCCGTCAGCAGGGAGACTCACACACTCTTGTTCACGTATTCTGTAACGGATGTTGGATGCGGTATAAGCGCAGGCGCCGTGCTCAAGTGCTATGAATACCAAGGTGGCCACCTCCAGAGGTGAGACAAACCTGCAGTCACATCATGCCATCAGGCTTAATACCACATGACAGCGTGACTGGATGAAGAGATTTTGCAAAAGACGGAAAGGATCTAGCTTTGAACACAGGCTTTACCACCTGTTATTAGTTGTATGTCTTGGATTTTTTAAGCCTGTACATTTGAAAAATAATTAACTCTTAGAGCTGTTGAAAGAAAGACGTGAGAAGCACATAAAAATAACAGTTCCCACAGTGCGCTAAGAAAATAATTTGATCCCTTACTGTGTAAACATGGAATGCACAGTGTTCTGTGTGCTCAAGGGACAAGAGCGTGCTGCCTAAGAAAGGGGGGGGAGATTCCATCTAGGAAATAACATTTTTGCTTAATCCTAAATAATAAACAAGTCCCTTGTTCAATCATTTATTCAGCACTTGTTTACACAGCACTATTATGAAGCAAATATTGTGTCAGTTACTGGGAACTCAACTGTGAACAAAACAGACATGATCCGGGGCCTCACCGAGCTTGTCTGCCGGAGAGAGAGGCGGGCCAAAACCACACAGACGGACATACAAGCATGAGCAGGGCGCAGAGATGGGCGACCGTGACTT
This sequence comes from Phataginus tricuspis, assembly GCA_029783875.1. Lineage (NCBI taxonomy): Eukaryota > Metazoa > Chordata > Mammalia > Pholidota > Manidae > Phataginus > Phataginus tricuspis. The sequence goes on along the minus strand of JAQQAC010006877.1, from coordinate 6,645,117 downwards.
TCAAATGTATTCAGTCTTCTGACAAGAGCACCAGGCTAACGCAGCACGTGACTCGGCCCAGATCAGGCCGACGTGCTTTTCCAAACCAATCCCTTGTGTGCACACCTAAGATTATGCAGGTAAGATTGCTGGTTCCAGACCTCAAATTCCACATCCACAGCCTAATTCTGGCTAATTCATTGATTCCTTTTTGGTGGGCGACCTCATTTTTCTTCCTTTTGTTAATTACAGAAGGGAACTGTAAGTCCCGCTGCTCATCAGCCACCAGGCAAACACACTTCTAGAGTTTTCATCAAAGTTGAGCCTTCGGCCAAAGTTTGGAGACTTAAAACTGAAGTGATTAGACTTTGGGAGAGAGAGGGTAAAAAATAGAAAAGAGGAGCAAGAGAAGGGGGAAGAAGGGGGGGAGGAAGACAGAGAGAGAGATGGAGAAAGATGCGCATTACCGATCGAGTCTCCCTAGCCGCTGACCTCTGCACCGACCGGACGGCGCCTGGGCTCCTCGGCTCTAACATCTGTGCTTCCTTGGAGGAGGGCTGGCGGGACGTGTGGCCCGTTATCAGACAAGAACCAAAGGCTGAGAAGGAGCAAGCCATGCAAAGAGTGAGGGAAGAACATTGTAGGCAGAAATGGCACATACAACTGTCCTGAAGCAGGGAAGTGGTTGGCTTGAGCAAATGTAAGAAAAATAGAATAAGAAGGGGAGAGGATAGCATTTAATGAAGTTCAACAAAAAAGGATTCAGGGCAGATTATTCAGGAGTGAATGCATGTGCAAAAGCACAGAGTCCCGAGGGCCTGCATGTTCTAAGAATCAGAACTTCTCTGTGGCTGTGCTCTAGGCTGGAGGGAGGAGTGGCACGAGGGAGGAGGGTGGCAGGAGATGGTGCTGGGCAGTAGATGGGGTCAGGTTGTGGACGATCTTGCTTGTATGATAACTGAAGATGTTTAGATCAGATCTGTTCATAAGCAAGGCTGCACAGGTCTTTACGTGTGAATGTGGACACAGGACTTGACTGTATTAGTGTGGAGAATGGATTTAAAGAGAAGACAATGAAGAGGCAGCAGTCCTATGGCAGGCCAGCAAAACAGTCTGAGGACGGGAATAAGGCAATGGTGGGGGAGGACCAGATCCAACAGACAATCCTGAGTTCTTAGAAGCAACAGGATATGAGAAGACAGGCAGTGAGGGCATGGAATAGTCAAGGGTAACAATGAGATTTCCAGTTTGGGAAGCACATACTCCATTAGCCATTGGTGTGATAGCATTGTCATATATCGTGATCCTCTAGAAAACTCTCCTGTTACACTCTCATGAGAGAGCAGAGGGCAAATAATGCCTTATTATTATTGTTATGAAATAGTATTGACCTCATAGACCCTCTGAAAGTGTGACTAGGACTCTTCAAGGTCCTTGAACCACACTTTGAAACCTGCTTTCCTAGGCCGTTACTTAGGACGCCTCTTTCCATCCCCAACCTTTCTTCATGACCTGCTTACCACCAACCATTAAGCGTCATCAGTGCACATGGCTGGGATTTTGTGTACTTGGACTTTGGAACTCTGGCCTGGCTCAGCATCCCCTGCCTAACCTTCCAAGCCTGTCTCCCAGCCCTCCCACTTATGGTGCTTTCCTGACTGTCTTCCAATTTGGGGATCCTGATTCCTCCGAATGGCTTCAGCCTCTCTTGCTACTTAGACCTGAAGCATGTTCTGTTATCTAGAAGAAGCTCTGGCTCTGACCACAGAGAGAGCAGCTTTCACTCGACCCTGGGCAGATGGTCAGGCAAAGCTAGGTTCATCTCAAGAAAACTACTCAAACCAAGCAAAGTAGATCTGAGAGTTAATGGAAGGCAATATTAGTCCTTGAATAGTAAGTGACATGAATGAAACATTTATTAATGCATTTGACACTGATTTGCTCACCTCCACAGCTGGAATGCACCTGCACTGTGCAGGTCAGGAGCAAAAGGGTATTTTTGTGTGTTCTTTTTAAAAGAAAAAAGTCTTTTATGACATGAAAATGAAGTAGCTAAATACAATAGAATGTGTAGGATTGGTCACTGTGCAGAAACATAATTTTACTGGATTGAAATTTATTTGGAAACCTTTCCCTTTAGAATATACCTCACTTTATGAGGCCTCCTTGATCTAGTTTGGTTTAAAATCAGAGAAAAACATATTTCATTGGATCGAATTGTCAAGTGCAGCTTATTAACATGCCTGCATGAATTTCTGACATATTCTAAGAACTCACCGTTCAACTTTTGGGTCTGCCCTCCTGCTGAATACTTGTGAATAAGCCGGCAACCGTCCCCCTCCTCCACTTTGCTCTTCAAGCACAGTTAGCTTAGCATACAACTGTCTGAGTCTACAGGCTCCTGTTACACAGGTTCTACCCCTCTATAACCTACAGCTTAGTGAGGTGCTTCTGGATGTCTGTTTTGAGAACCTCTTTAACTGCTCTGCGTGTCTTTTCTCCCTCCCCCCCCTTTTTTTCTCCCTATAAATTTATATATTTTTTGCATGTGAAATATTATTCTGAATTTTCCAACTTATAAAGGAGTCTGAAGTGAATGCTCATTTACATTCCAATGGTTTGAAAATGTATTCCATTAGCATGTTTAATCACTGGACTTACAGTGATGGAAGCATGGAGTGATTTAATGCTTTCCCTAGTCTTACTCAGCAAGTTGAGAAAGACAGGGGCTAAAGCCTGACCAGCTGAACTACAGTCCTGGGCACTGTCCTGAGCCAATTAATGTTCCCTTTCCTTCTTGTTGATCAGTAGGTTCTTCTAGGAGGCCTTGGGGTCAGTCGCTGCCGCTGCATTAGGCAGCCTTCTGACAAGTAGTTTTATTCCTACAGAGAATCTTTTTTCCTCTGAAGTGAGGCCTCCTCAGACCACTGGGGCCTGCTGATGATGTCAGAACTGCCCAGGGGATGAGCAGATACACCAATTTTAGCAGAAAGCACTGACATCAGTGACAGCTGGAGCTCCACAACATCTATAAACACACTTGTTACTCATTTTCTGTTCCTGCTGGGCAAGCCAGGTATGTGGCCCACTTGAACATCTTGTAGAGGACAGGTTTCCTAGGCGGGCCTCCTGGCCGAAACTGAGATGTAAAGAATCAAATGGGCTTGGCATTCGGAGCATTAAGTGTGTGATTAGTTTAGACCAGATTTGAAAAGAGGAAACCTACCATCTAAATGGAATTTAAAGAGTTGAGGGATGGAATGACAATTGGATTGGATGGATCAATGGAGCATTTGTTGATTCAACATGTGAACTGGGGGATTATGCGAGTGTGAGGGCTTGTGAGTTGCCCAAGTCTTCCTTAAAACTATTTAAAAGGCTCTGCCCCCAACATCTCATCATTTAGAACAAAAGCAGAGTGTTCTGTAAAAGGCAAAGCTAATTACAGTGCAAACAAATCACATGACCATAAGTTTGGCAGGAAATGGCCTGTAATTAACATAACGTGTTGGAAATCTGAAGTTAAAAATGTCAGGGATTCACCATAATATTGCACATGTAATTGTAGATTAATGATACCAAAATAAACTATAAAAAAAAAGTCAGGGATTGTAGAGCAAGATGTCCTTTGCTTATGGTTTTTGGCTATTTATTTAATTTGTCTTTTGTTTTCTTATCCAATTGTCTGTTCATACAAAAATGAGATTCTCAGGATGGGAGATGTGATAAACCTAGACCCTATGATTAAATTTTCTTGGATTTTAACCAAATAACCATGGAAAAATAATTTTTATTTAGGGTTTTAATCACTAACTAATAAAAGTGCATACAAACAATGTGTTCTCATGGTGTATTCAGTCTGTCCTTTTAGACTCCAGGTAAGAGCAAGATGTTTACTTACAGCGCAGTTCTCCAGAATCTAGCTGCCATCAACACTCAGCGGTATCACCTCATGATCTACATACTGATGATTGTTTTAGCTATTCATGCAGGATGAGCCCAGCCTAGAGTTGTCTTCTGTGAAGTTCTTTAAATATATATATATACACCTTTGTAATGAACTCATTTCTTCAAAAGATAGAAGTCAGAAAACAGAATCATACTGTGTTAGGTATTTGAAGGGAAGTATAGATCTCACATGGGAGCTGTACATTGAGCTCAAGCCCAAAATATGCAGGAATAACAGCAGACCATATTTACAGTTTGCTGTATACCTGTCCCTGTGATGAACATTATGTATAAATTATGTCTGTCATTCCTCTCAACAGCCCCCTGAGACAGGCATATCACTCCCACTTTAGAGATGAGAAAACAGAAGGTCAGTGGTTAAAGAACTTGCTCAAAGTCACACAATTAGTCTAAGTAAAGGAGGAGATTTTGAAACCAGGTGTGTGTGACTCCATAGGCCCTGCTTCTAGAGCAGCAGAGCGATGTGTGACTGTGACCCTTGACTCTGGGGCCAGGCTGGGTTTAAATCTTTGCTCTGCTATTTGATAAATGGTAACTCGCAGATGTGGGCCAAATAACTTATTCTCTCTGAACCTCAGTTTTCTCATTTTTAATGTGGGGAATAGTAATAGTACCCATCTTGTGGTGGTGTTTTGAGGATTAAATGTGTTTGTATACAAAAAACTTAGACAAGTACTTGAAACAGGCATGGTGTCACCCACACACCTCAAATTCAATAAGTCCCAAGAAAGAATAATATGCCTATTATCCCTAAACTTGCTTCCCTGGCTGATGAATTCTCTAGCAAGTTTTCCAAGCTAGGAAACTTTCTATTAATTAGTAATTTATTATTGACATAAACAGGTCCCTAATATCTGTCAAATTCATTTTGTAAATATATTATAACGCATCCCATCCCTCCCATTCCTACATGAATCACCACCTCATAATTTATTGTCTGAACCTTTGCTCTCCAATATGGCAGCCACCGGCCACATGTGGCTGTTGAACACTTGAACTGTGGCTAGTTTGAATTGATATTCACTGTAAGTATAGAATACATGAGAGAATTCAAAGACTTAAAATGAAAAAAGAATGCAAACTTTTTCATTAATCATTTTTTATATTGTTTACATATTGAAGGGATATTTTTGATATATTGGAATGAATATATATGTTAAAATTAATTTCACCTGTCTAGAAAATTTAAAATTATTCATGTGGCTTATAGTTCTTACTCATAGCATACTTCTGTTGGCCAGTGCTGGTCTGGACCTTCCTAAACCCCTTCTTTCATTATCTATCTCTCTACACCTGCTTTTTTCTATCTTCCCTCTCTATGCCCTTGTCCAAAATGGTGCTAAAGACATCTTTTGAAAAACAAATCTGATCTAATCTCTTTTGTAATTAAGCCTCTGGTAGCTTCTGTCACTTACAGCGCAAAGTCCAAACTCCATTTGAGGCATCCACAAACTTTTCATCCTCTGAACCCATCCTGCCTTGTATCTTGTATGACTCTCTTCTTACACTTCATATGTTAGCAATCTGAGTTGTGGTCCCACCTAATTTCACATTACTTTGCCTTTGCACATGTTCCCCTTTGTTTTGAATATATTTCCCCTTTCTGATCCTCTCCATGAAGTTTTATTTATTTTCCAAAATTTAACTCAGGTGTCACCTCCTCTAGGGAGGCTTCCCAGCCTGGCCCATCTCTCCCTCTTTTGCAATACTTCTATTCTTTATATATATTTTTATTGTTGCCTTTACCACATGTATATCTTGTTTTTCTGCCTGTCACCCTTACTAGCCTGAGTATATAGAGGACATGATTGTATCTTATTCATTTCTATATTAGCAATCAAAAATAAAAAACTGTTTAAACAAAATAAAACAACCTGCTTTCAAGAAAAAGATACACTTCGTAAGATAAAAATAACACAAGGCAGAAGTTATGCCCTAAGATAGAGATCAGTGAATGTCTTCTGTGGGTAGAGAAGAAGTCAATTGACTTTAACTGAAATTTAAAAGAAGATATGCTGAGGCTGGCCACATTCGATTGTTGTATGATAAAAGGTCTCTCAAAAGGGGCTTGTCCTTTATAAATTTAGCATAGTCCAGGGCCTTACCCTCAATTATACATATTCTACAATCTTGGCATTGTTCAAGCTGTAACCCAGTGGGGATACCAACTCATGCTACCTAAAGACAAAGACACCTGGAGGGTAAGCTAGAATTGTGATTTCTTCCTTTGGAGAGAGGGAAAGATCATACCGACAAGGGAGTGAATACGTGCATCTTCTGGCCAGTGCTGTATCTTCCCTTGGAAACCAAGTGATGTGTAAAGCTGGATTTGTGAGTGTGGAATACAAACAAAGTGTGGGAACTGGAAGATGCGACTGTGGGTCCCTGCTGTGCTCGCCTCCACAGCTGGAATGCGCCTGCACTGTGCAGGTCAGGTCCTCGGTCTGGACCCCTACTCCTTGGGCAGTACTTTTATGGGCCCTGTTAGTCTCTACCCATTTTTAATTTCTATTTCTACATAACCCATTCAGAAAGACACATTCTTTCCTTTGACAATGTAATACCTCCCATCAGGCTGTTCTGGTCTATGCTCACCCATTTATCTAAAGTAACTGAAAATTCCTGTTCTCATTTGTTACTGTCGATCTCAGAGTTATCTCTCAGAGGCAACCCCCTTTCCCTTATTTCCAACATCTTAGATGTCCCCAATTCCTGCCACAGTTCATTTGTTCCCTGGGGGCAGGGGTGGGGGTTGCAGTTGATGGAGAAGAGGAAAGAAAACCCCCTAGAGGAGGCAGTGTTAGGATTCTGATGGAGGGTGGGAGTGGGTATTGGCATGGAGCTATACAGGCACACAGTTCTGCTTGGGGAGTCATTCAGGACTCAGTTAATAACTGCCCATGTTTGCTAATCACATTTTTCTGGAAGTATATATCAGTTAATTGGGGAAAATTACAAAGCCTAGAACTTGGCCCTTATTACATACATATATATATTCACTACTCACAGCTCACTGGCTTGGTCACATTCTAAACTTTGCTGCCTCATGCTGTTCAGAAGTATGCATGTGGCAGGTGCTCACCGCTGAAGCATTCACTATTTGTATTGTTATGACTGCTAAGTAGCAAAGCACATTCTAGAGGCAAAATATTTCCTTGGTGAACCAACAAAAGACAGTTATGTTATGTTGTATATTTTAGATATTATCATTTATGTTTGGGAGATGAGAAAAGTATTCAAGAAAATTTTTAGAAATGGTAATTCTTGCTTCTTAGCATCTAGAGGACTTTAGTAAACAAAAGTTAAAACTAACAATCTTACATGTCTATTAGTTGCTCTCTTGTTTTTATGGGTTTTTTTCCCTCCAGTTGCTATCTTGTTTTAAATGTCTTAATGGTTTAGTGCTTGGTTCAAATTTTATATCTTACAGAGAAAGGAACTTTGGAGTGGGAGTCAGGATCCTTCAGGTCTGCATTAATTCCAGCTATGTCATCAACTGTGTAGCCTTGACACAGAGATCTTAACCTCTCTGGTCTCAGTTCTCTGTGTAAACAGGAGAGGATGGGTTGTGCTAATTTCTTCAGTCTCTCACAACTCTACAACTCTGGAAGTCTGTGTAGTATCTTCCCAATAAATGGGTAAAAGCCTGAGATTTTAATCTTTTTCTCTCCTCCTTCCCCACCTCCTTCCTTCTTTCCTTTCTTTCTTTCAATTGTGTAGCAGAAGATGAAAGGGACAGAATAAGTTGAAATGGCAGGTTCAGTGAAATGCTGGCTACTTACTGACAGTGTGATCTTGGGTAAGTCAATTCACATTTCAGAGACTTAGTTTCTTCTTCTAAAGAATGGATTTAATGCTCCCTGCCTCTCAGGGTTGTTACAAGGATTGGAAATAGTGTGTGCATAACAAATAGTTTAGCTGTGGTTATTGTTACTACTTATTTACCATGTTGGATAATAAGGAGATTAAAACAAGGTTTCTGTTTTCATGAAGATACCATTTAGGAATGGAGATGATATGTTTTCTAATAATTAAAATATAAGGTATAAAGTGTCAGAAGAGAAATTCAAAGTAATTTTTAAAGAATTCATTCTGAAAATATTTCTACCTAGAGAGCAAAGGGGAATATCAAGGGAAGAACTTCGGGGAGGGGAAGCCATTGATCTGGGTTCTGAAGGAAAAATCAGATTTGAAGACAGTGGACATTCTGGGAAACACCAGGTAGATTTAAACACAGAGAAAAAATTTATTCTAATCTACTACTATCTTCAAGGTTTTGCAATGTTGCCTGACAGTTTTTAAAGTTTTTGAAGTAGAAATGTTAAATATAACCATGGTCTGGCCAACAAAGTTATTTTTCTTCTGGCAGATGCGGAAAGGGAAAAGTTAAAGAGCTTTGGAGAATGCCTGTTAACTAGAAAGGAGTTCCAGAATATAGGTCTACTTGAGGGAAAAGCAAGCCTCCTTTAAGAAGGCAATGGGAGAGCAGTGGCTACAATGTCACAAGGTTGCTGCCAGTTATCACTCCATTAGTCTTTCCTTCCAGGTAGCAAGGTTAGGTGACTTAATGAGGTGATAAGGAGCAAGAAAGGGACACATGCAGAGGCTGAGTCTAGAAGAAGAGGATGTCAGAGAAGGTCATCTCATTTAAACCTTTCTTTATGTTGAATGTCAAAGAACTTGTTAATACACCAGAACCCTAGAGTTAGGGTTAATACTGAGTTATCTCCACTCTTCCTTTGGCATATCTGAGAATAGGAAGACATCTTGATGGCTACTATACAAAATAGGAGACTGCAGAAGACACATACTGCACACACACTCAGGTAATGTAACACCCAGGGATCACCACCCTGGATTAATAAAATAGCACAAGGTCATAGTTGTTCACATTACACAAGGTTCCCGTCTCAGCACTGTGGCATGGTTCTGAAATGCTCGTTAAAAATCTGTGCTGCTGCCTTCATACCAGGGCCATATTTTGGAGCCTATGACTTCATCATGGTCTGAGTTGCCAGGGCTGGATTCCAGGAGAAAGGGGAAGGCAGGTGGATAGGATGGAGAGGAAGCAAAGATAAGCAAGTTGAATGAATTAAAACATTTAATTCCATTTTTTATAATTCAATTATATCATTTGCATGGAGGGTCTGTGTCTTGTTCTTTCTCCTGTCCATCCACCACCCTTCCCTCCTTCCTTCCTTCTTTCCTTTCCTTCCTTCCCTCCATTTCTCTCTCAGCTTCTGCCAAGTCTAGAAAATCTCTAAACACCCAAACTCTGAAACCATTCACTCAGGCAAGTCTGTTAGGTCTATGGTTTTAAGTAAGTGGAGTGAAGTGGGATCTAATGTGAGCTCTCCATTACAGAACTTTTATTCCACATTGATTTTTCTTTCTACTCCCACACTTCCCTCTTACGAGGTCAAAAATCATTCCCATTTCATATCCACCATTTGTTTTCTCCAGGACTTTGTGCCCCAAAGAGGGGGCCGTGAACGTGTATGGAGTGTGACGGCTCCCCTTGAGGTCGTGCAGCACCCTGGCCCTACCACTGCTCCGAGTACAGCGAAAGGGAGAGTGGATCGACGGGGCAAAAATAAGAAGGAAGAAAGGAAACCTGCTTCTTCATCTCAAAATCTTACATAGAACACAGTCTTTTATACATAAAACACATGCACATTTATATGTTTATATACACCCATATTTTGATACTGGCTTTTAGATGAAGGACAGATAGTAAAATAAAAACAGCACTTTAATATTTTCCTTAACTAGTACCCATTGTTCGCTGGAGAATAATGGGAAATTTTCTCAAATTATACATTCAATTATTTATTTCTCTCATTTTCTCTGTTTTCTCATTCTGAAATTTCTATCATTCAGACACTGGACAATTTGCAAGCATTCTCTAATTTTCTTCACTTTCTTCTTCTTCTTTTTTTTTTTTTTTGGCTTCTTTGTCTTGCTATTTAAATCTGTCAAGTTCTAGGAAACTAGAAAATCTCTTCAACATAATCTTCCCAATGTCTACTGAGCTATTCTACTTCTGCTGAAATGTTTCTAATTGCCAAGAGTCATTCTCTTTCTTTTCTGTATCATCCTATTTGTGTTTCACACATTTCATGTAGCTCTGGAGGTATTCATGACAATGGTTTTTGATGTTTTCCTCTCCTGGCTTAGTCTCTAAGTTTGCTTTTTGCTTGTTTTGGTCTTTTACAATAGAGGCTTTCCTTTAGGTTAGCAGATCGATTTACTTGGCTGTCTGCTTAGTGTAGGGTGATCAAACTGGGTGGTTTCTTTGTGAAGCTCTGATACCACTATTTTTATTGACTGGTTAATCAGAATCTTCCAATCTTCTTCCAGAAGGGTGTGAAGTCCGGCTGCTAGATCTGAGACAGGAGGGAGGCTGGGCGTCTGTCTCAATATTCTGTTTTCCACATGGTGCACCCACCTTCAACAGGACCTGGTGTCCTATACAGTGCACAAAGGACATTTATTGGCTGCAAGGAATAGAAATGGTACTGAGGGGTTCTAATGTCTTCTTAAACAGACTTTGATCTAGTCTTCCTGTTTTTATCCCTACCCTGATCCTTACTTTAAGAGGAAACTCTTCCCACAAATTCCTGTGTCTTTAGGAAATTCTACAGAGCAAATCGTGTTGCTTCTTGGCTGTCCTCATTGCTGACATGAGGCTGCCTGTTTACAGACCCTGTTAAATGGTACCTTTCTTTATAATAAGGAGAGTTTTAAAATGGCAAATACATATCTACCTTAGGAAAACAACGTGTGCAAATGGCATTGCTGGGAACAATAAACAATTGTTTTGAAATAGCATTAACACAAAGCTAGTCTAGGAACACTGATATCCCATTGGAGCATTCAGCAGCTGTTATATTCTACAGAGCGAGTAACTTGTTTGATAGTAAAAAATAAAAAAATGCATTGGTCTATTTTGTGTCCATGGTGAGAAGCTGAAGTGTCCTCTAAACTTTAGCCAGAGGCACAGGGGTGCCAGAAAGGCAATGGTGTCAGCCTCCTTAGCAAGAGGAATCTGTGAGCTGAGGGTAAGTGGAGCAGCAGCCCACCCAGACCACGCTCACCCTGACAGCGTCAGCGGTAAACACCCTCTTCAAGGTAAACTGAACATGAAGGTGTGGAAGTTGGCGTCCTAACCATTGCCTTTCCTATCCTTTGCAATAATATATCAAGACAAAAGGAGATTCTGATGCAGGTGTTCAAGCTAGCATCAGAATGTTCATTAAAAAGAAAGCACAACTAACAGTCTGAGGAAAAGAGGTGAACTATACAGGACTTCCACTAGAATACAAATCATCTGGGAAATTTGTGTTCACCAACTCACATATCAAAGAAACTTCTGGCTGTGGAGAAAGCTTTAATACCCGGGACCCCAGGACTACTTTGGCTGAAAGCACTAGGAATGCTCATGCGAGGAAGCCTTGGGTCTTCCTAAAAGAAAGCATGTGACTGCCAAGTTCTTAGGATTTATAAACTATAGCTGCCTTATGAGGAAAATAAAGGAATGGATTTTTCGGAAAAAAATATGACAGCCTCACAGTGTGAGGTATTTATCTCATCAAAACAATGGCAATATCAAAGGGAGAAACTAAGCTAGTGAATATCACTAATATCTGTATGTAAATAATGAATTTTAGGTAATTCCAAGGGAACATGATGGTTATTTTTTTCCTTATAATAGTTGTAGTATTTTATTTTTATAACAAATCCATTGGTCAGTTGCTCCATTATGTTAACAGCCTCCCCTTTAGCTATGAAAGCTGGGAGAGTCTGCTGTAGCCGGGCTATTGCAACATGTGGACATGATCTCTCTACCATTTGTTCTTCAATCTATGTTCATTATCAATGATGTTTTGCATATAACAATTTTTCACCACCTAAATTATTGCATTTCTTCTGACCCACTTAATTTCTTACCTGTTGCTTCATTATTTGCTGTCGTTTTTTATTGCAACAGTAGTAAAATAGTTTTTATTACTATTTTTTTTTATTGTAAGCTTCTAAAACTAATAGACATCACTTAAGAAAATTCACTTGGCTCTTTGTACCAGGTAGAAAAACATGGTCTCTCCTGTCAAGAGGTTCATAGACGTTTCTCTTGTGACACACACACTGGGAAGAGGAAGATAAAGAGCCACGAAATTCCTAAAACAAACAAAATCCACAAAGTTATATAAGAAGGCGTACTTCTATTTCACCAGTAACTTTTTTTTTTGAAAATGGGGGGTAGAGAGAGAAAAATATTATTCTAAAAAGTTAAAAAATAGGAAATAATATCATCTGATAATCAAAACTGAATATAGTACTTAGGTTTATGTCTATAAGCTTTATATGGCATAAGTGATATGCTTATATGACATACGCCAAAAACTAGATTTCATAATGTTCTGTTCATCATTTTACTAGCAAACAGCTACACTAAGTGGGACAAAATCTGCCATTCAGTTTGGGCTGGCAAAGCACTGCCCAGCACTGTTCCTCATGGGCACCAGGCCGCCCTCAGGCGGGGTCTTCATGCTTCTGTCTGAGCTCTTCATGTAGGAGTGTCAACACTTATGTCCTCCAATCTCACTCTTTCCTATTTTAATAGGATTTCCCTTTTTTAACACTGATATTGGGGAACAGACAGAACATCTGGCTCATTTATTTATATGCTTAACATCATCTCACCCTCTTGCTGTATGTATTTCATTTCAAGGAATATTAATGTGTCAAGTATAAATGCAGTAATAGAGGTATCTGTGAGGGTGGCTCCTGGATAGACGCAGGCACAAGAAATCTTTCTTTACACCCTTGTAAATAACAAGGAGATTGAGTCTATGGACTGCCATTGTAGTCCATGAAGATTTTGTAAGAGACATCATCATTTGAGAGAGAGAGGAGGGACATGAGGGGAGGAGGAGGCTGAGGAGAGGAAGGAGACAGGGAGAGAAGGGACAAACATGTAAATGAAACTCAGAAATGGGAGATGGAATTGTGCAGCAGCTTTCCGTTTCTGAAGCTTTTTTGTTCAGAACTCTACTGTAAATTCTTCATGTTGTTCCGAGGACAGCACCTTGTACGTACTAGGTACTTGATGAATATTTGTTGTTGGATTAAGTTAGTCCTCCCCGGCTGAGGGCCCCTCCCACTGTGGGTCCTGGGAGTTACCTGCAGTTATCAGGGCACATCATGTGCCTTGATATACGGAGGTCTGGTTGCCTCCCGTGTGTGGGGCTAGCCTGGGGGACGCAAGCCTAGAACAGTACCTTCTGCTGGAGATGCTCAATACTTAGTGCATGAACAAATGCCTGCAAAACTGAGGTGAAGGGAGCTGTGGACACTTGTAAACACATTTCTCTAATTTTCACAGACTTTTTATTTCTAAGGCAAGCTCTGAATGGAAGAAACCATGTCTTAGCAAATGTAAATGAGATTAAATAGTAACATAAATTATTGTACTACTGTGCCAATCATTCATTTGAAAAAAGTAGGGATTTGATGTTTTCATTCAAATCCAAATTTTTTCATTAGGAAGAGGAGAAGACTCAATGTTGTTCAAATTTTCTTTTACAAACAGTTTGTACAATTAGGAAAGTCCCTGTGTCAAGTAATTAATATGGATTATTTTTTCCTTTAAAAACACAATTTATATAGGCTTTTGTATAGTTTGCTTGAGTATAGCAAATGTTTTTATAATGAACTTTAACTCATTAAATTACTTTAATATATTCAGCTGCCATTTGACTATTCTATTTCCTGCAAATACCAGAAGATGCCATATTTTATACAACTAATTTACTTAATGTAGAGATTATTTTTCCTGTAAAATGAGTACTTGGTAATTCTATTTTTTTACTTCAGGTTTATGTAACAATAGGGAGAAAATAGAAATTTCATCAGATTTAGTTTCAAATGAAATCAAGAACAAATAGAAATCTCTTGTCTTCAGCATGTTAAATTTTATGACCAGCTAAAGAATAAAAATTTTAGTCAAGGTAAGTCAGAATTTGAATGTGCTGTCATATTTGCATTATGCATTTAGCACAAGTATTATCAAATGGTTTTTGAAGGTTTTATGGCTGGGGCTACATAAAATATTTTGGAAAAACTGGTTATTTTCCTGCATGATCTGCTTAGTGATAAAACTTAGGTAATGGTGTTTCTTAAACAATGTTTCATAAGCAGATCTTTAGCAGCACTCCAGCTCACATTAGGGTTACCAGTTTTAACCTAGAGAGTCTTGGCTTTTGAACATCTTTGTTTTCAGAACAATAAAATTGTATAGTTCAAATAAAGGAACATGCAAAAAAATCTGAAGATAATGATTATAAGCTCATCTTCCAGTATCCTTGAAATGTATGGTTATTTGAAGCTCAGTAGACTTAAAATATGGTTCCTTGGAAGAAAGTCACTCAGCAAATCTGCCTATTTGTCACACACACACACACACACACACACACACACACACATGTGGAAATGGTTGGCTCCTAACATATTTCCCTAAAGTATTTTATAGGAAAGATATTAGCCTAAGGTCCCCTTAGAAGCTCATTAAAAATGCAGATACAAAGATTCCAGCCTCTGAGATATGGTTTCTGTGGAGGACAGGGGAAGAAAAACTGGTTTCTGCATTTTCAAAAAGTCCTCCCCAGATGTTTAAGGTTATAAACCACTGTTCTGAAAGGCGGGCACAGGTTGCTGAACCTTGAGTACAATGCCTTACAAACCCTAATGCATGTATGAATCACCATCAACAGGTGATCTTGTTACGATGCCTCTGGCTTGGGGGCTGCAGTTCTGTGGTCGAACAAGCCCTAGGGTTATTCCAGTGATCTGTGAACTTCACTTTGAGCAGCAAAGATGGGATTTTTCTAGTTGTCCTCTTGTGAGTGAGGTATCAGGCATTTGCTCTGAAGTGCTCTGCAGGTGCTGTAGCAGTACCGGGTGGCAGCAATGTGTTCTGCAAAGGTAGTTCATACGACAGGACTGACTGCGCACTCACTGTGTGCTAGGTTCTACGTCTCTGCCTCTCGGGTGTCCCCTGCCCCCTCTTCGTGAAGCTGACATTTATTTGTCCTTTAGGAAACCTTGCCTCCTCCTAGAATCCTTGCCTGTTTGGCCTGTCATGTGCTCCCGCTGCATATTGTGTTGACTTTAATCATAGCAGTTATCATACTGGCTTACACTTACCTCGCTCGTTACTTAGCTGTCTTACAGGGCGATATTTATTATTGTACTTCACAGCCGAGAACACTGTTGTAGGTCACATTAAAGACAATCAGTAAATATTAAGCATAATTTCCTACTTAACTAATTGATCAAATGAGCTGACAAAAACAAAACCTAAAACTCCAACTCTGTGTCCTTCCATAAACTGAACACAGACCCCTAGCCAGGTGAAGAGACAAAGCAGCTGAGGGCTTTGGCCTGTCTCTGCAAGGCTCTCCTTAGCTGGCTCTGGCCCAAGGTTTCTGGCAAGATGATGACATTCATGCAGGCTCGCTTCAATCGGGAATAAATAGGAGAAGCATTAGTCAGTCACAGCAGGGAGCACGACAGGTTTTAAAATGCATCAACAGAACACTTACGTGGACACAGAGGGCACTCGGCATGACCTGATTTCCCTTCCTGAAGTACAAGACTTGGAAGCCGCCCCCACAGCCGCACACGGCTCGCAGGGAGCCGCCCGGGCAGACAAGAGCCTGCGGCACCTCATCGGCAGCGCTTCGCGCTGGTCCTACTTGTGTGTTTATCTCTGTAAGTTGCAACCAAGCCCATACTCGGTAAAGCTTTATGTTTT
The DNA here is from genome assembly GCA_029783875.1 of Phataginus tricuspis. Classification (NCBI taxonomy): domain Eukaryota; kingdom Metazoa; phylum Chordata; class Mammalia; order Pholidota; family Manidae; genus Phataginus; species Phataginus tricuspis. Next base: position 6,629,354 of record JAQQAC010006877.1, on the reverse strand, counting down.
GCCGATGGCCCTGTGACCTTGCGTCGCCTGGGGCCAGAGGAAGGGTGGCAAAATGGCGTGACTGGCAGGAACAGCTGCTGAGTTGCTGATTTTGTCATGAGGTGACCACTGCCTTTGCTGGGGAAAACCGAGCTACCTCTGATGCCCAGATCCAGTAGGACCAAATCTTCTCTACAGATACACTGAGGATTCCCTATACTGTAAAGAAAGAATAGATAGAAAGTAGTAGATTTGACAGTGACCGTTTGCCCAGGTACTGACAGAAGTCAACAACAGACATTTGGGTAAAATCTGATTTACTCATATTGTCGTTTATTCAGCACATATTCATCACAAACCTACTATGTGTAAGGCGTACTTCCAGTTGTAAAAGATCAAATATCTTTGTACTGCAATCAGAGTTCTCAATGAATTTCAAGTAGCCAAGTAGATTGGAAACTGAACGGGGAGCTATTTCCAAAGCAACCTTGACCTGGCAGCCCAGGGAAGATGTTCTCCCTGCCCTTGTCTCTCTCTGCAGCCAGGAGACTTTGACTTTAACTTGGCTGAAACTGCTTCTCCATTTCCCCCAGATCACCAGAGGGATCTTCAGTCTTGACTAATTAAAAACTCTAAAGACGGAGAGATCTCTGAACTAAAAGGGGTTATTGAGCCTTTCCAGAAGCTAGCCAGCGAAAAGACTGAATCCTCGCACAGGGGGTTTCTGCTTCACCAGCAGCAAGGCAGTTAACAGAAGCAACTTGTCCACCAGGCTCAAGAAATAGGACATTTATAAGGGCTATCAGGAAAACAAAATTCTTTAATTTCACATTGGCTACAGATAAGGAAGGCAGGGTAAGAAGAGGTGGGGAATGTCCTGGGAGAGGTGGTTAGTCTATAGAGGAGGCTTGTGGATTGGCTGTTGATCATGGTCAGACACTGGTCACGCACAAGCGGGATGTGGTGGGTCTGAAGACCTTCTAGATGACTGCTGAAATGACTACATGCAGGAACGTGGACTTTCTGGTTAGCTGCGGTCAGTGGCTACTGACTGATGACCTTCCCTTGCCTGTCTCCCTCATTCTCTGGTCCTATGTCATTTAATTTAGGACATTTCAGAATTTTTCCTCACTGGTCTGAATTCACAATTGATTTCAGGCCTGCTCTCTGCACATTTCTTAAAAGGCATTCTTTCCTGGTTTCTGTCCACCTCTCCTCCCTAGGCTGGACCTTCTAGTATTACTTCCTTTTGCCCTTGTATTATTGCCTATGGTGGAATTCCCTCTTCTCCCACTCAGATACCCAAGATGCCAATCACACAGTTATCACATATCACTGCCTTGTTAGATCAATGTTCTCCAAGTGTGGTCTGCAGACCTCTAGGAGTCTCAAGATGCTTTCAGGGGATTCACTAGATCAAAAGGATTTTCATAATAATACTAAGACATTGATTGTCTTTTTCACTGTTTTGACATTTGCACTGATAGCACAAAAGCAAATGCAACCACTTGCAACTTAACTTTTGAGGCAGTGACACCTGCCTGTACTAGGTGTCATTGTATCCCTCCCTGTCACCATTTGACTTAAGAAACAAGATGCTGATGTCAGGTAAGGGTGTTCTTGATGAAGTAGTAAAATTCGCATTTAATTAAATCTCAAGCACATGTCTTTTTAATTTTCTGTGTAATAAAAGGAAAACATATCCAAAGCACTTTGACAAAGTACTTATTGTGGTACAAATACAATATTTGTCTTGTGGAAGCACTTGTACAACTGAACTGCTAGCTCACCTATGTATTTTTTTTTTGTGGACATCAATTTTTACTTTAAATAGTGACTGACAAGACATCTTGTTATTTAAATAGTGGTTTGTATCCTGAACATCAGACCGGGGAAGACTAACAAACTATGGGTATTCAGACTTGGGCATTTAGCAGACATTTTCTAGAAAATGAGTAAAGTGACCTTGTCACCTCAAGGGCAACAACTGACAGTATTTGAGCTTTCAAGGGAAAATTAGAAAGTTTCATCTGTTACCATGAATTTAACAGCTTCCCAATACTTAAAGACTTATCTGATGAAAGCACTGATGATATTAAGGTGTGTGAGTTCATATATTGCATAATGAAATGTGTCAACATTTGGAAGACTTGCATACCTCAGTGCATCAGTATTTACCAAATGACAAATGCATGAAGTGACAGAATCATGCAAGGGCAAAAGATCTACTCAAAATGCAAAACAGACCAATGGACTTTACTATAACCAAGTATGAGAAGTTCATTCCTATGGTTTCAGATTCCACACTACAATTTATAGAAATTACAAATTGTTGAGTCTAATGTAGTATCAAAGAAGAATATCCAAAGGTATCTGAAAAGGCTATTAAATCCCTTTTCCAACTATGTATCTGTGTGAAGCTAAATCTTCATACACTTCAGTCAACACAATGTAACACAACAGAAAGATGCAGAAGCACATATAAAAATCCAGCTGTCTTCTATCAAACTCAGATTATCAGAAATGGAAAACAATGTCATTATTCTCACTAAATTATCTTAGTTTTAGAAAACATGGTTAGTTTTCATAAAAACATATTATTTATGTTAACATGTCAGTTATTTTAAAATTAACTAATGAACAAAGTTTTTAAATGTCTTACCTTTTATTAACATGGTAAATACCAACAGATGGAACTCACGGAACAAAGTTTCTCTGAAGTTCTCTCACTCATTTTGAAGAGTGTTAAGTGGGTCCTAAAATCAAAATGTTTGAGGATTACTGCTCTAGGCTACACAATCATAACTACTGATGATGGCCTGAATGAAACTCAAGTTAACTAAAGCTTTGAAGGTGATCATTTAAAGTGGCCCTTGCCTGAGGGGGCACAGTCCTTGATTAACTCCCTGTAGTCCCTACACCAGCTAGTTTGCTCCTCTTTGCAGCCAGATCTGTCAGCATGTCCTGTGACTGGTGTGGTGGCGATTATCCCAACGATGTGAAGACAGTATTCAGATTGTCTTTCACCTCAGCTCCCTACTAAAGTAAATCGTCAGTGCAGTCAACTTAACTTTCTTAAATTTTCTCAAATTAAAACTATGCAAAATGTTTATAAATTTGTACTGTTGACATTTCTTTTATAAAATTTCAACAAATATTTTATGATTCTTTCCAAAGTGGAAGCACCATGATGTATCTTATATGTATGTATGTATGTGTGCAAGGCACCGAATTAGGAAATCTGTAGTCAGTTTACCAAGGCATAGAATTAGGACATCTGGAGGCGATTCCTTTATTCTCTCGTTAAGGAAAACGATTCCCAGAGAGCGTAAATGCCTGGTCGCACGACTTAATACCTGACTTAAGCTAACATCTCCAGTTTGCTAATAACTTCAAGTCCCAAGCAAAGGAACAGAACTTATACAGAACATAATTTTTAAGTCTGTACTCTTGTCATTTGGAGAACATTTTTCACTTTATATCTGTCTTTTTTGTTTGTAGTTTATTGTATGAGCAACCTGGAATAAGAAACTGCTTTATCTACTTTAATCAAATATAGTAAAACTTCAAATGTGTAAAGTTATAGAAAAACAGGGCATTCCAGACTGATACATTTTCTAGATGTATGAGATAAATTCAGTGTGTAAAAACTAAACAATTTATTGGAAAGTAAAAACACCAATACAAGCTAAATATTTAGGACCTTAAATTATGAATTCTGATCTAATCCCCTTACTTTATTACTGTGGCAAAAATGTCTCAGCTCCAATTACACTTTCAGGTAGTAAAACTTCTATTTTAGCTCTTTGGATGGTACCCTCTAAAAGGTATCATGTTTTTCTGCATCCAGTCAGTTCACTAAAGATGATTTAAACATTTTAAATGACTTGGGATCATTTTTATTAATGTCCATTATTTTACACAAATACCATAGGGGCATTAGGACACACTGAGAATATAGAATTTTTTACACCTTCATTTAATGATCCTGGTATTCTGAATCTTGTTTTTTTTTTTTAAGATTCTCATGTGTTCTTAAATTTTGGCTTTTACCCCTTGCTTTAGCATTGTATTAACTATTACATCTTCCTTTATACAGGACACATTGTCTCTCCATTTTTAATTTTCTGTAGACCAGATAAAAAAGTTTATTAGAACTGTATAAAAATGAGAAAATAGATTGAGAAAGGATCTGAGATACTTACAGTGATATACAGCAGTTTTAGTGAACTTCATATTTTACTGTAGTTTGACCACTCAAAAGACCGTTGCACTTACTTTCTGGGTCTTTAGATAACTAAATTCTTATTAGGTGAGGTATTGCAGCATAATAATTATTTGGTTAACAGTCACATGTGCAGTTAATAAATAATAATCAAAGATTTGAGAAACCCAAATCATTCTAGTTCTGCTCTCTTTTCTGAATAATCCTGGTCATACTGATTGTTTATCTAATTTTTTAGACTTTACACACGCTTTTGCTGAATTCTTTAAAATGTTTTTTTTTCATATTCTATGTAAATGTTTATAAAAAGAATCTGCCTATAGTTCAAAAGCCTTTGTGCAATCTTTCACTGTTTGATCCACCAGCAGAGCAGGCATGTCCTACATAGGCTGTGGTCCATCAGTGTTTTTCTGAAGGAGCTAGGATGTTTACATTCTTAGGACAGAAAGAAGAGCAGAGAATACCATTCCATATTTGTACTTGTTGGTTTTCTAGCATCATGGTGGCTGCTGTAGGACAGCTCACAGCAGTTACGCTGCGGCCTCATCTCTGCCTGCGGAATCACACTGGTATGCAGATTCTTAAGTATGCGGCCCCATGGATTAGGGCCCTCATTCCGGTCAAAGGCAGTTATTTACTCTGGGAAGCTCTCCAAGATTGCTACCAAGAATGCTTTTTACTTTTATGGCGACTTGGTCCCTAAGGGTAAAACAGTCATCCAAAAGGAAAACTTTTTCCCCATTATGTGAACATATATTAGTGACCAGAGCAGAAAAGTTCATAGTCCTCAAACCAAAACTCAGCCTGAGAACAGGCTAGTGAGCTTGAATTGAGGTATGGAGCATATAGTGACCTAAAAATCCTAGTTTTTACTTTGCCTTTGCATCTGTCACCTGATCTGAATATACAATTTAAGGTTTATTTTCACTATGTAGGCAACCGTTTTGGGTAAGTGAATCCCTTATTCAGTTCTTTATACACTTGTCAAGGCTTTAATGGAGAAAAGCTTCATTAAACAGGAAACATTTACTCTCGTTTTAGAACACTGGTCTAAGACAACAGTGCATGTTGATAATCATCTCACTTTTTTCCTTTTAAGTTCTTCACAAGGCATGTATTTCTCTCGAGTATGTCCTTACAATGGCTTTTCTGAAATTCCTTCGTTGTCCTCACATTTTAATCCCCCCTCTACCCTTCCTCCCTTATTTTTAGCAGATGGTCACTTCACACAGTTCATCCAGGGTAAGGTCCTGCATTGTCTGTCTTGTCTGTCTTGAAATACCAGAATCTGCATCCATCTTTTTCTCTTTTCTGTATTTGACAAGGCGTTGCACTGCTCCTTACTTCTATTATTCTGTATCAGTTGAGGGCTCATTTGCAGGAAATAGAAACCTCTCCAATGTTTTTAATCAGAAAGGAATTTAATAAGTACTTATATAATTGTTGAAAGGTCTGGAAAGGCAGCCCTTAGGCAGAGCCCCCAGGAATGACCTGAAACAACACTGCAGAACTGGTTACTCACGGGACTGGCAACGGTTGCCACAACCGGGAAGCAAGGGAGTCAGGAAGCCACTGGACCCAGTCTGGGGTCTAGAGTTGCACACCTTAGTCATGATCTGGGATTAAGAAGCTGCCAGTACACCTGCTGTATCCAGAGTAAATTCATCTCCCAGAACTGCACCAGCAAAATGGATGCCCCACAGCCTAATGCCTCTCTCCATTTTACTCAATCCCAAATACAAATTTCTTGCAGCTAAACCTGCTGTGTTTAAACTATATCTCACCCAGATCCCTTACTGAAGGAGAGTCTGGGAAATGTTACTGCATTTCTTTGAACTCTGCAACATGCAGGGCATGCACACAAGGGTGCTCGGCATGCGGCAGCGCCAGCCCATCCATGCTTCTTCTCCACTGACTTCCGATTCACTCAATTATTAGTTAGATGTCTTATTTACTTACCACATATTCTAGATACTTTCTCAAGTCTCTTTTTGTTTTACTGTTTCATTTACGCACTAAATTCCAGGATCCTTTTTGCTTCCCACAATAAAGATTTCCTTGGGTTATTATTGTTTTTATCCCATTGCTTTCTGGTCCATGTTTTCTTGTGCCTTGTCATCCTGAAACTGTTACATTGCTATTTGCTATTATTTCCAGAACGATTGTAACACTGTAAACATGAATTCAGCAAGAACTCACTTTAGTATTAAGAAACTCTCCCGGTCAAGGACTGAGGTTGGGGTTCAGAATCTGCAGGGCAAACCCTTCAATAGCAGGATTATTTACCTTCCTAAAACATCAGCTACCATCATCATCACTCCTGCTGGGCCTTCCAATGACCATTGTGACCATTTCTCTGGTCAGCTGAAGGACACAGACAGACGTACCCAGAGCTTCAGCGTAAGAGCCAGCTGGGGTGAGGGAATGCTTATTCAATCCTGTCACTGGGGTCTGAGGGAAGAGATGCCAAAGGCCTGAAGTGGAAAAGTGAGGAAGGACTGGTGCTTCATAAAGAGCTGCTAGGTCATCACCTACTTCCCCATTTCCATCCAAATGCTTTAATCTCTAAAACTTCTTGTCTGAGATAATCTCTCACCCTCTCTTACTTACCTCTAGGTCTTTGAGACTTCATTATATGGATTGAGAATAGCCCTACATGAGATAGGCTGGGTGTATGCTAACTTTCTGTTTCATATTTGCCGGGGCCTGCCGGCAGGAGTCGAACAGTTCCTGAGTGGGGGCGTCGGGCTGTATATACAAGATGACAGGAGGGCAAACTGTCTTGTGCAGAATGCAAAGAAGCTTTATTCTGGCATGGCTTTTATACACATGAATTGCCTACAGATTAGATTCACACGCCCTTCTCAAGGACCTTAATCCAATCACTAAAGTATTACCTACAGGTTGATCCAATCAGACATTAATCCAATACTTAAGTATTGCCTACAGATTGATCCAATCAGACATTAATCCAATCACTTAGGTCACATACACCTGGGAGCATCTGGTCCAGCGGGCTGGTCTTGAGATAAGACCTCCCTGCATTCCTGAGATACTTGTTTCTGGAATTTAGGAAACTTTTCAAGGTTTCTTTCAGAGTCAGGCCCGGTTCAGGCCCTAGATGGAGACTAGGCCCAAAAACACAATCAGTCCTGTCCTGGACTCTTGCTCCTTCTGTCCCAACCACTCTCCACACTTATTCACATATTTTAATGACATGGTAGTGGAATTTAAGGAGGAGATTGTCTTGGTTCTACCACTTACTCTGAGGTCTCTTTTGAAGACTTGTCAGTGAGTTATATGTGAAAATGCAGCCCATGAGACGAGATTTCGTTTCCTCAACAGCAAGCTGACACTGTTGGTGAGCCGTATATACAACAGAAAATAGTTGTAGTACATACAAGGTTCTGTGAGAACTCAGATCTGATACCTGCTTTCTAATCAGTCCTGGGAGAGACTTGGAAATAAAGTGGTAATAAGAAAATAGAAAAAGGAGCTTTTTTCATTTTGCCAGTAATTATTTATTCATAAAATGAAATTAGCATAGCTGAAACTCTTCTCAGGTTTATTCTATGGAATGAAATAATATTGTTAAATTTCCCACAGAAAGCTTTAACTCCATTTTCATGTGGTTGCAATAAAATAATCTTTCCTGGCATGGATCAAGAAGCAATAAGCAATAGAACATAGGATTTGGTAAATATTTACATTACCAGTACCTCTTAGTTATGTAGTCTGATTAAATTGAGAGACACGGAAAGGGAATACAGTGTTTTATGGATAGGAACTTGCTCATCTGTTGAATGTATTAAGTGTGGACTGAGGTGTCTAAGGGAATGTTCTTAAAGAAAAGGAATTACATTACATGCTCACATAGGCATGTTGTGTCAAATCATGGCTTGTAAAGATAATTTTACTACAATTTGAGTCTGTAACATTCAGCCATAACTCGGCTATTTTCTAATTTTTAAAGAATTCTTTATATATAACCCTTAAAATTACAAAAGAGGAAGAAAAAGGTAAACACAATAAAACAAAATCTGTCTTTTCCAACAACCATTCTGTGGACTTACTGGGCACATTTTTATCACCTCTGCCTAGTCCCTTCATTTCCTCCTGACCTTTCTCACCACTTATGCCAATTGTCACACCCCTCCTTTCTCTCTTCACTCTAGGGTTCAGGGTAGAGAAGTTAGACTACTGACTAAGGAGGCAATGTGTGGAATGGTTAAGAACACAAGCTCTGGAATCAGAGTCCCTAGATTCAAACTCTGGTCCTACCTATGATTTTAGGCAAAGTACCTAACTTTTCTGAGTCTCAGTTTTCTTATCATAAAATGAAGTCCATCTGAACATATACAAGTGGAAGTACATTTATACTCCTAGTTGAGGTTTTGTAGGGATCAATGGCATAAAGATATAAAGGACTTAGCAGAGTAAGTGCTCAATAAAAATAAGCCATAATATTTAAATATTTGGATTTTATTTCTCCTGGAAAAAATAATAAATAGTCATACTCCTCCATCTTTCAGTTCTGAAATGTGTACTTACAGAGGAAAATACAGAAAAAAGCATTATTTATCTTAGATTATGATGAGATAATGCCTAATACCTGGATAAAAACTGAAAATAAATCCAGATATTGTCAAACATCTTGTAGACAAAGTATCGACATTTTACAGCTCTTCTTTTTATCTGGAATGTTCCTTCCATGTGTGTGTATGTGGGTAAGAAGTATTCTTATTCACTAGTCCTTTCTTGAGCACCTCTGTAAGCCGTATGTGCATCAGGGAGCTTAGCACATATTTCTAATCCCTATTAATGAGCTAGAGAGATCAGATTTATTAGCTCTATTTAACACTTCACAAAACTAAATCTCAGGGGCATAATGTAACTCATCTAAGTTCAGACAGCACTGGAGCCCTACAATTGAAACCTAGATCTTCTTCCTTCAGAGATGATATTCTTTTGTCATGTGTATTTTATGAGTCTAGGATTAATGACTTAAGGAGAGGACTGGCTAATAAGTTCACTGATAGGGATTCATCACTGTCAATACTAATGAAATGATTTGTATGTTAAACTTATTACTGGTAATGTATTTCATTTTCAGAAATAAGAATATTTGCAGGTGTTGGGGAGAATGTGGAGAAAGGGGAACCCTCCTACACTGCTGGTGGGAATGTAAATTAGTTCAACCATTGTGGAAAGCAGTATGGAGGTTCCTCAAAAAACTCAAAATAGAAATTTGACCCAGGAATCCCACTCCTAGGAATTTACCCTAAAAATGCAGCAGCCCAGTTTGAAAAAGACAGATGCACCCCTATGTTTGTCACAGCACTATTTACAGTAGCCAAGAAATGGAAGCACCATAAGTGTCCAACAGTAGATGAATGGATAAAGAAGAGGTGGCACATATACGCAATGGAATATTATTCAGCCATAAGAAGAAAACAAATCCTACCATTTGCAACAACATGGATGGAGCTAGAGGGTATTATGCTCAGTGAAATAAGCCAGGTGGAGAAAGACAAGTATCAAATGATTTCACTCATCTGTGGAGTATAAGAACAAAGAAAAAACTCAATGAACAAAACAGCAGCAGACTCACACAACCCAAGAATGTACTAACAGTTACCAAAGGGAAAGGGACTGGGGAAGATGGGTGGGAAGGGAGGGATAAGGGGGGAAAAGGGCTATTACAATTATCACACATAATGCAGCAGGGGTGGGGGGACACGGGGAAGGCAGTATAACACAGAGAAGAGAAGTAGTGATTCTATAGCATCTTACTACACTGATAGACAGTGACTGCAATGGGGTATGTGGTGGGGACTTGATAATAGGGGGAGTCTAGTAACCATAATGTTGCTCATGTAATTGTATGTTAATAATAGCAAAAAAAAAGAACATTTGCAGGACTTAGAATTTTTACTCATACATAATCACAATTATAAAAATTACAAAAATATATAATTATATACAATATAAGGTAAGATTTTTTACACTAATAAATATTTATCCATAATTACCTATGAATATAACAGCATTGTTGATGTTGGTGGTTGCAAGGATATGTTTAGTCATAATAGACCCTGTCATACACTCTGTTTGCTTTAGTAGTCCTGTTAAAAAATGGAGAAAGAGTGGTCCTTCAGAAAAACATCTCTGGCAAGGAAAATTATCACATTTAACATGGCTCTTGAGGGAAAAATATTTCCTGCTGTTCAGACAAATGTAAAAGATCAGAGGAACACAATCACAGCAGTTGATTCTGAATGTTGACCTCAGAACGTCTGCTCTGAAGGAACGCTGATGACTCCTGTCATGATGCCCTTGCTTATTTGGATACCGTTAAAAGCCCCACTTGACAAGTGTAATGATGAACTGCACTTTTCCTGTCAGGCAACACATGTTTGGATAATAGACAGCTCTGTAGAGCTGAGGATTTATTTATTTTCCAAGAACCAGTTTTTCAGCTTGCTCTACAAACCCATGAAGCTGCTTAAAACTCACACAACTTATTGCTGATGAAGGGAAATCCTCGCACCCCCCAAAGATTGGGCCTTGGCAGGTGTAGGAGATAATGATACATCTGTTTTACTGACATAAAACCTCTTTAGTCCTCCAGAGGATGAATTTTCTCCCTGTATTCTAGTACGTCTGACTTCTAGTCACTTCAAACTTCCATGTGTCCTTGCTTTGGCACTTAAAGGTATTTTTTGCTTTCAAGAATATCACTTAAAATGTAAATGCACTTGAGGTTAAAAACTTTAAGCCTATGTCAGTCAACATATTAATTATCATTTAAGACCTTAGCAAGAATTAGTGGGCAGCTATTAGAGATACATTGAAATATGTCTCATGGCCAATCAGAAATGAGCCTGGCTATGAAAACATTCTCCAAGAAGTATTGCTTAACTGATTTTGAGCTCTCTGGACTCAGTATATTGATTTTAATAGAGAGGGATCATTTTGGTAGAAAATATCTAGAACAGTATCTTAAAGTGTTCTTAAATTTAAGGTTGTATTGTCATGTTACATGGTTCATTGAGAACTATTAAACTTACATTACAAAATGAAATCTAAACACATGAATATTACTTAGGAGTCCAGTAGGATATAGGTGACATGCTCAAAGGACTGATAAATATAATGCAGAGACTAAAGACAGGCTTAAGTGAACAAACAAATGATAATGAATCTAGAGATTAAGAGCAGGAAGCTATTACTATCCTTTGGCCTAAGAGGCAGAGAGATGGTGTGTGTTACTGGAACATCACAAGAGTTCAGGCAGGTAGAGGTTCAGACGACCAGGAGTTGTGATTCTCTACATGAAGCAACAGAACCATTGCCAAACCACGGCCCAGCAGATGCAGCAGGGAGAGTATCTACATGACCTCCTTGTCCCCTCGCTCTGATCCCTTGTGGGGTTTCCTGTTGAGTAAATCCAACCAGGAGCCAACATGTAAGAAAACCTGGCCCATGCAGAGAGGTGGAGGCCGAACGCTGTAGGCCCAAGCTCTGAGGAGGGTGGGGAAAGCCTGGAAGTGCAGAGGGAGAAAACCCAGCATATCTGATCAGAATTGTAATTATACCAGAGACAGATCTCCAGGTACTCCTCATTAAAGAGCTGATGGGAACGCTCTGTCGTTATTCTGCTCCTCTGATTCTTGCTCTTCCAGGGTCTGAAGGTTCTCTTCGAGGTTTTTATCAGTTCTTGTTCCACATCATTCTGTGCTGAAATATGATTTTAGCAATTTTTATAGGAGGTATGATTTTATTTTTTGCAAAATAATTTCCTTTTTCTCTCTTTTTTACTAATGTTTGTTTAGCACTGTCTTGCCAATGGGTTTCAGCCCCAAGCAAGTTCACTATGGATTCAATGTGACCAAAGAAATTGACAGCAAATGTTCTTAGGGTGAAAGGGTTATACCCAACTTTATTTCCACGGTGGCAGGTCAGTCACTAAAATCCTTTTCACTCAGAGCGAGTCTACATGCAGCAAGCCGGTCTCTGCCTCTGGGCTCCTCTGTCCGCACAGCCATCCTCTGGGCCTCTCTGTCTGCCCAGCCATCCCACACAGCCGTCCTCTGGGCCTCCCTGCACAGTTGTCCCACACAGCCATCCTCTGGGCCTCTCTACACAGTCATCCCACACAACCATCCTCTGGACCTCTGTCCTTGGCGCTGCCACCACTCCAGTCTCTGCTCTGCTCTCCTGCAGCCTTGCAGCCATGCCACCGTGTCACACCCAGAGCACTGGGCAGAGTTCCTTATATAGAGTCATTGCCCACAGGTGTGCAGTGGGCTAGTCAACCAGGGCTAGGTGAGAATCCTGGCCACAGGAACTCTCATTTTATCCACAAGCACCAACACTTTAAATAGTTGATTTCAATCAAAGATTTCTCTTTGTCATAATTCTTGGCAATCTTGGCTGCCTGATTTGCCCATTATGCTGTGATGACTTTCATTAGTTCATTTAGCTGAATGGCTCTCTCCTTAAACTGATTGCCCTGCTCTTCCAACAGTCAGGGTCCCACCCACCTTGGGCAATGCAAAATGTTTTTAAAATTTATTTTAATGTAAGAAGTCACTTTCTGATTGAGGTCAAACTTCACAATGTGCCATAATTATTGTTCATATATATTCAATTTGAACTTGTCTTTACTCATTCTCTAGTCTTTATTTCTTTTACTCTAGTTCTTTACCATAAATTTACTTCCTTTTTCTGTTTACTCATAATATTATGAATGAAATGCTGACATGATGGTATGTAATATATTGTGTGTATGAGAGGGATGGGGAGTGCTTAAGGTGGCAATAGGTTAACAGGTGAATCAAAAACGAGGGTTGATTTTGTAGTTTGTACATCTATTTACTTCTCCTAAACAAATGTTTCTGAAGATTGTAGCAGTTTTTTAAACAAATTATATGACTCTAAAAACGTTCCCCCCTTTTTCACTTCATCAGATCCGAAGCCAGAGCAAAGCCTCCAGGTCTGGGCTCTGTGAGGGGGACGAGGTGGTTTCTATCAATGGCACCCCTTGTGCAGACCTCACCTACCCGCAGGTCATCACGCTCATGGAGAGCATAACAGACTCTCTCCAAATGTTCATCAAAAGGTACAAAAACTTAGTTGGAATGTGAATTTTCTTTTGAAGCTAGATGGGAACGATTATAGCTGCTACTACATATATAGTGTGTCATATATGGGGAAATTGGGGGTGCTTTGTACATGGTCAGTATAGTGAAACAAAAATCACAGTGTTTGAAAAGTGGCAATTCTAATGAACTGAATTTTCCAGTTAGTTGAATATTAACTTGAAAATCTTTATTTCAAGAAGTTCACTGAAATTTTTAGTTAGGCGTTTTAGACTAGTTCCTTAGAAATCTCAGTATGTTGAACATGATACTTCTAGGTCAGGGTATACTTTGTGGTGGGTCAGGATCACTAAATTATAATTCCCAGATTCACAGATGAATTAAAAATGTTTAAGTGTTAATAGCAATATGTAACTCTACAGTAATTTTGTCTAAAAAGAAAATGTCTAGGAGAAGGAAAATAACAAATGACACACACACAAAACTTAAGAGAAGCCGATTTCTGCTTTCCGGGACCACCAGCAAAATCAGTATTTCGGTATAGGCAAAAGTGGATGGTTAAAATAAAGCTTTGGACTATCAATGTAAATCACTTGTTAGTTTGATTTGTCTAAATATCACCCTGCCCACCTAACTGCTTAAGAATGCAGAAGTAAACTTTAAACATAAAAACAAATGAAACCAGTAGTGATTCTATAGCATCTTACTACGCTGATGGACAGTGAGTGTAATGGGGTATGTGGTGGGGACTTGATAATGGGGGAAGGCTAGTAACCATAATGTTGTTATGTTGTTCATGTAATTGTACATTAATGATACCAAAAAAAAAAAGAAACCAAGGAGGGCCATCATGAAAGATTATAGCATCACCATTTTTAGTATGCAAATCACAAAACAGTCCACACTAACTTTGCAAGTGAGACCCTGAACATAGCATCTTAATGAATCCAGAAAGCAAAGTTCTGGTTACTTGGTGAAAAGCCTTCAGGAAGGTGTCAGGGAACATTTCACACACAATCTCAAAGCCCTCCAGGTTTTTGCCTTAACTCTGCAGAAATATTACATAAAACATTACTCCTCTGATAATCATTCAGTGTGATTCCATTTTTGCACAAACATGAACTCATTATGGCCAAAATCTCGTGAAAATAAAAGAAACTCGGCATTATTCTTAGAATCTCCTATCTAAATTTTTGCCAATTAAACCCAATGTTTAAGCCCTTAGAATCCTACTTATTTATAAGATGCCACTTGCAGCTAAAAGGAACCTAAAAGGACTCTTTCCAAGTGTAGTCACAATGTTTGCCATTATCATGCATAAATCTGAGGTATTTGAAGATTTCTTTGTAAAGGTTTAATGGCATCTAAAATGGGGAAAAACCTTTTCTAATTCATTCCCTTTTTAGTGACTTTACTGATTCAATGAGGCCAGCTTCTTTGGCACACTTTTGTGGTCTGGGACATCCCCTACCAGTTGTTGTTTTGATTGTGATGGTTATCACTGGGAAAATCCTTGGTGATTTAAAGCTGTCTCAGGTACACATTTACTTTCAGAAATAAAAGGACTAGTTCTTTGCTACTTTGAATAACCAGAATCATGATTATTTTTCTTTTGTCTTAAGTAGGTTGACTTTTATCAAACAAATAATTAATTGATGAGGTTCAAAAGAGAATCTAAAATTAAAAGCAGCCCAAGGCAATCAACATCAACATCATTCCTACTCTGGATGTCTGAGCACCGTTTCCTGGAATTAAATATTTCTCCCCCTCACAGAACTGTTATTTATCACGAGAGGACAAGTGGTTTACTTTTTCTGGACTACTGCCCAGATACAGCTATGAAGGACTATCCTAAGACTCCTTTAACATTAAGTCTCCATTATCTTAAATTTTGTTAAAATGATATTTTAAAACATTATACAATTATGGCATATAAGTTATGGGATTAAGTAGCTATGTAGGTGGACTAGAAATCAGGACTTTTAACTTTAACCTCTAGCTTTTATGACTTTTTATTCATGAATATCCATTTTACTTGGGCTACCAATAAAAGTTAACATTTATCTGATTCGTTTGCCTGTATTTACTGTCTGTAAGGCTGGAATGAATTCAGACTACTCTTGTCTCAGCTTCATATTGATTGCTAACAAAATTCAAAGTGATTTAATTCACTTCCATCTGGAACTACTTCCAGGCCTTCCTAAATTAAAACTCCCTAACCTTTCGGTACCCTCAAATTCAGTTGCATACAGTGCATTCAACATTTCCTATGTAAGAAAGATCTAATTTGCTGTTATCATGTTTTCAAAAACAATATTATAATTTTTTTGTATTACCAGGAAGCTCTACAGATTACTTGCATAGAGAAAACAGCATTTCATTTGATTGTTAGCATGCTTTTGTTTTGTTTAATTCTGTTTCACTGTCAGTGCCGTCAAAAGCAGTTAGGAGTAATTGTTTTGAACAACAGTCTGAAATTCTATTCCTCCATAAATTCTAAGGTAAATTCCCTTGAGTAGAATAAAAGCAGGGGCTCACTCCTTTTAGCTGGTGATCCAGCATTAGTCAGGGTGCATTTTGAGAGAGGAAGAAAAGGACAGACATAGACACTGCTGCTGCTTAAAAAAACCTTACAAATGTAAGAAATGAAGGCATCTCCTACAGCTGTTCTGTGAATGATGCTTCTCTTCTAAAAGCAGTTAGAGTTTAAATTAGAGCTTTAGGGAGAAGTTGTTTAACTCTTGAACTGACATTGTTTCTTGCAAACCCAAATTTGTAAAACCAACTGGGAATAGTTAAGGTCAAAATCACAGGACTGTGGTCACTAACTGGCTCCTTTGCTGAGAGAGAAAGAAACAGTTTGACTTCAGAGATCCTATAAGGAAACTGCTCCAAGAGACAAATTCAAATAGTGAAGGGGAGACATCTCAGATTATAAATACTCCATGACTCAATGATTCATTGCAGCATGGAAAGGATTTCTCTTTACACAAGAGTACTGGGCTGGGGTCCACTTATTACAAAACACATGCTTGCTGGAACTTAAAAAACAGCTTCTATTTCATTCCTTTCAAGACAGCACAGCCTCTAAAAGACTTACTTGAATTATCTGTATATTAATACTGTTTTGCTGAATATTGCTGAGCTGAAGATGTTATGTGACTTTATAATGTTCAGACCTAAACTTAGTAAATAAGACATAGAAATGCTTTGTCATATTATTAAAAACATGCTTATTTGAAAGCATCCAAATAATGAGAGATTTAAAGGGCATCCATGTACCTAAAACCTGTGCTTTTAAAAAATAACAGCTGAATTTAGGGTGGATTTAGGTTTCATAATCTTTTGTAAGCATTTTTGCTCTACTTTGGAGAAAAGGTTTTTTGGAAGTTGTTTAATAATATAAACATGGTGCCAATTTCTGCTTTCAAATATGTTGCAGTTGACATTTAGGAGGAAATATTTTGACTGTATCATGTATTAGACATCATAAAAGTGTCAGGAAGTTCTTTGGCAGGTGTAACACACTCTGATTTAACTGTCTGGACTAATATTTCTGTGTGCAGACCATCCAGTGGAGTAAATGAGACTTTAATCTCTGAAACTGAAAACAAAACCCGTGAACATCTCACCCCTGATGGGTACGTGGAAAGTACCACCCTGAAGATTCGACCAGCCACAAAGAGCCAGTACAGGGAGTTCTACATCGCCCCCGTCAGGAGTGGAGCTGAAGACCGAGAAAGTGGTCCTGGTTTCTCTGGGAGCATAAAAGAAGAAATAGCCCTGAGCTGCCAGGTGGCTCCCCGCCTGCCTGACTCCCAAAGAGAATGCTCACCAGAGGAGGTTATCTTAAGGGAGAAGGCAGAAGCGGGACAGCCAGGCCCTGTGGTGGAGCTACAACTATCCCTTTCACAAGAGAGACACAAGGGCACTGGTGCCCCTGTAGAGGCTTTCTTGGGAGCTGAAAAATCTCAGTCTCCTGACCCAGATCCTAATTTACAACATGATGGGATTGTCCGAATCAATTCAGTCCCCACCGATGAGAAAGGGGACCCTTCTCTGAGATCCAGCAAGATAATCCAGATTTCCAGTGGCAAAGAGCTGAGAGTGACCCAGGCGAGTGAAGCAGGACACACTGGCCTGGCCCGGGTGGAAGTGATCCTCAACTGTTCTGACAAGCAGAAGACGGAAGGGTGCAGGCTTCAGGCAGGAAAGGGGTGTGTGGATTCTCCAGGGGAAGGAGGGCAGTCAGAAGCACCTCCTTCTCTGGTGTCCTTTGCAGTCTCATCAGAAGGCACAGAGCAGGGAGAAGATCCACACTCGGAAAGGGATCACAGCAGACCCCACAAGCACAGGGCACGCCACGCACGTAAGTCCTGCCCACGGCCACTGTGGGGCTGTCTGAGGGGCTTCAGAACTTTATGCCATTTTGCTGCTGCTTTGCCTGCTTGTATTTTTTTTTTTAAGATTTTTCTCATGTCTCTCATTGGCTTTAAATTTTTTTTTAATTAATGCAGAAAATAACAAATGTGAAGTTGTGGAGAACATCAATTTCTGAATTGGAAGCAATGAATTTGAATTTTGTAGTAGATTTAAATGTTTTTAATGCACTTTCTTTTGTCCCCAAAGGCGCAGAACTGTTAAAGATAATATTATTAATGTGCCTTTTAAATTTGTCTCAGAATGTTGTAATATTTCATGTTAAAATAGCATATGAGAGTATTTGAAGTCATGTGGACTCATTCCCTAGTTTAAATGTCAAAAACTGTTGAGTCTACTGCTGAGAGGTGTCTTTAAAACACAGTCTCCACCACTGACATTAAAAGCAGATCTTCGTTTTGAAAAAAATCATTGTGCAGCTTGATGATGCTTGCAGAAGTGAGCTTGATGGACAAGGACATGTGCAATACTGAGCAGTTACACGATCCTCTCCTTTCTGTAAGTCTTCACTAGACTGCAAAGCATTTTTTCATTTACCTTCTAGACACAGAAGTCAGTCTCCAGGGCCATATGGAGGCATTTATATGCCCCAAACATAAAACACTTAAATTCAAGGCTTTTTACCAGTGTCTTGTTTTACCCAGGGGAGTGATTACAGAAAGGAGAATGAGGGTAAAAATGACAGTTGGATTTTATGATTTTTGTTCTTTTCTTTCATTTTTTAAAATGAAAACTTCTGTAATTTCACTTGAAGAGATAGGGGCTGACTGATAAAGGCACTTGAATGTATGAATGATACTCAACAGTAATGAACTTGATTATTCAAAGTAGTATATTAAGTCTTCTAATCTACCGTTATTTCTTTCAAAGCATATTTTTAGCATATCCATTTGTAGCTTTATTGGCAAGTGCTGTTAATCATTCCTTACACTTTAAGCATCTGTATGCATCCTTACATTATAGCATATTAAACAAGTGTATTAAGGCAGCATTCACATGCTTTATATGTGTTGGCAGTGAAGTTCTCAACAACTGTGCAACTGTGACCGTCAGTTCAGTAGTATGTTGTATAACACCAGTCAAAAAAGGAATTCCACTTAGGAATGGCCACACTTTCTACTGTTCCCTCTAAATTAGATTTGATTACCAGTGAAAATACATCTAACTTTGTTATAAAACAACTCTGATTCGGTTTTATTTTTTAACAACCATTAGGTTTGATTTTTTTTCCAGTGACAAAAGGGCTAATTTTCAATCACAAAATATTCAAAAACTTTTGGAAATTTCCATTGAGCTATTTTAAGGAATTCAAAACTTATTTGTGAATGATGCCTATTATCATTGAATACATGATTATAATAATAACTGATGGTGTAAATTAATCTATCACCAATTTATTTTTTAAACAGTAATGATACAATTAAAAATGTAAACATAAATTTTTATTTTAAGACTGTCAGACTCTCATTTTAATTGACTTGATTTCTGCATTAGTTTTTATCCACAGTTAAAAGGGTCACTAGTTATATAATTTTTAAACTTATATTTGTTGCAACTAACGTAGTATTGTATTTCCAAAATGGCAATGCATTACAAACTTTAGACAACTTTGTACCTGAAGTTTCTTACAGGTACTCCACAATGATCCAGTGTTATGAATGATTATTAATTATCAATTCAGTACCTTCAGTTATTATTTATTCAGTTTTTTTAATTTATATTAATTTACTCAGTGTGAATGCAAAGACTTTGGAGAAATATCAAAGTAAAAACAAAAGGAAGAAAACAAATATTTAAATTCATTACATTAAAACATTTAGGTAAGTAACATTTTCTTGCTCCCCCCCTTATAAAAATGCCTGGTAACAATTTTATATTGACAGTGTATTTTTTTAAATATGTTAGTACAAGGTTAAGGTATGTCTTAACTTGCTTTTCAGAAAATATTATGTCCTTAATTATTTCATTTTTAGCTTTGATTATTTCCCATTCACTGACATTTACTAGCCAGTGTCTGTTGTAAAGTTTAAGGATCCATGCAGAAACAAATTATGAAAATATAATCAGCATGCATAAAAATGTATTTATATGAGCAAGTAAAACAGAGCACTATATAGAGTTATAGATGTATCATTGTATATAATTATAGAAGTATACATTTTAAAAGAAGTAAGACAGAAAAATGAGCTGGACTGCTTCAAAATTCAGTACCCAATTGTAAGGATGTTTTTTCCATATCCACTTTCCCCCAGGAGAGTTGGTTTCTGGGTTGCTATGGAGTCTTCCTTGAACTCTCCAACTCAATATAACTTTTACTTTCCCTAGGGCTCAGGAGGAGTGAAAGCCTATCAGAAAAGCAGGTGAAAGAAGCAAAATCTAAATGCAAAAGCATTGCTCTCCTTCTAACAGATGCCCCCAACCCCAACTCCAAGGGGGTGTTGATGTTTAAGAAGCGTCGTAGGCGGGCCAGGAAATACACCCTAGTCAGCTACGGAACCGGCGAACTTGAGCGAGAGGCAGACGAGGAGGAAGAAGTTGACAAAGAGGACACATGTGAAGTAGCATTTCTGGGCACGAGTGAGTCAGAGGTGGATGAAAAGTTACTTTCTGACGGTGACGACAACACACAGGTTGTGAACTTTGACTGGGACTCTGGACTAGTGGACATTGAAAAGAAACTGGACAGAGGGGACAAGATGGAGATGCTGCCAGACACCACGGGCAAGGGAGCCCTTATGTTTGCCAAGAGGAGGGAGAGAATGGATCAGATCGCGGCACAAAAAGAGGAGGAGAGACTGAGTGGGATGCCAAGCAGACAAGCAGACACTGCCCAGACAGATGGCCTGAGAACCATGACTTCTTACCAAAGGAAAGAGGAAGAATCCGTCAGAGTGCAGAGCTCTGTGAGCAAAAGCTACATCGAGGTGAGCCATGGTCTTGGCCACGTGCCCCAACAGAATGGCCTCAGTGGGGTGTGCGAGACAGCAGAGGCCCAGAGGATGATCCCTATGAACAGAACAGCCAAACCCTTCCTGGGGTCTGTGAACCAGACAGCAGCCCCCTTCTCCCCGACCCGAAACATGACGAGTCCCATCGCTGACTTTCCTGCGCCTCCACCTTATTCTGCAGTCACACCTCCACCTGAAGGCTTCTCCAGGGCAGTATCCAGTCCGATAGCTGGCCCAGCACAGCCTCCTCCGTGGCCCCAGCCTGCCCCATGGTCCCAGCCAGTTTTTTATGATTCATCTGAGCGAATAGCCTCCCGGGATGAAAGGATCGCTGTGCCAGCAAAAAGAACAGGAATACTGCAGGAGGCCAAAAGGAGAAGCACGACAAAACCCATGTTCACCTTTAAAGAGCCCAAAGTAAGCCCCAATCCTGAACTCTTGTCACTTCTTCAAACTTCAGAAGGCAAGCGGGGTGCTGGAGGCGATTCTGGACCCGAAGAAGACTACCTCAGTTTAGGAGCAGAGGCTTGTAATTTCATGCAGAGCTCTGCGAAACCAAAGATGCCACCTCCTGTTGCTCCAAAACCTGCAGTCAAATCCTCGTCCTCCCAGCCAGTGACTCCAGTTTCACCAGTCTGGTCACCAGGAGTGGCTCCAACCCAACCTCCTGCTTTCCCCACATCCAACCCATCACAGGGCACCGTTGTCTCCTCCATCAAAATAGCCCAGCCCTCTTACCCTCCTGCCAGGCCGGCGAGTGCTTTGAACCTGGCTGGTCCCTTCAAAGGACCACAAGCAGCAGTAGCCAGTCAGAACTACACTCCCAAGGTGACCGCCCCCACTCCAACAGTGCATGCTGCTCATGCTCGTGCGGTGGGACCATCTGCAGAGCTTCCCGGCATGAGTGGGAGGGGAGCCCAGCTCTTTGCTAAAAGGCAGTCGAGGATGGAGAAGTACGTGGTAGATTCAGACACAGTGCAGGCACACGCTGCTCGTGCTCAGTCTCCCACTCCCTCTCTACCGGCCAGTTGGAAGTACTCCTCCAACATTCGAGCACCTCCTCCGGTGGCCTACAATCCTATCCACTCCCCCTCCTACCCACTGGCTGCTGTCAAGTCTCAGCTGTCAGCCCCACAGGCATCCAAAACGAGCAAGAAAAAGGGCAAGAAACCCCTCAACGCTTTAGATGTCATGAAGCACCAACCATATCAGCTAAATGCAGCCTTGTTTACTTTCCAACCTCCAGATGCAAAGGATGGCCTCCCCCAAAAGTCATCCATCAAGGTTAATTCGGTGCCGGCCATGAAACATGCCCTTCCTCCCCGGCCCATGGATGCTGGCTCACCCACGAATGTGCAGGCCTCCTCTGTGTACTCAGTACCAGCCTACAGCTCTCAGCCTTCCTTCTTCATGGAGGCCACCTCACCGGTCAGCGCACCCCCAGTGCCTGTGGGCATTCCCAGCTCTCCGAAGCAAGAATCAGCATCGACACCCTATTTCGTGGCACCGCGGCCGAAGTTCTCAGCCAAGAAAAGTGGTGTCACTGTTCAGGTGTGGAAACCATCTATTGTGGAAGAGTAATCCTATACCTGAAGCTGCGTGTCCACTTTGCTTGAAACGAATTGTTTGCAGTGTTACTTGAGTCCCTGAGAATGCCTAGCAAGTCCTTAACTTACTTAATATCAGATGTCACCTCCCAATCTGGGTCCAAGGAGCATAATATTTTTCATGAGTCAAAAATCTAACTCAGATTGACTTAAAACATATTTATCTTCTTTGCACATTTACTTTAAAAAATCTGGGAGCACCCCAAAACAGACATGTGCCATTATATTAAGTAAGCGGGATACATAGGATTTATGCTTTAGCCACAGGAAAGACAATGATTGTCAAAGTCAGTGGCATCAAACATTAGGACACAGTCTTTATGTAATATAACAGCTGTGCTCCTATGGAAAAAAGGTTCAAATGTAGTGAAAATATAACGTATGTTGATTGAGATTTCCTTTTTAGGTAGTGATTTATCTCTATTACTAGTGTTAAGCAGTAAGAAATTTATCAAGGACAGGGATCAGCTCTGGTCTGTCAACCTTAGCCACCTGTCTGATACTGCGGAGAAGGTACCCTGAGGACTGTTGGAATGTACATAGTTCAGTCAGGTGGGTAAGAAAGAGGGTATTAATAATTACTGAGCACTTATTAGGTTCCTTGCCAGATGTTTTATATATTAACTCACTGCTAAAGACTTCTTTAAAGTAAATGGGATAGGGCAAGAAGGATAATTATTCTTACAGATTGATTCCCATCCTCCCTCCCCAGCTACCTAAGAAACCGAGTACATCTCCAGTTGCCCTCAAAAGCCTAAGTTTTGTTTCCTTCAGCTGAGTCAAGTGGTAGAGTACAGAATAATGAAGTAACAGATAAAGAGGTGAGCAGGCTGCACATAAAGGCACACATGACGGTGTTGTTTTCCCTTGGGAAACCACGTGGTCAGGGCGTGAAGGGTTACTGACTATAGGGGCTGATTGTGAAGCACGAGGAAGCCCGTTTGTGTGGAGGCCGTAGGATGAGAACACACAGTTATTAGCATCGTTTCTGAGTGACCGCACAGATTTCTTTCTTGTGCTTGTTTTACTTTCTGATGACTGCTTCTCCCACTGTTCCTTGCAATTCTGTTCTCACACCTTCACTTTATTATTTATTTTTGATGGACCAGGAGGATTCAGGCAAGGTTACCTTGTAAATCTGGATTGCTTGCACATCATGCCGTCATACAGCTGGCAATGAAGCTGATAATGTTACTGACAGTAAACCTGAAGGTCTTTCTCATATCTATTTTAAGTCCAAGTCTGGCCAACCATGGAAAATATTCAACATGAATTAATGTAGAGAAACACAAAGCATTTTTGACAGCTCCAAGGAAAACCGTCTACTCAGTACACGAGATATGTTTAGAGACCTCTCATAAAAACTTGCCTGATTGAAGGGTACATGGTACCATTGTAATCCTCTGAAAATATCTGTATTCCTGTTCTTCTTCTGCTGTCACTGTCAGTCTGCTGCATTTTCAGTATCCTATTAAAATATGACTTTCTTCTTTATCTGTTCTGTATATGTTTTTTTTAAAAAAACTCTTACCTGTGTGAGCTGTTCTGATGTAAGTCATTTCTCTGATATTTCTCTTATATTGCTCCCCAAACACCTGAATTTCCTTTTTGTGAACATATCCATTTCTCTGTACAATGTAGAACTGCAAGCTGTAGGTATTTAGAAGACATAACACACAAAGAGGAGACTTAAGTCAGCTACAGAACAATGAGGCCAATTTTGCTTTCTCTCTGGAAAATCATCCATTGCCTTTGGTGGCAATTTACGTAGAGGTTACAGCTGCAGGATGTAGCTCACCCTCTTATTTGCCTTTTTGGGAAATCAATCAGGAAGAGTAATACAGGATAAAGGAAAGAGCAATCTATCCATTATATAACACTGTTGTTTGTATTACTTATTCCCTGCAAAGGAAGTCTGTTGAATACCGGGCATTTTGCATTCTTTCCTAATAGAACAACCAAAAAAAAAAGCCTTCTTAAGGTGAAGCAGGAAAGGAGGTCATTTTTATAACTTTGCATTCTTAACATAGCTTTTAATGATATGAATTAGAGGAAAGATAATGGAACACAAGGTCATCCAGTTGAGATCATCAGTTCAAAAGTAGCCTAGGGTGGTAAAGACCCACAAGTATTCCCAGTTGTCCAGTGGTTTGTGGTATGTAGGAATGAGAAGTGTTTGGGGTCCATTTCCTGTTGGACAGGTGGTGATCTCAGCAGAGACACTATTTGTAGTTGATGACTAGAGAGACGTCTAACGTGACTGGGACTGTCATGGGGTTCCCCCAGAGCTTCTAAGAAACATGCCAGGCATGCAAAGTATCCACAGCTTCAACTGCAATCTGATGGCACGGGTCTCATCCTGAACCATAGGGTCCCACAGTATGGAAGAGGGGTGGGAATCCTCCAAAACTGTATCCACGACAGAGTCTAACCTCAGTCAGAGGGGTCAAGGAATGGGTTGGAGAAGGACTAAACCAGCTTCCTGGAGTAAGAGAGGTTTCATTTGCCTTGTCTCCCCAGCCAGGGAGGCCTCTGGATCTTGCATGTAGAATAAGCTGTATGTGCCATCTTTCAGACTGGAGTTAACGGAAATCATGTTGGCATGGCAGGTGGGAGACTTAGAACTCATGGCCTAAGCCTCCCTCCTATGGGGCACCCTTTGTAGTCCGGGTGCTGCTAGCTTTGTTGTGGTGGCAGGTGTTTGGCTGGTTGGCTGCTTGTGGGATATGGGGAGGCAGTTTTTGTTTAGTTTTTAGTACCCTGACTTGTTCCTTGTCCTTTGTAGCTTAATTTCTAAGCAGAGCACCTGTGGAGTCAAGTTTTCATTATCACCACAATAGCAACAATCATATACCAAATGCCAATGTTATGTTAGGTGGCTTATGTACATTATCCCAAGGAATCCACTGCATGGTTTACAGGCACTGGGATATAAAATACAGTATAATCATAGTCACTGACATACCACAGGACATCATGCAAATGTCCTTCCATGCGTTTCTTCCTAATAATGTCTCAAACCTTTCTTCCTGGAATACTCTGCCATAGTGAGTCTGCACAACACTAGATATTCTACGAAGAAAAGTGCTGTGTAAATGTAAGTACAGCATGTTCCTCCCAGATTTACAGGAGGGTAGATTAAATCACAGAACTGGTAAGATTGGGAAATCTGAACGTTGCCACTTTAGGCTGAGAACATTTATAATTTTATTTCTAATATTTCAGTAATAAACAGTCTGTTTTGAGAGAGGAAAAATCATACTGTGTCTGCATTTTGACTATCCTCTGACAATAGAAAGCCTAAGTTTTTAGGAATATGTTTTATGAGACACATTTGGGCTGTGGTTCTGGAGCACGTAAAAGTTTGTACTTCAAAGTACATTTAGTATGAATGTTAACGATTCTCACTTAATCTTCACAAGAAGCAACTCATCTTAAATATAGGAAAACCAATCTGAGTCACAAATCATTCTTTAGAGTAAGCCAGGGTTCTTAAACTCTTCTAGAAAGATAGTGCCAGCCTCTTTCAAGAAGTGGCCTTTATAGGGCAACTGAGTATTATCACACAGCCTAAATTGTAGCCTGGCAGCAAGAGTCACACCCGAGATGTCAAAATAAATGATCTTGTTTTAAAGGGGGTGGACTCACATATGTGAGACTGTTGTCCTATTTACAGTTACTCGGTTAAAGAGCTTTGAAGGTCATGTGGCTGCTGACAGGCATATCAAGCACTGGGACTCTGGCGCTTTCACAGGGAAGCCTCTTTAGAGTACAGAAAGACACATGGCTGCTAGCGTCTGAGTTTGGACTGAATCTTTCAAACAAAAGCTGTGTATTAGTTCATCCAGTTACACTCAAGAACGTGCAATCACCTATCTTCTAAGGGTGAGTTCCTGAAATCCGGTGCTGTTTTATGAGTCACAACCGGCCCAGCAGGAAGGGTATTTGAAGTCACAGTCATCAAAAAGACATGATTGTTTTCTGAAAAGCTAAAAATGCTTCTAGAGGGAAGCAATGGGCTGTGTGCTTGGACTATGGGATCTCCTAAAGCCAGAGTTGTTGAGTTGGTTTTAGAAATTGTTAAAGGTTCATGAGAAAAATATGTAAATATTAAGATTTAATGTTACATTTCCAGAAACACTGACCCTCGCTGGTCTCATGTCCCCTTATCACTGGACTCTGGGGGACACAAAGCACGTAGCACTTCAGTGCCACTAAGTTCGTCAACAAGTATTCTGGGAAAAAGCAGAATTGAATTTTTCTCTAGATTTCCCACCAGGGTTGGCTGAGGGCCATAACGCAAGCTAATAAATTCCCACAGGCAAAACTGCTACAAGAGGCCGGTCTTTGTTTTTCCCTCTATGGTTTTTTTAAAAAAAGTACAAAACTTACAGGCTATGCTATGGAGCATTGGGCCAATAAAATAGTCTTCTGGAGGAGTCAGTTTCTTAAATTTTAAAAACTGAGTATGTTTCTATGGTATGTAGTTTTGTATGTCAAATTACCAATTAGGACTTGGAAAACACAGAAATTATTACTCAGAAGCAACCAAATAAAGAAAAATTTAATTTAAAAATATCGAATCCTCTCAGACATGTATCAAAATCCTGACTTTATCTGAAGTTTGCCAGCTAATAAAGTATATCTCAAATATAAAGAAAGAAAATTAGACTCTTACAGGGTCCTACAGTTTAAGTAACTTTTATTATTGATACACAGAATTTCTCAAATTTTCATTTTTTGGTTCTAAATGTAAAATTCCTCATGCTGACCTGTATTACATCATTCTTGACATGTTTATCGAGATTATGTGTGCTTTATGACTGGTGAAATATATATTTAGGGTCCCTAATAAAAATAATCACAAGGATATACTTTTCAGCTTATCTTCCCTCCTCTACCTGATAATGATAATACTCAAAGTAATAATAATATTCTAATGTACCATAGAGAATACTGATTTCACAGCCCACACGTCTTGAGCTCCTTGATAGCTACTAATGGTTTGTTTGTTTGTGGGAAAAAAAACAAAGCCCACAAACTAAAGATTGCAATTAGATGTAAGTTGAAAGGAAATGCACATACTAGGAATAAATGAAACATTTTTTCTTCTTGGAAGTAAAATATCAAAAAGCAAAGTGCTTTGTTCTTCAAGAGACATTTTAGAAGTCAGGGGATCTCTGACATCTTTATTTGGTGGACTAATCTGTTTTCAGAACTGCCCAAAGGCCCTAAGTCAAGCATTATGGTCCAAGTCAGGATGACATGGGTGGGGATGGAAGCTGTGGCGGCCATTCAAACAATCTCATGAGGCCTGAGGAAAAGGCAGGAGGTGGGGCGGGGGTTGATGTTTTAAGTTTCAACTCTCTGCCAGGAACTGTTTTAAATACTTTTCATAAGTTATAACAATAGCTAACATCAACTGAGTAGAAACTTTAGGTCCTGAATTGTGCTGAGCATCTTTCATAGATTATCTCCTTTTTAAAAATTGAGATGCAATTGACACATAACTAGTTTCGGGTGTACAACATAATTAAATTAGTATGGACTGGGAAATGATCACAATAAGTCTAGTTAGCATCCATCACCACATGATTAGTTTTTTTCTTTGTGATGAGAACTTTTAAGATCTACTTACTTAGCAACTTTCAAAAACACAGAAATATTAACTATAGTCACCAGGCTATACATCACATCCCTAGGACTTATTTATTGGTGTCATTTGATAGGACCCCACTACTTTTAGATTGTTCATAAAATCAGATGCTATGATAGTATGTGGGAAGTGAAAACCAGTCTCTGAAAAGGAGGCATCTATCTAAAGGGTAAAAAAAATATGGATTTAACAGTGATATTTTATGAGTTCCCCAACATCTTTCATTGTCTTAACTTCAGGATGAATAGGTGATATTCATGGGCTGGGAATTGGGAGGAATATGATTTTAAAAAGTAAAGAAAAATCTAATTCTCTACATAAAAGGAAGTGTCCTCCTTGGCTTCATGCCATTCTGATGTAATATAATGAAGAATGGAACTTCCTTAAGTAGTGAATCAGCACCCAGCTGAACTTCGTGCTAAATCAGTAACAACTAATACATTTCAACAAGACTGATTCTAAACTGAATAACGCTGACAATCTAAAATCTAACAGTCACTGGAATCAGAGCCCCACGAAGTCCCTCCTGGCTGAGCCACTGCTCCTCTGGGCGTGCACGAGGCAGCGGCCTTTCCTGCCTAAATGTCCTCCACAGAAGATTTCTCAGGGGTTATTTCTGTCAAAGACTTCCCAGCAAGGACATTTTTACACCTTGCATTTTTTTCCAGTAGTTTTGTTTCTTGGACTATGCCTGTTATTTTGAAAACAATAAAAGAAAAAAAACCTCCTGAAAAATGAGTGTAATTGATTCTAAACATGGGTTTGAATGTTCCCATCACTAATTTCAAAGAGAGAAGATGAGAACTTCTAAGTTAATTGTAAAAACCCCTCATTATATTTGCAGAGCTTCACTGCCTTAATTTAAAACCATAGAGTCACTAATAAGGTAATAATTATGAAGGCTTACTATATGGAAAGTGCCATTATAAATACTTAATAAATGTTAACTTTTTAGTCATCACACAATGATTAAAATATGAAGTAGGCACTATTGTCATCCTCCTTTACAGATGAGAAAGTTGAGGTAAAGAAAAGTTAAGGAACTTGTTTAAAGTGGGCGAGCTAAGACTCAAGACCTAACAGTCAAGCTCCAGAGCCCTTCTGTAATCGCAAGCCTAAGTAACCTCCTTTGATCGCAAGACAAAAATCACAGATGAAAGAAATTGCCCATCAGAGGAAATAAGCTTTCCCTGTCTCAGAAATAATTCAAAGTTACTTTCAACCTTCTAAAACAAAGTAAGAAATACTGAAAAGACTTACTAGAGTATGGTGGCACCAAATGGTAGACACTTGTAAACAAGTACAGGGGTGGAAGGCTGTGGTTTTATTATCTATCAGCTTATTTGCTTATCAATCAGTAAATGGTGGCGGTAAGCCAAACGAATACTCACGATGTCCTAGACCTATTTCCCCAAACATCCACTTCATTGAAACACATCATGTATTACTAGAGCCGTGCTACTTTACACCAGCTAAATTAAAGGAAAAAAGAATAGTGATGAGGAAAAAGTCCTCATATTTTAATAACAATAATGTGGAAAAAATTACCCTCAAACTTTTAAATTAAAAAGCCATGATTTGATTTAGGAGAAGTGAAAGACAACCATTTCTAAAATGAAATTCACCTATGATTAAATGAGATAATGCATGTAAAACCAAGCATACAGAGGCACATTTTGTAGTGGGTAAGGGTGTGGACTTGGGCCAGATTGATTGCCACTGAATCCCAGGCCTACCTCTTGCTAGTTGGGAGGCTTCCGGCAAAGGATTCAGCCTCAGTATCCTCAGCTGTGAAATGGGGACAATAATATGTGTACCTCACAAGTTGCTATAAAGACTACTTAAATCAGTATGTGTTATGTGTATAGAACAGTGCCTGGCACATTTAAAGCATTCAATATATATTAGCTATTAACATTATTGCAAAGGGCATCCAGTAAACAAGTTACTATTTCAAAAAACTTAGAGGAAAGCACACACATAACAACAATGAAACAAGCTCTTTTGTTTTCTCCTTCAATATGAACCCCAGTTTAAGGATCTAACCCAGCAGAAGCAATGTCTGTATAAGTCTCATACTGACAAGAGAAATCTATTCCCAGGAGTCTTTCACTGAGAGATCTTTGTTTCTCCTCTGCTGTTTTCTTCTAACTGGAGCTTTATATGTCTACATTCCTCTGTATTCAGCCTGTTTTTGGTCACTTTTTTTTATTTTTGTCTTCATCTTTTGTACTAGCACTGTTGTAGTGGAATACAAAGATGACCCTAGGATTAAAAAAGACTGGTACAGTATTTTTAAAAAAAGAAACATCAGCTTTCAGACTCTAAAGGACTGTATTCAAAGTTCCAATATTAAACAGAACAAGTGCGGTGTACTTAGCAACATAAAGAGGATTCTAACAAGGAGATGCTTGCAAATTAAATATATTCTCAAAATTGGGTAGCTGATATCTTGAGCAAGGTAGTAGGAGAGCTGAAGCTTAAATAGGCCTATTACACAGAAAGTGGAGCAGTTGGCAACCCTATCACCCAGGCTACCCCAGTTCAGGCCTGCAACAGTTGGGGCTCTGACAGAACCTGGCTGACCTCTGAAGGAGCAGCAGACAGCTGTTCTTACCCCTCCTTTCCAACACTGTCCCAGGACAAAGGGTCAGTAACCTGGCCTTTTTACAGTAATTAATCCCTTTGCTTGAGAAGCATGATCAGTCTCCAAACACAGAGCACAATCTGGGTCTGAACAGAGCAAACTCCTAGAGTAAGTGATGAAAGAGCAAGTGATGAAACACAATTTTCAGAGGATGAGTGACTGATGTAATGAGGAGCCTAAAAGTCCAGCTGCCTTTCAAACCCAGGGAATTTTTGTGGGTTTTCTGGTGTACTTCTAGAATCCTTCTAAGTCAGAGGCAGAAGTCAGGACTGATCTCCAAGAGAAAAAATATCAAAACAATCTGAGATTGTTTCAAATACAATTAAATTCAGTTCAGCTTTTCTTTAGTGCCATTTAATTTCATTTTTTCTTAAAAAGTGAAAACAACTACATCTCTTTCCTGCATTGCATGCCCCTGAGATCTTTTCTATCTTAGCATATCTTGGATTGATAAATGTTCACAAAACCAAGCTCTTGAGCTAAAAATCACTAAGGAATAGGCTGGACTAACATAAGTGAAATGCTAATTTACTGTCGTGCTAATTTCTGCAATTAGGGTTTTGTTTTGTCTTTTAAATACACTATGAGTTAATTGGTGTCTGGCCCACTGGACTACTTGTTAATGCTTATCAGATGGTGCCAATTATAATTCTTCATATGAACCCAAAACAGGCTAAATATATTTTGAATTCTACATTATGAAATATCCAGCAAAATATTACAACTCATCATGGGTGGTACTATTGAAATAAAGAATAAAGCAAAATATATCACTTAGAACTTTCTATTTTAATTTTAAACTTCAATTCACCAACTGATATGATTTCCTTTATATATAGCACTTTAGTTGTAGCAAATTATCCTTTCACGGTGTTCTAAACACACCGCTTTCCAACTTTTGTTCCCCGGGGAAAATTAAGATTCTCCTGGCCCCACCTTGGAAATTCTGACTAGTATATCTGGTTGGGACCCAGGAAGCCGTTTGTGTTAATATACACCACAGGTGATTCTGATGTGAATGCATTGTGAACCACACTTTGAAAAACACTTTTCTAACACAAAAAAACTTTAGGTCAACTTCAGTTTTTGGAAGTCATAAGTAGTTTCCCGTTTCATCCACTTAGGTGCAGCCAAATTTGCAAACTGCTCCTAGTTTCAAAAGCTCTCAGTGCCTCGGCTACGATGAACAGGCCCTGAAGCGCTGATCTTGACGTCTCGGTCCAGGAGATGGCAGCAACTGCTCTTCCTGCTCAGAAAGTGCTACCCGGGCAGCCATTCCAAAACTTGTTGCAAATGATTTGCTTTGAACATTTTTTTTTTTGGTATCATTAATCTACAATTACATATGCAATATTATGATTATTAAACTACCCACTTCATCAGGTCCCCCCACCAACCCCATTACAGTCACTGTCCATCAGCGTAGTGAGATGCTATAGAATCACTACTTCTCTCCTCTGAGTTGTACAGTCCTCCCCGTGCCCCCTCACCTTACATCTGCTAATCGTAATGCCCCTTTTACCCTCTTATCCCTCCCTTCCCACCCATCTTCCCCAGTCCCTTTCCCTTTGGTAACTATTAGTCCATTCTTGGGTTGAACATTCTTTTTTATTTGTTTTTTAAATAGAAGAATAAAGAGGGTCTCAAGATGAGATTTTATCTGACCCTGGCTTCTAACCAAAGCTGAGATTAAATATTTCTGGAATAGAATGATAGACTTTTATCACCTAGAAAAGGAGCCATACAAAGTTCCTTGGCTGCTTTTTCTTATCTCTGGGGAAGGGGATTGTATGACTTCCCTTGGCTGTAGGGCAATAGAGCCTCTTATCTCCAATCAAAAATGTTCCTACTAATAAATAACTTAGATCTCTCTGGCAGTAATTAAAATATTCTTATTTGGGGATCTAGCCTACAGGAGAATTTTGAAGCACTCTAAATGCTAATTAGCTTTTTGAAATGAAAACAAGTATGATTGTAAAATTTTCAAAACTAAAAATTCATGCGTTTTACAGACAACAGGGAAAGATCCCAATATTTTTGTTTAATCTTAACATTAAGATGATTGGATGGTGACAAAATGAAAATTGACAAAATGCAAAATCAGGGGCTTCTTAAATATTATAAGTGCACAGAGTCAGTCAGGTACACCCACTGAGTAGCAGCTATCATTCCAACAAGAGTATTGTTTTCAGACCTTAGACGCACTTAAATTTATTTATAAAACAAAAAGGATGTCTAGAAATTTTGTGATATAAGGTATATGTTTACACACTGTCCAGTGGGAGAACAAAAGACTAAAAGGAGAGAGGAACTATGGTGTGCATGAGAGAGCCAAGGTCTCTCTTGGTGAAAAAGAAAAAAGTTCCAAGACAGAAAATTTCAGTTTAACTTAAGAAAACTTTAAAACTCGTGGGGAAGAGATGGAGAAGGAACTAACATATATGCCGGACATATTAAATGTGTTCAGGGCTTTCCAGTATGTACTTAATTTAATTCTCACACCAACCTTAAGGTGGAAATTATCCTGTTTTTTTTTAATTGATGGGGAAACTGAGGCTCAGAGAAGTTAAGAAAATTACCCAAAGTAACCCGGCTTGTAAGGTGGCAGACCCACCCAGCTGAATTCAAGTTTATCTGTTCTCATAACCTGTGCTTTTTCTACTACAGTGCTTCTCAGTTGTGTTGTAAAAGGAACTCCTGTACCCTCCTGGAAGCTTGATTGCAGGATCTCAAGTCCTCTCCATCTCTAAGATTTTATAAGTCTATATACAAATACCTTCTAAAAACATTCAGGTTTTTAAGTTTTTTTGAGAGTCTTGATGTAGTTCAATACTTTTAAAAATGAGGGTCCAGTTTAAAACCCAATCAGACAAAATTTGCTTGTTCCTTATAACTTTAATTCCAGGATATTTGAAGGAAAAATATCTTTAAATTAAGTACATCAGTTTTCTAATGGGAGAAAAAGCAAAGCTTAGGAGATGAGAGAATAATTTTTCTTTCTTTGAACCATGACTAGAAGGTTTGCTTTGGTTCCAGTGTCTGTAAAGTGTGCTTTCTAATTCCTCCTGGCTGTTCTTAAAACACACCCAGAATCTACCTGGGAATGGGGAGAGTTCTGAAACCCAGAGAAGGCCCTCTAACTCTAGGGCAGCCATTAGGCACCCTGGAGTAAGGCAGGAAATGAGCTTGCCCCTGGCTTATTGATTCTCCTGAATCACTTGCTCTCTATCCTTTGTTGTTAACATGCACATTCTACTTTATACAACTATGTCAAATGTGTTGTGCAGTGATACAGACAGCAATCTGTTCCAAAGCAGAATGTCCAGTATTTATCTTTGCTTTCACTATTCAACCTCTGCTTTGTTGTCATTTTATCTTGTCTTTGAAACTTAAATGATACCCTAGCTAGCACTGTCAACCATGGTCAGAGTCAAAATCCTTTCTTGTGAATGGTGCACAGATGTTTAATTATCAATGTATCTTGAGAATGCACTGCATTGTCAGACTTTATTTTGTCTCATCTAGCCTTCATTTCTTGCAAAAATTGTACTGGTCTAGACTGACTGGAACTTAGCACTAGTTATAACATCAAAGTTGCATTTCATCTGGAAATATCTGATCCACAATGATAAACTGTAGGAGATTCTCCCCTACCATAGCTCCTTCAGGCCCTTTAAATGAAACAATTGGAAGGTAACGTTCCTCCCAGCTAAAACATAAACAAAAGCTCTAGCCTAGGTTACTATGCATGTGATTTCAGGTGGTCAGTGATTGTGTATTTACTAATTATATTTTTAAAAGACTTACCTGTATTAGTTTACCAATACTGAAACAGGCATGATGAAGAACAAGAATGGAACTGGGGAAACAACTGTCAACTGGAATATGTGCCCACCACTATCAGAAAGGGTCTCATGTTGTTTAAGAAACAGATCAAAGTACATTTGAGAGGAACTTTTTGATTGGTCGAAGTTAGGAATCTTTTTACAAATATACAAGCTCTAAACATTTTTTTTCTGTCACTACCTAGTGTTTTTGTTTTGTTTTATTTTTAGTGGATAGTTGCTTCAAATACACACAGTATTGAAGGATCTCTTCCCTTAATCTAGAATATATATTTATGAGGGTCTAGACACTTTAATACCTCCAGAAGAATTTAACTTTTATCTTAGGCTACGACTGTACATCCAAAGTGGCTTAGAGGCTTATGAAATGTTTGTAGCTATTCACAGGCTTTTATTAATTCATCTATGCATCTGCATGTATCAATACTGAAAGTGAAAAAATTATTTAGCAATTGTATAGTCAATAATGACCTAACATCGTATCAAAATGAAAGTGAACTTGAGAGAGAGGAAGAGTCAGGGCAATAAGGAATGAGATCCTTTGAATAAATGTGTGGCCCACATAGTAAAATTTGCTATAGTATTAATGTGCAATATTATGCCTAGATAATTACATATTCCTGTTTTGTGAGCACATTACAAAAGCTATGCCAATAAGAAAAGCTGTAAGAACAAGCTAATGCCAAGGGCAAAATTAAACATTTGGCCTTTAATTTTAGAAGTTTAATAAGTAGGCAAGCAAACTAATACCTCATGATATCCCCTTGAACTCTTAATGGGATTACAGATATGCCTGGGATTAATATTTTCTAGTAAAATAAATTCTTCCTATTTTGAAGCAATGTACCTGGGACACTTCTAATAAAAGATATTTCCAAGTTTCCCATTCATATTTAAAAAGCATATCATCATGACTCTCATTGTATACTCTGCTTAAATCTATTTTTTTCCTCCCTTAGTAGTCTTTATTCCAGAAAAACAATCATTTATTTGAAATCACCACCTATTTTATGGTGTTCCTGTGCCACTGTAAGTAAAATGACATACATGAAATTATTGTGAAATTCCCTCAAACAAGAAATATATTATTAAATAAAATTTACTACTTGTATCAGAGAGATGGAATAAGGCAATTAAGCAAAAATTTTCTGACCCTGTGCTTAAGAAAACAAGTTGTTGATTTCCTGGAAGAAGAGTTACATTTTTTAAATCCTAATTTTAAACATCATACTGGGGCCACATTTTTGATGAAAGAAATATAAATATGATTAGGCAGTAAATCTTAAATTTCCCAAGAACAGTAGGTTAAACATTTTCTGCAAGGTCCAGGAAATGAATCAAAGGAGCTGTTTCATAAACTTAGAAACATAATGGACAGAAAAACAGTTACAAAGATCCAGTAAGTCATTTCTCTCATACTTGTGAAAAGGACACATATTCTCTGCATCCTTGTAAAATAATGTCCTGTGTTGTGTAGTTACTAATGTGTCTCCATCACTACCATTAACCCAGCTTTATCAGTTTTTTAAGGTAATTCAGAGTTGTGATAGGATGGCTTAAGAACATGCCAGTGAGGAATTTGGGGAATGTTATCATGCAAACAGCCTGATCAAGGTTGTTAGATGGTACACACACATCTCTTAAGAACTCTTGTTCTCAAAATCGGAACTGATGAAATTTTCCTAGGAGAAAGCCATTCTATTTGAGAAGTGAGTTTGCTTAAAGGACATTAGGCCTATTTCAAACAGCACTTTTCTTCTAGGGATAAATGCACATTCGTGGAGGTTTGTTTTTATTTTTGTTTTTGTGAAAGAGGGAGAGAGGACATGGTTGCCTGGATTTATTTTAGGAAAGGAACTTAGGATATATAGATAGCTAAAGGTATATTCACACAAACACATTTTAAATGGGTTTTATCGTTTATCATAATTATAGTTCTAGTAAGATATACAGTATATTAATTTTAGGCTATTAATGATGATTCTCCCTTACTAAGTACCTACTATATGCCAGACACTGATGTTTTTCTCAACAAAAACCTCCCACAAGGTAAGAAATATTAATTTGTTTCATACAGGATCAATATCTTTGTTTATTGTGAAAATTACTTTTTTTCTCTATAAAAACTGATGAAATTTGAACTTTTCACATCTATTCATTTTTTTCTAAGATAGAAATCTATATGGCTTTTCACTGTTTAAATCTTTTGAGTGAGGAAACTTCAAAGTATTTTGAAATGTGTTTAAATTATTTAATTTTTCCATTGAAACAAATTAGATTTTATAAAAATATACTTAAGTAAGGCTTTTCCTCAAGAATTACAAAAAATTTAAATGGCAATTCCAGCTATTTAAATAGAACACAGCCTATATTAATAGTATTTTCATAGGCTATAATTTTTATTGACATACTTCAGTTTTGAGGATAAAGGAAGGTGAAGAGTAAAAATTGCTGCTGTAGTAATTCTTTCCACTAATAAATTTAATGCCTTAAAACATATTACTTAGGTAAAATTTTTATTATCTGTGGTTTGAATTCTTCAATTTCCATATACAAACACATACCAAATTACATAAATTACCAAATTCTATGCCCCAGTTTCCTTTACTGTAAGGTGGGGATTAAAGGGTTGTTGAGAGGATTAAGAAAATTAATAGAAAAGTTTCACTAGTACATGGTAAAAATTCTATGTTTTAGTTATTGTTGTCATTGCTTCTATGACGTAAAGGACCCCGAAGTGTATGCAGATTCCTCCTTAACATCAGTCTTCATGACCATAAATTGACTGTAGTTATTTTTATTCTTTTATAACAGAAGGTTGAAATAGATTAAAAAGTCTGTATTTTGGCCCACCCAGAGCTAGCAGGATGACAAAGTCAGAGGCAATGTTGCGGCCAGTCTGTATTCTGGGGGAAGAGGGAGTGCGGTGCAGGGGTTGGCAGGGCAGTATCTGGGGCGCGCAGTGCTAATGCCACTTCAAAGGCAAGGCTCCCTCCTATTTTTATCCTGGGTGGGCGGCCTGCCTATGCAGTTGCCTCTTGAACAAAAGGTTCTGCCAGGTCTCTGACACCTTTTAAGACTTCACAGACTGGTCTCACAATAACAAGAATAATCTCCATTTGTTGTGCAATGTAGCATTCAATTTATAAACGCTCTCTCTGCTCTATCCATAGTCTTGAGACCATAGCCAGTATTATTACCACCACAGAAAGTAATGCTGGCTGAGGCTGAACCATATGGGTAACAAGAGGCAAAGGCAGGATGTACAAGTTCACATTCATTCAGTACATCGTGCTGGCTTCCACTGTCATTTACTACCCTTACCCTTTCTCACAAAGGGATTTCCTTCAAATGTTAAATAAAACTTTCTTAAAAATATCTTGTTTTAGAACCAAAATTTAATGTAAAAATTAATCTAAAATGAATTACGATGACTAGTCAGTGGCAGAGCAAAATGAGAAGCTCCAGCTACAAGATGGTATCTCTTCTTTTGATGACTAAGAGTGTGCAGCACATTCACAGAACTACTACTACGTGGCTACTTTTCTATTCAATAATGTGACTCAGTTTGGTTCTCTGCACTTTTCTTGGCAAGCAGAATAATACTACATAATAACACTGTCCTCTGTTTTTTAGATGAGAGAGGACTACAACAGAATTCCCAAAATCTCCACTTGGTAGGAGAAAATTTAAGATTCATTTGAAGAAGGCAGATCCCAGGGAATATGAGATAGAGACTGTTTTATTAAGAGACTAGAATGAAAACGACCTTAAAATTCTCCATGTCCCCTCACTTCAAACTTGACTGTATCCAAATCACCTCAAGGGAGGATTTGTCCTACATTTAAAGATATCTAGATAAAGGATGCTATATCTCTATGGAGAAATTTCTTCCAAGTCTGACCTGCCTCCTCCATCAGGAAAATTTTAATCAAACACACATTACTGCTGGAGATGCCCCTAAGAGATTAGTTAGCCGAAACTGCCATTTCCTATGCCTGCTGGCAGTCTCACAATAAATGGTAAATTGAATTTCAGCTTTCTCTTCTCCAACTCTAATCCCAATTTCCATTACCTTTTTCTTTTTAGGCCTTAAGTTTTAAATTTTGCAAATATATTTTTGGTTCTCTTTAGGATTCTTGCTAAGTATTTTAGGATAATTTTCTAAGACTTTTCTCATTTGGGGAATCAAGCAGTTTAAAACCCTCATACTTCCACTTACCTAAATGCAAATCATGTGCTTGTATATTAAAATCTTCTACCTGTTTAGAAAAATTAATTATATAGAATTTAATGAAGGAAAATAATTAAATAAAACATTTATAGTGTTAGATAGGCATAAGCCTAAGGGGAGAAATAAAAAGCAAGTAAGGCAGATAAGGAATCTTGAGAGAGAGAAAGAGAGATTAGTCAAATAGAGATCATATTTGAGTAAGGTCTGAAGGAAATGAATTAGGAGTTATGCTGAGGTCTGGAGAATTGTGTTCCAGGCAGGAGAATCAGCAAGTATAAAGGTCCTGAGGCTTGAGTGTGCCTGGTGTGTTCAAAGAATAGCCCAAAGGCCAGTGTGACTGGGTCAGAGTGAGAAGGAAGAGCAGGAGAAGACGAAATCAGAGATGGGGTGGGTCCAGCTGATTTTACAGGGCCTTGTGGGTCAAAGAAAGGACTTCCCTTTTCCTTTTTTGAAAGGAGAAGACATGAGAAGGTTTTAAGCAGGGGACTAAATGACATAATCTGATTTAGGCTTTAACAGGATAATTTTGGTTGACACGTTAAGAACAGACTCAAGGAACAAGGTTGGAATGGGGGAAATTAACTAGGAGACTATAGCAATAATCCAGGCAAGAGATTCTGATGCTTTAGCCTCAGATGCCAGCAGAGGTGGTGAGAAATAACTGTCAGAGATTCTGATGCTTTAGCCTAGGACGATACCAGGGGAGGTAGTGAGAAATAGTCAGAGGCTGGATGTATTTTAAAGTCAGTGCGGACAGGTCAGGTGTAGAGTATAAAAGGTGGGGAGGAGTCAACAATGACTCCAAAGATTTTGCCCTGAGCAAATGCCAACTGGA
Source organism: Phataginus tricuspis (assembly GCA_029783875.1). Taxonomy (NCBI): domain Eukaryota; kingdom Metazoa; phylum Chordata; class Mammalia; order Pholidota; family Manidae; genus Phataginus; species Phataginus tricuspis. The sequence goes on along the minus strand of JAQQAC010006877.1, from coordinate 6,589,834 downwards.
GAGTGCCTGGCACTCTATTTATTTATATGCCCCTTCTTGGATGTCTGCTCTTTAAAAATTCTAACAAATGATTAAAAGGGAAAAGAAATGTCATTTATTCCTGTTTGCTTTTTTGATTGGAATCTGCCTATGATAAAGTATGAATTTGTGATGAATATTTATTGATCATGTGATGAAGAGAGAAAGGAGTTGAGGGTTGAAATAACATCTGTCAGTTGGGGATGCTCTACTACACATGCATAAGCAGGATTTCAGCCAAGAGAATTTGTTAACTTTTAAGATTTATGGTACGAAATAGTTTGAACTTTGCAACATATATCCCATTAAACTTCTTTTGCTTCTAGGGCTATTTATTTGCATTGTTTTAGAATTCACTTCATTGTCCTAAGTAAACCTCAGACTAAATTTCCTTTTTAAATGTCGTGTTCCCTGCCAGTTAAATTGGTAACTAGACAGTTTAACAAAGTAGCTAAGTAAGCTGCTTCATTAACATTGATGTGGGTAAATCAACATTTAATTGACATGAAAAGATGGCTTGTCAAGCTGAGAAAGGCTTATGTCCACTGAGCCTTTCTGCTGACCTAAATGCTGAGTCCCATGCATTTTACCTTCATAGAAAGAGAATGCATCCAAATGTGATGTATTCTTTATACACTGGCAACTACTTGTTCTCATGATACATGGCAAGAAAGCAGTATTAATCAATTCAAAGTTAATTAAAATTTAAGTGACCCTTTTCAAAATTTCTAAGATCTCATTTCATTTAGTTTGCTTAGACTTGAAGTTTTTTTAAAAAGATGTTTTCTCAAAGCAATTTCATTGCAAGAATTCTGGTATGAGTTTGCCTGGGTTCAACTCTTCCACCCCAGCACTGATTAGCTTTCTACCCTGAAGGGAGTTACTTACCCTAAATCTTGCTATCCTCATCTGGACAACAGGGATAATAATCCTGCCTACTTCCCAGAATTGTTAAATGAGGATTATATGAAACAGTCCAAGTAAAGCAATTAGTACCCACTGCTTGGCACACGGTAAATGAGCTATTAGTGTTGGCTATTATTATAGGCAAAGGTGGGAAAATACCTCCTTCATGTTTGGCCTTTTGGTGGGAATATATAACACCATGTGATTCATGAGTTCAGTGGGAATCTTTGCAGCACTTGCAGTATATTTGACTAGCTAAAGAGTAGCATGTACTGTCATGTGGTGAACACTTACAGGATACAGACTGAATGTTCTACATGCAATATTAACTATGCCATCTGCCAGACGACATGGCTCTATCATTCTGAATGATGTCTTCATGGGTTTGTTTTTGATGTTTATGTTTATGTATATACCCATCTACTTAAAAAGATCAAGATATTCTATCTGCACTAGGATAACAAACTGGAGAAAGAAGGATGCAGAAAACATGAGGGAATGAACACCATATATATTATTTTTCCTTAGTTTGAAAAATGAAGGATAGCAACAGGATTATGAAAGTGTTTGAAGAAGGTGAAAGTAACTGGTAATATAAGAAGGAAAGGCTGCCCAGAAGTGGAAGCAGATTAATTCTGTTATCAGGATCAATGGTGTACAGTTACTAGAGGCAATTCTGGTTTAATGTAAGGATGATGTTCTCAATAATCAGAGCCTAAGAATTGACAGAGATGCCCTGAAAACAACTGAGTCTCCTTCTCTACAGCAAAGCCAGGTGACTTGTAAGGTTTCAATTCAAGACTATTTGAGTTTTTTGAAATTAATTAGTAGGATAAAACATTTTCCATTCTATTTTGAGCTTATACTTCATTTTTTAAAAGAAAAATAAGAGAAAGACCTTTATACTTTACTGAAAATGATCATGCTACATAATAGGATATTAGAGTGGAAGTTTCCCCAAGGCCCTTACATCTAAGCAATGCTGCACATTGAAGTAAAAGTGAGATTCTGGATGAAAATACACTTTACAGAGAAAATAGTAAGACACCACTTCCACAATTCTCGGCCCTCTCAGTTGGCACCAGGTTATTAAAGGGGGTCAGAGTACGACAAGGAGAGAAGACTTTGTACGGAGGAATTCTGGAGCACCAGAGATCACAGTGTGTTCGGAGTAGATGGAGTAGAGGAGGTCGTATCCCCTCATCTCCAGCCTTGTGGGAAAAGAGTTTCAAAGTGGTTTCTGAGAGAATTTGATATGAGATGTCTACATAAGGATGGGTGGGAGGTCAGAGAGGATTGGAGTCTGACTCCCTGCCAGGAAACCTAGAAGGTGAGAGATGGCTGGCAAACTGTTTTGTCAAAGAACAAAGAAATCTGCTGCCTCACTCCCAAAGGCAAATGATGTGTGTTCCTCTTGGCCCAGAGCAGGAAAGAAGCAAGGGAGAGCTCCTGGGGTTGTCTTGGGGGCCCTTCAAGGGTGATACAGACGCTGGTAGTTACGAGTCTTAAGGCAACAGCTTCCTAGGGTCCTAGGGTGCAGAATGAGTCACAAGTTACCCTCCAGAATAGAGGTGAATGGGCATGAATGGAGGATTGCAGGTAAGATGTCTCCAGTGACAGGAACCCATTCTGTCAAAGTTTCCCTCTTTGGACCTGCCTCCTCCGAGAGTGAATAGCCAGAATATGATGTTACCAAATTAAGAAAGCATTTCCTTCTGCTCTTTTTTTCTTCTCTGTCCTTGTACTTTAACCCCAGGGGGGCGGTAAGTCACAGTGAACAGGCTGGCGGAGGAGAGGAAGGAAAGAGGGAAGGGTCCAATCACAGTGCCTTCCCTGCAGGAAGGTGAGCCTACGGAAACAGCCCCAACTGCAGAAGGAGAGGACAGTTAATTCTAAGTTTAGACTGGAGCTTGTACTATTACAAGCGATTAATATGTTATTTTTAAATAAACTGGTTTGGGTACCTTAAGGTGTCCACAGGACTATTCCTAAAGGGAAGGAGAATGTCACAGGACCTGCTAAATTTTCATCCAGTGGCAGTGGAGAGACTTCTTTCATTAAAAACATTAAAGGATAGCAGGAGACAAAAAGAAAGAAGCAATTTGATGGCACAATATATGCCTATTTAAAGTATTGGTTACAGTTAAGTGTTCTCATATCAAAATTTTTAATTCATAATACTATGGTAGAAACTACAACCCAGGATCTAACCCATGTTATTCTATACTCTACCATCAGACATTCAAACTCCAAAACAGAAGAAACACCTGTTATTTTCAGGTCCCTTTGGTGATTTCTGGCTCAGGGTATGACATATGGCTTCATTTAGCTAGCCAAGCAGAGAACAGCATGAGCCTTGGGACAGAGATTGAAAGAAAGAGCACCAAAGAATAAGATATGAAAATTGCTTCGGGGAAATAGGTTAAAATTAGGGGTTTGGGTGCAGGCAGAAACTAGAGACCTGCAATATTTTTGGCACAAGCAGAAACAAAAATATACCTAAAGAACTATTTATTTCTACCATAGTTGCATCTCTAACCTAAGACAATTTGTAACTTTATCTTGTTAGCACTTAAAGGAATATGTAGAAGAGCAATAGTCATTTTGTTCATTGAGGTAATGCGTTCTTCCTTCACAACCAGTATGGCTGCTATCTTTGGTATGTATATACTCTACATGAGTTTTTTTTTTTAACTTCAATGCTATTTTAAATTTCTCTTCAGAAAGCCTTGACTTGCTCTTTGAATATCATATTTCAAAGTTTTACTTTTTCACCACACATTCCACTGGCTAATGCTAAGGTATAACTTAGCTGAAAAAAACCTCTGATCTCTTTGTTATTAGGAAGTCATTCAACAGTGTTTTGAACTTTCTAATTTCTGTCAAGTTTCCATTCTTCTGAAGATTTTCAAACTAAGTAGGGGGAAGAAGGACCAGAAAATAACATTTTCTCTCATTCATTCCAGATGTCCTGTCACTGAAGTGTATGCATACACATTGTACTTAATACTCCCAAATACGTGGATAATTAGCCGTGATGTTAGTCACCTGTATGTATATAAGGGAGCCTCTCCTATATTTCTGTAGGGTGCTGGATCCCTTTATTACCATCCCTTCAAGTCTCTATTATTTTAAAGACCTGCCTGACTGAAACTGGTCCCTAAGGTGCTGTATCTGATCAAAGACCACACAAGGCAGGTGTCCCTGGAATCTGAAAACTGTCCCAGGGACGCTCTATGCCAATGTGTTCTCTTTTCTAAAGGTAAGGACAAAAGGGAGACATAGATATATACAATGGGAGACAAGAGCTAAATTTCTCTTCATCATGCTGAAAGTTAATACTTCTCAGAGTTTATAAAATTCCCTATTGATCCTGCTAAGATAGGCAGAGTCTCTTCTCCAAATTGACCTATGACTGACTAACTTGCCACTGCAGAGCTACAAACGGTACTGCACTGTATGGTTCTTGAGGGCATGGATGTCATTGAATCATCTTTGTATTTCCAGGCTCATAGAAGAGTGCCTGGAATATTAGTGTTCAATAAAATTTTTGTTAAGTGAATGAATGAAACCAATGCATGAATAATGTGAAATGGAAATCAAGTCCTTAAATGGTCACTAAAATTAAGCTTTTTTCCCCTCCCTGACTATATAGTGAATAGGACTTATTATTAGCTCTAGATTAGGATAACATTAATAAAAATGTTTTTGCCGGGATCCAACCATTATTACTAAGGTTTTAATGATTAAGAGAAGCAGGATCCATTATATTGCCCTCTTTATTCTTTATGTGTAAGCCAAGAATGAGCCATCTACCTTTTTTATGTGCCTAATGGAGAAAGTAAACACAAAACATTTTATTCTGAGATATTTTTCCAAATCTAGGTGTTGCTATTTACTTTAAATTTAAGAACTTGGTTAAGAAAGTAAAGCTGTATAAATCATTTATGAAATCTGAGTACATTTTTAAGCATGGCAATGCTATTTGTTCAAGAAACACAAAGGTACTTTCAAAGTTGACTCATTTCCCCTAGGTGTATATTTGGTACTTTTGCCAGGAGTTTGTCTAAGAGAGTTTCATGCAGATGGGAAGTGTGCAGAAATAATGTAAATAACCAGTCTTCCAGGTCCCTGGAATTATAGAAGGGGTAAAAGGAGAAAAAAATACAGGAACTTTACATAAACTTTATTTCTGCATATTAGACAAACTGAACATTTAGCAAACACAGGGAATGTTGCAGGGACACAAACTCTCAAAGAAATATGGAATGTGATACACATAAAAGGAAGCAAAATACATATGTAATTAGTAGTAGTAGTGTCTCCTTTAGAGACATGAGAGATACCCCATGTTTAGCAAACAAAAATCCATGTGATCTTCACCAGTCTACAAATAGATGTTGAGATGAGAAAGGCCAACCACTCCAGCCGACTAGTAATGTTAATACAACTAAGTAGCTCTTGTTTGTTTTTGCTGTATTCAATGGATCAAAGTAAGATAACAGATTAAAAGTCATTTGAGAAAAGTAAAAAGCCCAGTGGCTCATGGTCTGTTTCTGGGGTTATCAATATATTTTGTTTATTTTGTATCAGAAAGACATGACTAGAATGAAGGTGGGCTGTGGATGTAGATATGAATATGTAGAGGGCAGAAAGAAGTAAGGGGGGCTCCCAGTGATGACAGGGCCCCTGCCGTGGCAGTTATGCCTAAGAAAGATGGTAGCAATTGGAATTATGGTTTCAAAGAGTGAGAGCAATAACGAGGTCCTAAGTGAGGGCCAAGTCCCAGATAATAACACATTAAGCAGAGGCAGCCAGTCTTGGATTTAGGACTAAGCATTGTGGGGATCTGATTTTTGCAGTGCTTAATTAATGGTGCCAACAATACTCTGCAATAACAGTCTATCAGCACAACCCAAAATGAATGAGATATGCTAAGATTTTCATTGTTTCTAGGGGACTGGACGCTCCCTTTCTCTTCCTGGAAGACGAGTCCTGCCTACCATCTCTACAACATCTCCTTGGGTATACCAGCCTGCTTATAACTATTCTAATAAACCAACTGATGGACTAGAGAAAGGAAACAAGAGACTAACTCCTTGGGAAGCAGCAGCAAGGTCTCCGCTTGGTCTAGTGGATGATGCCTTTAAATCCCAAACAATCCAGGAATCCATTGTGGCAAATGTGGTCTCAGCAGCTCGGAGGAAGGTGTTTCCAGGACACTCAGAAGATTGGAATGAGAGACCGTCCTATGCTCCTCAAGCCCAGACGGCCAATATGGGCTTTTCTGGAAGGCAAGAGTATAAGGTTGCCTCCTTACCTGATAATAGTATGCCCACCAAATCCCAGTATGGTTCACAGTTGCCATATGCATATTATAGGCAGCCTTCCAGAAATGATTCTGAGATAATGTCCATGGAGACCAGGTCTGATTATTGTCTTCCAGTAGCCAATTGCAACTATAACCCTCACCCGAGGGGATGGAGGCGTCAAACATGAAAATTAGAAGAATTGATTGTATGCCAACTATAATACTGATTTATAAAAATGTTTCTTTGCAGGGTTTTTGACTTTTCTGGTAGATCTATATTCACTTTTGGTCTTGGCTTATTCTCAGAAGTCACTTATCTGAGTGTGTGTGTGTGTGTGTGTGTGTGTGTGTGTGTGTGTGTGTGCGCGCGCGCGCGCACGTGAATGTACATGAGAGGGTCTACTCATGCACAGAGAATTTCTTTGCAGAAAGACTTTGTTTTGTGCATTGATGTGCTGGCATTTATATAAAATTCATAATCTTAATTCCATTTATTCCATTAATATGGGGAGGTTTAGGCAAGTAAACCCTGCTCAATTAAATAAAATTAAGTATTTTCTTCTCTGCATCTTAAGTCTTAGTCCAGGAAGGAATTAATGAAATATGGTGTGCTAATTGTCATTAGCAGTACCAGCAATCAATATAATGTTAGAGGAATTTTCAATGTGAACATTCTGAAGAATAATAACTATATAAAAAAGGAATTCCTTGTTGTTATTTTAAGCATTTCTCTGAAACATTTAAAAATATATAATAATTTTTTTTTTTAGAATTGAAACATAGCTCTTCTCAGAAAGAAATATTCAAGAGTAAGACCATTATATATTTCAGAAGGACTTCTGAGGTAAATGGTGTTATGTGTGGGAAATAGAAATACTTAGGTATATGATTTACTTTTAATCTATTTAAAGCCAATAGCTTGAGAGAGGAATAGACTCTGGGTTCAGGTATCCTAATTCATCAAATGAGATCAGATTATTTAATCTCTTATATCCTTAACAGATCTGATATTCGGAGATTTTTCTCATTAGTAGAATAACTGTTGATTAATTATTCATTGTTGTTGTTCATCATGTAAGTATCTGGTTAAATTTAGGAGTGGATTAGGTCACTAGACATCACTATATATGTATCATTAAAGGTCCAAAAGGGATTGTTGGGTGGCAGGTTTTGTGTTACGTGTTACATGGAGTTAGGGTTGATGTGAAGAAAAAAACTTAATGGATTTAAGGAAGTAGCAGACAGATGTGTCAGTTATTATGCAACTGTAAGTCATGACAACTTATTTAGTTATAGAAAACATGCCACAGGAGCCTAGGCAACAAGGGGTGTCTCTTTAGAAAGCCATCATTAGAATGTTCAAAGGAACTTAAAGATTTGCTTGGTCAATTCTGTGAACCATGCTTTGTTAGCATGACCATGAGACAATCAGTCAAACACTTATTCCTTATCACCATACCCACAGTCTTAAATATAAGGAAATTCAAAGTATTTTACATTACAAGCAAGTATTGCGCATATTTTAAAATAAAAAACATTTTTAATGTTTAAAATCTTCTTATGTTTTTAAATGTGGTGATTTTGCTTTGTTTTACTTTTCAACTCTTGAGCTTATCAATATGATGGCGTCTTTCACAGAATAAAACTTAAAAAAAACCCAGGGTACATGTGATCCTTCATCTTGAAAGTAAAAGAATAAAAATTGAATCAGTCACAGTAAGTTCTATTATTGATGGAGCCAATCAGATACTAATTTGTTTAGTTATGGAAAAAAGAAGAGACTAATACTTTCTAAAGTTGTAATGTTAAATTATCTTAAATTGATATACTGTTTATTCTCTCAAATTATAAGATATAATTATTGATTCCTAGGACTTCCTATGGAATCTTAAAAAATAATTCCTGGTATATTGATTAGTCTGTCAGCAAATTCCCAGGAATCCCCTACATACTTATTTGCTTAAACTGTATTATTGTGGTTGAATCATTCTAGATGTCAATGTCTTAAATTATGGGTGATTTACGGGAAAAGACTTTGAATGATGGTATCAGATCCTATCTTGTTATTTCCATTACTCCTAGGATTTGATATACTCCAGTTCCAGAAGTTGGTATACATTATATTATTCACTAAAACTGTCATTAGAGTCGTAGTCGAGAGAAGCAGATATTTTAAACTTAAATATTATGATATAAAACAGCCATCCCTCTTTGCATGTATGAATGCAAAATTACCATTTGAATGACACTATCTGAATTTATGCTAGATATCAAGAAAAAGACAATACATGGCAGGAAAGCTGTACATTTTTCATTCACAAGGAAATGAATGTTTTGTATTTTTATTAGAAACTGATGTTTCAAGAAGTCAAATTTTGTAGACATCCTTCTGAAAAGTAAAAGAACCATTATCAAATAATCACAAAATGTGTTGTGGGTATTTACCTCCAGTTTACTTGAAAAGGAGTAGAGTTAGAATGCTTACATTCAAGCTATTGTTTGAGACTATACACCTGACATGCTGAGATCTGATTCCTATTGGTGAGAAAACCTAGATAACTAGGTTAGATGAAAACAGCCTTTTTAGAGAAGAGCAGTTGCTTGTAAATATACATACCACATTTTTGTAAGACATTTTCCTACTAATAGAAATCACGTTGGTAGAAAAAATACCTATTTTGCCAAGTATTAAGCATTCTCTGAAAGTATAGTACGCCAGTGATAGGGACACTAATTTGGCACCTTTCCTCCATTTTGAGTTTCATATATTATTGCATGTGTGTGGAGTGTCTATTATGAAGATGATTTAAATTTTGTCTAGTATTTTGAGTTTTATAATTGCACGGGCTGTAGTCCATTTATCTCTGAATATGTCTGGCACAGTCACTCACAGTGGTTAAGTTCCACCCTATTTGTGCTCAAGCATATGTATGTACTAATGAACTGAAACTTTGCTTAAAATTTTTATCAAATAGGCTCAGTTATTATAATTAAGAGAGGAATTGTAGAAATGTTCATTTTTTAAGAGAAAGTAGTTTCACATTTGGTTTCTTATCTACACTGTCCATACTTTTCTATTAAAAGACTATGTTTTTCTGATAACTAGATTGACATTTCCACCCGTGTTTATTCCAAGAGACTGTATTTGAAAGATGCATACTGAAAATCAAAAGTATATTGATAATAAAAAGAAACTTAAAAATCAACTCAGAGCCTTTTCATTTTTCCTTCTTAAAAAAATTGTTTAAATTAGTTTTCACCCCAAAGTTTAATCTCATCTTCTATGTATTTAAAATTTTTAGTTTCTACAGTATCAGCTTAAAGACACATCAAAAGAATTTCATGCCAAACTTTTAACTGTAACATTTAAAAACTTTAGGAAAAACTTACCTGAAAATATGATCAATTTCATATGTTAAGAAGTTTGAGATCCACAGTTTAATATTATCCTTTATTAATTCTTCCTTTACAGCACATTGAAAATCAGTCCTAAACCCAAGCACAGGCAATGGTGAGATGGTCTGGGAGATATGGTTGAATTTCTAAAACCATCATGGACTCATTCAGAGAATCTACCATGTTTGTCATTCCAGTACTTCCAATTATTTGTCCTCTTTAGGCTGACCCAAAACTGAAGTCTTCATTATAATAAAGCATATTTAAGTAAAGCTCTTTTTTTAAAAATGACTTTGATTCTTCCTCCATAATAGTAAAACTATCAGCTGGAATGTGAGCTCCCTGGTCAATTGGTATCATGTGGCACAACTTTTTGACACCTTTTAAAAAAAATTCTGAATAAAATGGTTGTTTTAGGCATCCTTAAAAACATTTTTTTTAAGGGCCAGCACCTGCTTCAAAAATGAGTTTTAAACAGTAAGATGACTCAAGAGATAGTAGTACTCTACTATCCTAAGATCCTAAAAGCCATTCTCTGAGGAATTCCTAGTGCTTAGTAGACTATAAATTTCAAAACAGTACACTAAGAGGTAGGTGGTGTTATCTCCACATGACGGCCTGAGGCAAGGACAGTTCAGTTCCATGGCTTGTCACTGGGAAGACAGCAAGAGATGTTTGAGTCCCAGCTGAAGTTTCCCTAGTCCACTTCCTACCAGAAATATTTAGTACAAAGCATTCCCTTTTCTTCGGTGGTTTTGAAAAATAACAAGATCTGTGACTTCTCAAATTTAATAGGGTAGTATTTTTCATGAAGGGGTATTTCATTATTTACAGGCTTATAAAATGTTGCATTTATATTTCTAGAAAAGATCTGGTAACCACCACCCCCCCCATAAAAACCAAGTAATTACACGAAGTACACTTCAAAAGGGAAGGCCTCCACAGAATCTTGGAATTTTTTCCTCTCTTAAGTCGTTGCATAGCAGAGCTTTGCTATACTCTACTTTCTCCTTGACTTTTCTGTCGCGAGTCTTCAAAAATTTCCCTCCACTGCCACTTCCCCACGAGAGGAAAAAGCTTCATGTACCTTTTCAGGATTCTGAGGTTTTTGTATCTTATTGACGGTCTGAAAAGGCTTAATAAAACATGACTGCCTAACCGTAATGATCTGAGTAAGTGTGAGGTTTGCCCTGAATAACCAGGTAAGTTATAATGGGGTACATGTAGGCAACGGCACGATCTCACTTAAGCTCACATTGCCCTTGAAGAAGCCTGTTCACATTACTGTGAATATTCAGAGGTAGAAATAGGATCCCGTTTATCCTTTCTTCAGCATCACCTTTTCAGAAAAAAATTATCCATTTAGACACTTGAGCTCTAGGAATATTCTGCAGGGATGTTTCTTCAACTCAAGTATAACGCATGTGTTGGAAAGTAAAGAGCCATTCTTAAACCGGGGAAGGTACACTGCACTGCCTCTTCTCCCGCTTGGATGGAGAACCATGTGCAAAGCAGCACAGCAATCATGCAGTACCTGGGGCTGACCGCCAACCTGTCAGGACTAGCCTCATTTTAAGAGGTCGATTTGGTAGTTTTTCCTGTTGATCTACATGTCATTCATACCACAGCTTTCTGCCAGACTAGTACATAGGAAAGAAAAGAATAGTATTTTTTAAATAAGTAAATAAAGAGGAGAGGGCTATAAATTTTTTATAACTTGCTATTATTTGGTCCTTTATGCCAGTTAAATACCTCTTTGTCCTTGAATCCAGATGGTCTCTCTCTAGTTTCTATCTATAGTAACTACAGCTCTGATTATTAGCAATATAAAATGCCTATACTTTATTGAAGTTGATACTTACTAGAGGACTGACAAGAGGAAAAAGAACCCTAATTTTGTGATAAAATAGCAAGTTCAATGCTTAGCTAAGCCAAGCCCCATGTTCACATTAACTTGATAAAGAAAATAACCACAAAAGAGAGCAGAGGTTTCACGTCTGGTGTACTCCAGTGGTGGCACTTGGAAATCATATTTCTAATGGAGAATCAACTGGTTCTTTCACAGTATGTTGGAATGAGCAAAGTATCTGGATTACTTATTCTGCATTAAAAGGAAGTCACTGAGAAAGAAATAAGAATTAAATATTCCAGCCCTGAAATAATATCATACAGAAAATAATCAGACGTATGAAGAAATTCTATAGATAATTTGCCTGAGAAATTAGGAAAAGAATTTGTTACATATTTTTATTTCACCAGTACCATGCTATAAAATTCTTCTTTTTTTTTTCCTGCCTGGCTTATTATTTTTTGTTTGTTTATAATTTATTTTGGTATCATTAATCTCCAATTACATCTGCAATATTATGGTTATTAAACTACCCCCTTCATCAGGTCCCACCCACCAACCCCATTACAGTCATTCTCCATCAGCATAGTGAGATGCTATCGGATCACTACTTGTCTTCTCTGAGTTGTACAGCCTTCCCCATGCCCCCCCAACATTACATCTGCTAATCATAATGACCCTTTTCCCCCCTTGTCCCTCCTTTCCCACCCATCCTCCCCAGTCCCTATCCCTTTGGTAACTGTTAGTCCATTCTTGGGTTCTGTGAGTCTGCTGCTGTTTTGTTCCTTCAGTTTTTTTCTTTGTTCTTATACTCCACATATGAGTGAAATCATTTGATACTTGTGTTTTTCGGCTTGGCTTATTTCACTGAGCATAATACCCTTTAGCTCCATCCATGTTGTTGCAAATGGTAGGATTTGTTTTCTTCTTACAGCTGAATAATATTCCATTGTGTATATGTACCACCTCTTCTTTATCCATTCATCTACTGATGGACACTTACATTGCATCCATTTCTTGGCTATTGTAAATAATGCTGCAACAAACATAGGGGTGCATCTGTCTCTTTAAAATTGGGCTGCCGCATTCTTAGGGTAAATTCCTAGGAGTGGAATACCTGGGTCAAATGGTATTTCTATTTTGAGTTTTTTGAGGAACCTCCATACTGCTTTCTACAATGGTTGAACTAATTTGCATTCCCACCAGCAGTGTAGGAGGGTTCCCTTTTCTCCACATCCTTACCAACATTTGTTGTTGTTTGTGTTATGGACTTTGGCCATCCTCACTGGTGTGAGGTGCTATCTCATTGGGGTTTTAATCTCATTTCTCTGATGACTAGCGATGTGGAGCATCTTTTCATATGCCTGTTGGCCATCTGAATTTCTTCTTTGGCGAAGTGTCTATTCATATCCTCTGCCCATTTCTTAATTAGATTATTTGTTTTTGGTTTGTTCAGCTGCGTGAGTTCTTTATGTATTTTGGACGTCAACCCCTTATCGGATACGTCATTTATCAATATATGCTCCCATACTGTAGGATGTCTTTTTGTTCCACTGATGGTGTCCTTTGCTGTACAGAAGCTTTTTAGTTTGATATAGTCCCACTTGTTCATTTTTGCTTTTGTTTCCCTTGCCCAGGGAGATATGTTCATGAAGAAGTCGCTCATGTTTATGTCCAAGAGATTTTTGATTTTTGCCTATGTTTTTTTCTAAGAGTTTTATGGTTTCATGACTTATATTCAGGTCTTTGATCCATTTTGAGTTTACTTTTGTGTATGGGGTTAGACAGTAATCCAGTTTCATTCTCTTACATGTAGCTGTCCAGTTTTTCCAACACCAGCTGCTGAAGAGGCTGTCATCTCCCCGTTGTATATCCAAGGCTCCTTTATCAAATATTAATTGACTGTATATGTTTGGGTTAATGTTTGGATTTTCTATTCTGTTCCACTGGTCTGTGGGTCTGGTTTTGTCCAATACCAAATTGTCTTGATTACTGTGGCTTTGTAGTAGAGCTTGAAATCAGGGAGCATAATTCCCCCTGTTTCATTCCTCCTTCTCAGGATTGCTTTGGCTATTCGGGGTCTTTTCTGGTTCCATATGAGTTTTAGAATTATTTGTTTCAGTTCATTGAAGAAAGCTGTTGGTATTTTGATAGAAATTCCGTTGAATCTGTAGATTGCTTTAGGTAGTATAGCCATTTTGACAATATTTATTCTACATAGCCAAGAGCATGGGATGAATTTCCATTTGTTAGTGTCCTCTTTAATTTCTCTTAGAGGAGTGTCTTGTAGTTTTCAGAGTATAGGTCTTCCACTTCCTTGGTTAGGTTTATTCCTAGGTATTTTATTCTTTTTGAGGCAATTGTGAATGGAATTGTTTTTCTGATTTCTCTTTCTGTTAGTTCATCGTTAGGTATAGGAAAGCAACAGATTTCTGTGTGTTAATTTTGTATCCTGCAACTTTGCTGAATTCAGATATTAGTTCTAGTAGTTTGGGAGTGGAGTCTTTAGGGTTTTTTATGTACAATATCATGTCATCTGCAAATAGTGACAATTTGACTTCTTTACCAATCTGGATGCCTTGTATTTCTTTGTTTTGTCTGACTGCCGTGGCTAGGACCTTCAGTATTATGTTGAATAACAGTGGAGAGAGTGGGCATCCCTGTCTTGTTCCCGATCTTAGATGAAAAGCTTTCAGCTTCTTGCTGTTAAGTATGATGTTAGCTGTGGGTTTGTCATATATGGCCTTTATGATGTTGAGGTACTTGCCCTCTATACCCATTTAGTTGAGAGTTATAATCATGAATGGATGCTGAATTCTGTCAAATGCTTTTTCAGCATCTATGGAGATGATCATGTGGTTTTTGTTCTTCTTTTTGTTGATGTGGTGGATGACGTTGATGGATTTTCGAATGTTGTACCATCCTTGCATCCCTGGGATGAATCCCACTTGATCATGGTGTATGATCCTCTTGATGTATTTTTGAATTCGGTTTGCCAATATTTTGTTGCGTATTTTTGCATCTCTGTTCATCGGGGATATTGGTCTGTAATTTTCTTTTTTGGTGAGGTCTTTGCCTGGTTTTGGTATTAGAGTGATGCTGGCTTCATAGAATAAGTTTGGAAATGTTCCCTCCTCTTCTTTTTTTGGAAAACTTTATGGAGAATGGTGTTATTTCTTCTCTATATGTCTAGTAGAATTGAGAGGTGAATCCATCTGCCCGGGGGGTTTTGTTCTTGGGTAGTTTTTTGATTACCGATTCAATTTCGTTGATGGTGATTGGTCTGTTTAGTTTTTCTGTTTCCTGCTTGGTGAGTCTTGGAAGGTTGTATTTTTTTAAGAAGTTGTCCATTTTTCTAGGTTTTCCAGCTTGTTAGCATATAGATTCTCATAATATTCTCTTATAATTCTTTGTATTTCTGTGGGGTCCGTCATTATTTTTCCTTTCTCATTTCTGATTCTGTTTATGTGTGTAGATTCTGTTCTTCTCTTAATGAGTCTGGCTAGGGGTTTATCTATTTTGTTTATTTTTTCAAAGAACCAGCTGTTGGTTTCATTGATTTTTTTCTATTCTTTTATTCTTCTCAATTTTATTTATGTCCCTCCTTTTGGTGACTTTGGGCCTCATTTGTTCTTCTTTTTCCAATTTCAGTAATTGTGTCTTTAGACTATTCATTTGGGAATGTTCTTTCTTTAGATAGGCCTACATTGCAATATACTTTCCTCTTAGAACTGCCTTTGCTGCGTCCCACAGAAGTTGTGGCTTTGTGTTGTTGTCGTCATTAGTCTCCATATATTCTTTGATTTCTGTTTTGATTTGGTCGTTAACCCATTGATTAATTAGGAGAATGCTGTTAAGTCTCCATGTATTTGTGAGCCTTTTTGTTTTCTTTCTAAAATTTGTTTCTAGTTTTATACCTTTGTGATCTGAGAAGTTGGTTGGTAGGATTTCAATATTTTTGAATTTACTGAGGTTCTTTTTGTGGCCTAGTATGTGGTCTATTCTGGAAAATGTTCCATGTGCACTTGAGAAGAATGTGTATCCTGCTGCTTTTGGGTGCAGAGTTGTGTAGATATCTGTTAGGTTCATCTGTTCTAGTGTGTTATTCAGTGCCACTCTGTCCTTACTTATTTTCTGTCTGGTTGATCTGTCCTTTGGGGTGAGTGGTGTGTTGAAGTCTCCTAAAATGAATGCATTGCTGTCTATTTCCTCCTTTAATTCTGTTAGTATTTGTTTCACATATGCCAGCGCTCCTGTGTTGGGTGCATATTATTTATAATGGTTATATCCTCTTTTTGGACTGACCCCTTTATCATTATGTAATGTCCGTCTTTATCTCTTGCTACTTTCTTCATTTTGAAGTCTATTTTGTCTGATACAAGTACTGCAACACCTGCTTTTTTCTCTTTGTTGTTTGCATGAAATATCTTTTTCCATGCCTTCACTTTTAGTCTGTGTATATCTTTGGGTTTGAGGTGAGTCTCTTGTAAGCAGCATATAGATGGGTCTTGCTTTTTTATCCATTCTATTACTCTGTGTCTTTTGATTGGTGCATTCAGTCCATTTACATTTAGGGTGACTATCGATAAATATGTACTTATTGCCATTGCTGGCTTTAGATTCGTTGTTACCAAAGGTTCAAGGGTTGCTTCTTTACTATATAACTATCTAACTTAACTTTCTCGTTAAGTTATTGTAAACACAGTCTGATGTTTCTTTATTTCTCTCCCTTCTTATTCTTCCCCCTCCATTCTTTATATATTAGGTGTTTTATTCTTTGCTTTTAGTTAGTATTTGTATGGTCTGCCTTCTTTGGTATGATTTTATTTTCTCTGGTGACATCTTTTTAGCCTTAGGAGTGCTTCCCTCTAGAGCAGTCCATTTAAGATATTCTGAAGAGGTGGTTTATGGGAGGCAAACTCTCTCAGCTTTCACTTGTCTGGAAATTGTTTAATCCCTCCATCCTATTTAAATGATAACCGTGCTGGAAACAATATTCTTGGTTCGGGGCCCTTCTGTTTCATTATGTTAAATATAGCATGCCATTCTCTTCTGGCCTGTAAGGTTTCTGTTGAGGTGTCTGATGATAATCTGATGGATTTTCCTTTGTAGGTGATATTTTTTCTCTCTTAGCTGCCTTTAATACCCTGTCCTTATCTTTGATCTTTGCCATTTTAATTATTATGTGTCTTGGTGTTGTCTTCCTTGGGTCCCTTGTGTTGGGAGATCTGTGGGCTTCTGTGGACTGCGAGACTATTTCCTTCCCCAGCATGGGGAAGTTTTCAGCAATTATTTCTTCAAAGACACTTTCTATCCTTTTTTCTCTCTCTTCTTCCTCTGGTACTCCTATAATGTGAATATTGTTCCGTTTGGATTGGTCACACAGTTCTCTTAATATTCTTTCATTCCTAGAGGTCCTTTTATCTCTCTCTGCCTCAGCTTCTCTGTATTCCTGTTCTCTGATTTCTATTCCATTAAAAGTCTCTTGCATCTTGTCCAGTCTGCTGCTAAGCCCGTCAATCGCTTGTGTCATTTCTGCATTGTCTTTCCTCACTTCCCTCACTTCCTCCCTCAGCTCTTGCATATTTCTCTGTAGATCCATCAGTATGGTTATGACTTTTATTCTGAATTCTTTTTCAGGAAGATTGTGCATTTCCATCCCTTCAGACTCCCTCTCTGGTGTCTGGGTCTGGATAAGCTTTGTTTGTACCATATTCCTCTGTCTTTTCATGGTGATAGAAGTGGTTGCTGGTAGGTGCCATGTATGTCATCTGGGCTCTTTAAGACTTTAAAAAAAAGAGAGAGAAAAAAGGAAAGAAGAGAAAGGAAAGAGAAAGAAAAGAAAGAAAAGAAAAGAAAAGAAAAGAAAAGAAAAGAAAAGAAAAAAGAAAAGAAAAGAGAAAAAAAAACCACCACCAACAAAAAAACGCCTGCCAGGCGTGGATTCTGTGTGGATGCTGTAGGTGGCGCTGTTTCTCCGCTATACTGCAACTGCGTCCACGCCACTCCACAGGGCCTTTGTAGCTCTGGCCAGGGCTGGAACGAATGGGAGGCTGCTGATCTCTGTGGGAAATCTCAGTGCGGCTACTTTTTCCCAGTCGCCAGGTAAGTGGTCCAAAATTCCCCAGGACTCCCAGCCTGCTGGGCTGAGTGTGCTGGGATGATCCTGCTCCTCCGTTGGGCCCCTGTCTGTTTAAGACCACTAAAAAAAGCGCGTGCTTTTCTTTTGTCCCAGGGAGCCAGCTGCGAGGATCCGGTGCGTTCCCCGGCGCAGATCCTGCACCTTCTGTCTCTCCAATCTCTGATACACCGCCCGATGTGTGTCAGTGCTCCAGGCGCAGATCACCAGGGCTGGTTATTTCGTGGGCCTGTACTTCCACTCCCTCCTGGCTCTGAATCCTCTCCTCCTGCCAGTGCGCTGGGGTGGGGGAGTGCTCAGTTCCCGCTGGGACATGACTCCATATCTTACCCGCCTCGTGGGGTGCCTAGTCCTCTCAGGTATAGATGCAGGCTGGGTGCTGTCCTGTATCTTCTGGTCTCTGTTTTAGGAATAGTTGTATTTGTTGTATTTTCATAAATATATATGGTTTCAGGAGGAGATTTCCGCTGCCCTGCTCCCGCCGCCTTCTTCCCGGAACTACATAAACTTATTCTTAAAGCACTTTAAAAGAGGGCCACTCCAAGATCAAAAAGTGGGGAGGTGAATTTTAGGCATATGTATAAAACAAATATTTTTACTATCATGAAAACATTGATATTTACGGAACAAATATTTCCATAAAACATGTGCATTGCATTTACTTTACGAAATTTCCCTTTAGGCATTAAACTAGTCAATTAGCATTTTCCCCAAGTTATTATTTGAAGTTATCAATGACAAGATTTGATTTTAGGAAAATCGGGGCTTTCATGAAGACATCAGAATTAAAGAACAGGAGGTAATGCTCATCCTGATTTTTAATTTCTTTGACAAAGGGAACCATTAAATTTTATCAGCATTAGCATACAGCACATTTAATAACACTGAGTGGTATTTCTGTTCTTGCCCTATAATTTTTTCTTGGCAGAATGAATATATCTAGAATTGGATTTAAAGGACAGCAAACTCAGATCCTGTCCCTGAGCGGAAAGCTAAAAGAAAAGCTAATATAAATTGTCTATGACTATATACCCTTTACAGAGTTTAAGAGTAAAGCCATAGGAAGGAGAATGACATGTCACAGTCAGTAGATACTTAGTAATTCCTCTAGAATGAACCACTTTTGACAAGCACACATAAAGCCCCTCTGTTGGCAGCTCAAGGAACTACTGTCAGGGGGAGAAGAACTTATTCATTCATCAGTCAGCCAGCAATCCTTCACCATTCACTTACTCAGTATCATATAATCAATGCTCAATGCCATGGATATATTAGTGAATAAAATGTGGCCTCTGTTCCTAGGCAGCTTCTACTTCTAAAAAAGTGTACACCGTAAGGAAACGAGAACAATGGTAGGATTATACACAGAGTTTTATGAGAATAGCAAGAAGAATCCAACCTGAAGCGTGAGAGGCATGGTGCAGGAGGTTAGAACAGTCCTCACAGGCTTTCTGGAAGAATTTGTGGCGGAATTGAGTCTTAAAGGCCATGTACTGGTAGAGGCGAGGACAGCCAAGAGCAAGCTCATTCCAGACAGAGAGAACAGCACAGTGCTGACAAACTCCAAGCAGTTCTGTTTTATTATTGGATAAAAAAGATAAAATAAGGAAACAGTGGATTTTATCCTACAGGGAAGGGTAAACTTTTTTTGTGATGGGCATAGAGAGCCATAAGGCTTCAGCTCAGGTCCATGCAAGCAGCCATGGCTAGAATGAAAATGAGTAGGCATATGGACTAATACAATGTTATTTATGGGCATTGCAACTGTCATTTTGCATAATTTTCACGTGATGAAATTCTGTTCTCTTTTTTACTTTTATTTTTTTATTTCATGTTTTCCCATGTAGATGTAAAAAATTATATATATTGTGCACTCATGAAATAAACATATAATTAAAAATGAATTTGTTTTATACATTCTGTACAAGAGTTAAAAATGGATTTATGGACCTAAATTACAATCACACAAGGTCCTGTATTACTCATATGGCTTTTTTTTCGCAATTATTAATATACAATTACATAGCAACATTATGGTTACTGGACTCCCCCTATTATCAAGTCTGCACCACATACCCCATTGCAGTCACTGTCTATCAGCGTAGTAAGATGCTACAGAGTCACTACTTCTCTTCTCTGTGTTCCCTGTAGCCCCCCAACCAACCCCCACCCCCGCTACATTATGTGTGCTAATTGTAATACCCCTGATTCCCCCTTAACCCTTCCTTCCCACCCATCCTCCCCAGTCCCTTTCCCTTTGGTAACTGTTAGTCCATTCCTGGGTTCTGTGAGTCTGCTGCTGTTTTGTTCCTTCAGTTTTTGCTTTGTTCTTATACTCCACAGATGAGTGAAATCATTTGATACTTGTCTTTCTCTGCCTGGCTTATTTCACTGAGCATAAGACCCTCTAGCTCCATCCATGTGGTTGCAAATGGTAGGATTTGCTTTCTTCTTCTGGCTGAATAAAATTCCATTATGTATATGTACCACATCTTCTTTATCCATTCATTTACTGATGGACACTTAGGTTGCATCCATTTCTTGGCTATTGTAAATAGTGCTGTGATAAAGATAAGGGTGCATATATCTTTTTCAAACTGGGCTGCTGCATTCTTAGGGTAAATTCCTAGGAGTGTAATTCTGGGGTCAAATGGTATTTCTATTTTGAGTTTTTTGAGGAACCTCCATACTGCTTTCTACAATGGTTGAACTAATTTGCATTCCCACCAGCAGTGTAGGAGGGTTCCCCATTCTCCACATCCTTGCCAACACTTGTTGTTGTTTGTGTTTTGGATGGCGGCCATCCTAACTGGTGTGAGGTGATATCTCATTGTGGTTTTAATTTGGATTTCTCTGATGATTAGCGATGTGGAGTATCTTTTCATGTGCCTGTTGGCCACCTGAATTTCTTCTTTGGAGAAGTGTCTGTTCAGCTCCTCTGCCCATTTTTTAATTCGCTTATTTCCTTTTTGTTTGTTGAGGTGCGTGAGCTCTTTATATAATTTGGATGTCAACCCCTTATGGGATATGTCATTTATGAATATATTCTCCCATACTGTAGGATGTCTTTTTGTTCTACTGATGGTGTCCTTTGCTGTACAGAAGCTTTTTAGTTTGATATAGTCCCATTTGTTCATTTTTGCTTTTGTTTCCCTTGCCCGGGGAGATATGTTCATGAAGAAGTTGCTCATGTTTATGTCCAAGAGATATTTGCCTATATTTTTTTCTAAGAGTTTTATGGTTTCATGACTTACATTCAGAGTAATCATCAATAATCCATTTTGAGTTTACTTTTGTGTATGGGGTTATGAAATTCTATTCTTTAAAAATTTTTTTCAAACACTTAAAAATATAAAAGCATTTAAAGACCTATACCCTGAAAACTACAAGACATTCTTAAGAGAAATTAAAGAAGATATCAATAAATGTAAATGCATCCCATGCTCATGAATAGGAAGAATTAATATCGTCAAAATTGTCATCCTGCCTAAAGCAATCTACAGATTCAATGCAATCCCTATCAAAGTATCAACAGCATTCTTCAATAAACTAGAGCAAATAGTTCTAAAATTCATATGGAACCACAAAACACCCTGAATAGCCAAAGCAATCCTGAGAAGGAAGAATAAAGTGAGGAGGATTACACTCCCCAACTTCAAGCTCTACTACAAAGCCACAGTATCAAGACAATTTGGTACTGGCACAAGAACAAACCCATAGACAAATGGAACACACTAGACAATCCAGATATAAACTCAAGCATATATGGTCAATTAATATACGATAAAGGAGCCGTGGATCTACAATGGGGAAATGACAGTCTCTTCAACAACTGGTGTTGGCAAAACTGGACAGCTACATGCGAGAGAATGAAACTGGATTACTGCCTAACCCCATACACAAAAGTAAACTCAAAATGGATCTAAGAGCTGAATGTAAGTCATGAAACCATAAACCTCTTAAAAGAAAACATAGGGAAGGACTTCCGGGAAGATGGTGACGTGAACAGACCGGCAGAAAAATTCCTCCCAACATTATATTTATTCACGAAAACACAGCAAATACAACTATCCCTAAAAGAGAGACCAGAATACACAGGAAAGTGCATAGCGTAAGGTACACCTGAGAGAACTTGGCAGCCGGTGAGGCAGACAAGATACGGAGCCGC
>JAQQAC010006877.1:6523415-6563047 GCA_029783875.1 Phataginus tricuspis | reverse complement strand
AAAAAAAAAAGAAAAGAAAACATAGGCAAAAATCTCTTGAATATAAACATGAGCAACTTTTTCTTGAATGCATCTCCTCAGGCAAGGGAAACAAAAGCAAAAATGAACAAGTGGGACTACATGAAGCTAAAGAGTTCTGTACAGCAAAGGACAGCATCAACAGAACAAAAAGGCATTCTACAGTATGGGAGAATATATTTGTAAATGATATATCTGCCAAGGGGTTAACATCCAAAATATATAAAGAACTTACATGCCTCAACAACCAAAAAGAAAATAATCAGATTAAAAAATGGGCAGAGGATATGAACAGACACTTCTCCAAAGAAGAGAGTCAGATGGCCAACAGGCACATGAAAAGATGCTCCACATCACTAATTATCAGGGAAATGCAAATTAAAACCACAGTGAGATATCACCTCACACCAGTTAGGATGGCCAACATAGAAAAGACTAGGAACAACAAATGCTGACAAGGATGCGGAGAAAGGGGAACCCTCCTACACTGCTGGTGGGAATGTAAAGTAGTTGAACCACTTAAGAAAGCAATATGGTGGTTCCTGAAAAAACTAAAAATAGAAATACCATTTGACCCAGCAATTTCACTCCTTGGAATTTACCTAAAGAATACAATACAACTTCTCAGATTCAAAAAGACATATGCACCCCAATGTTTATTGCAGCACTATTTGCAATAGCCAAGATATGGAAGCAACCATCATCAGTAGATGAATGCATAAAGAAGAGGTGGTACATATACACAATGGAATACTATTCAGCCATAAGAAACAAATCCTACCATGTGTAACAACATGGATGGAGCTAGAGGGTATTATGCTCAGTGAAATAAGTTGGGCAGAGAAAGACAAATACCAAATGACTTCCCTCATTTTTGGAGTATAACAATGAAGCAAAACTGAAGGAAAAAAACAGCAGCAGAGTCATAGACTCCAAGAAGAGACTAGTGGTTACCAAAGGGGAGGGGTGGGGGAGGGTGGGTGGGGAGGAGGGAGAAGGGGATTGAAGGGTATTATGATTATTACACATGGTATGGGGGGGGTCATGGGGAAGACAGTGTAGCACAGAGAAGACAAGTAGTGATTCTGTGGTATCTTATTACACTGATGGATAGTGACTGCAATGGGGTATCGGGGGGGACTCAATAACATGGGTGAATGTAGTAACCACATTGTTTTTCATGTGAAACCTTCATAAGAGTGTATATCAATGACACCTTAATAAAAAAATGTAAAAGCATTTGTAACACTGTCTGTAGAAAAATAGGTGTTAGGCTGTAAGGCAAAAATGGGTCACCATGGAAGGCATCTAAACAAGGATTTGGCATGATTTAGCTTTCTTGGTAGGGAGTCCATTCTGGCAGGACTGGGAAGATAGGTTTGAGAGAGCAGGACAAGAGAAAGGAGGACACAGAGCTGTCATTTCTTTCCACGTGAAAAGAGGCAGGCATGGTTTGCCTCGTAGAACACTTAGTCATAGATCAGTTAATACTAGAATATCCCCAAAGTGTCCCTCCCCTCCCCCATGATCGCCCACCCCTTTCTGTCACTGTGCCTTCTCCTCCATCCCACCATGCCATCCCAAGTACATGCCATGGCTGCCTGCTGGGGTCAAGTTCTTCCAACAGAACGCAGGACAGGGAACTCTGCTGAAGGCGTGACCCCCTCGGCCCCACTTCCTGAATTTCTGGGAAGATGTTGATGGCTGAGGGAGCACTACCACAGCCTGACTTTCCTGTAAGCCCAGTACAAGCCACAGATGTGGTTATCACCTTTGGAACTTTTTTTTTCAATTTGCATATGGTAGATGAAGTGACGCTGTTTTGAAAAACTGAACTAATTGGCTTCTTTTCCTATAGCATAACCAAAGACTTTATCCCTTGGTAAATAATCTAGATTTCAAAGCATTTAAAATTAAATATGCTACAGAAATTATTTGGTATCAAAAATCACTTTTAAGTGATTAAGAACTAAAGTAGGATTATCTTTGCTAGGTTTTTCAAAACTCACAGACTATTAAAATTAAAGGAGAACCAGAGACCACACAATGAAATACAGGAGGGATTTAAAAAGTCAAAATGAACACCAGGTTCTCTTTTCCTTAAATGTTGTGTTAATTCTTCAAAGAATTGATTATGGAGCTTCTTTAACCCAACATTTGCTAGATTTAAGATGGCAGTATCATCCTAGGTTTGGTACAATACCATTTTCAAGCATTAATGTTGCTGTACTATCAATTTCACTTTAAGCTCTCAAGGCGCTTGATGCGAATAGAACTAAGCCAATGTTGTATTGTTCCAGACATGGCCCATGTTAACATCTCTCCTCCCTTCCTGTTTTACAGAGAGAGGTGATGTCACTGGCAATTGACAGGATGGTTTTATACAGCACTCTATCATTATCTGTGCTCTCAAATCCTCCCAAAATTTAGAAACATAAAATGAAGGAGAACATTGTAGTGGGAGATGTATAATAATGTGTACTTCTAAAAGAGTAAAGCCAGAGTTGACTGTAATAGTAACTCATTCTAATTAAAGCAGCTCTATAATCTTGAAAATTGCTAGTCTTTTATACCCACACAAATAGTTCAAGCTCAAGAATGACATGAAAATCTTTCAACAGGATGATATATGAAAAATTATGACAAAGCAGAAATTCACAAGAATTTAATGATTATAGATTTTTCAAAAAACAGAAAAAGAAATTAGAGTGTCACAGAAACCAGGCAATTTTGCCACATACTTTCCTGACCTATTCTGATTTTGTCATTTATGTCATGCCAAATGAAGCTTCCTAAATATGGCAAGGTGAAGATTTGCATTGGAGACTTAGCTTATCTGTTTTCATAGAACTATCAAATATCTTACTCAAATAATCGGAAAACTTAAGTAGAGATTTATTTGGAATAACTTACCTGAATTGTTCTCATTTACTGAATTTATCCAATCACTCATCAGGAATATATGAAGATTTTTTAAGGTGTGAAGCACTGGCTGGGTATTAAGAGTGATTACGATGATTATAGTCATGATGATGATAATAGCCATTCCTTAGAGATACTCACGATGTACCACACCTTACATGAAATACTTCAACTCGATTGCCTCATTTAATCTTAATTTTTCACAGTTGGTACTGTTATCCCCTTTTCACAGATGAAGAAACTGAGACATAGGATGCAATAATAACTGACAGGCACACCACTAGAAAGTGGTAGACTTGGGATTTGAACTTGGGGCTTTCTTTTCCATAGTTCATTCTATTATATACACTTATCTGTATATACATGACAAAAAAAGTTGAAGATGGCATGGCCTTTCCATGTTTGGAAAAGTTACAACAAAAGAAAAATTCTAAGGCATATATAGGATCATCATGCTGAAGGGGATCACACAGATATCTAGTAAAAACTCTCACTTTGCAGAAAAAAAATTGAGACCTACCTAGGACAGAATGCCTGACAGCATGCAATGGAGTGCAGAAGCACGTTACTCTTTAGGCTACTATCTGAGTCCAGGTCCTCACTTGAACTATTAAAATAGCATCATACTATGTCCCTCTACCTGCAGTTCCATTCTTTTTTCTCTCAAGATTGTATTTCTAAAACTCAGATCTGTTCATGTCAAACTACTTAAACTCTTCCAAATGCTTTCTTCTTCCTGCTTCCTGGAGGCCCAGCTCTGCCTTAAACACCAATCTATCCCACCGACTCCAGCTCCACCACTGCTCCAGCTGGTCAATAATCCACTTCCACAGTCCTTTTGTTCAGATTCCTTTCCTTACGTGTTTGAACATGCTCTTTCCCATGTCTAAAATACTCTTTTCCTTTCCTAGTTTGTGAACCTGTTCATCTTCCAAGAAGCAGTCCAGATATCACTCATCACTCATTAAAGCATTTCACTCTCCAAACTGTTAGCCACTCCCTCCCTCTGCATTTTCATAATATTTCATTTATACTCAATACTAGAGACAATGACTTGCTCACCTTTTATTCTAATACCTAATGAATTACATGGATGACTCATTGCAGGTGTTAATACATGCTTGCTGACTGAACGGATAAACTCGGAGTACTATGAGTACTATGGTTTCTTGATCTCCAAAACAATTTTTGTCACAATAGCTTCCATTCAGTCTTCCAGTTCTTCCAACAAATATTTAATGTATTTCTACTTTTTGCCAGGTACTCTGCTAGGCACAAGGGTTTCAGTGGTGAAAGGGTAATAAGTTTCCTGCTCTTGTGGAGCTACTTCTAGCAAGAAATGCGGATAACAAAAAATAAACAAATAAGTGCCAGAAAAGTAATCAAAAGAGGGTAACTGAGGAAAGCCATCTTAGAAGGAGGGGTCAGAAAAACCTTCTCCAGGCACGTGATGTTTTAGTGAAGATCTCAAGGATACGATGTCCAGCCTTGTAAAGCATGGGGAAAGAGCACTTCGGGTAGAGAGAAGAGAAAGGCTGTAGACAAGGGCTCACTACGATCAAGTCTATTTATTCACTAGGCTGAGTGATTCTCAACACGACCAAATGAACACTTGCAGAAAAGACTTTGCACCCTTTCCTGCCAAAGCCTGCTCCTTCTCCTACATTCCACTCAGCGCCCAGTATCACCATTCACCCACCCAACTGCCTCAACCAGGACTGGAAGCAATGCCCTTGTTTTCTCCCTCACTCTCTTCCTTACTCAACGTATCAATTATCAAACCCCGTGAACTCCTCCGTCTTAACTTCTCTGGTGACCCACCTGGCCCTAGTTACCACCTTTGCCACAGCTTTTAATCAGACCACATGACCTTTTACTCAGACAACTGCAATAGGGTCCCAAGTGTCTTGCTGCTTGCATCCCCAATCTGTTCTTCAGACAGGTGCCAAAATATTATTATTAAAATGTGCATCACGTTTTTCCCTTTAAAGCCACCAATGGCTCCCCACATTCACAGGCAAAAGTCCAGACTTCTGTGAAGCCGTCTAATATTTCATCTTTTGCTGCCCTTCTGCCTTACCTTTTGCTAATAACCCTCTTTTTCTTGTGCTTCATACTTCACCCACACCAAACTACTTATACTTTGCTTCAACTCTTTATGTGGTTTCAAAGCTCCACACTTGGGCTCACTGCTCTCTGCTTCAAATGCCTTTCATCTTTTGAGTCCAGTTCACAAACTGACCTGTCACTGAAGCTCTTTGTGATCACTATGCCTCTGCCTCAAATAGAACTGAGCTTCTCCTCCTTTATGTCCCCACTGTGCCCAGGGCAGACTATTCCACAGCACTTGTGTTAGACTGATCCCATCAGTCTGGCATGATGCTTGCCATTGGTCCACAATTCATAGACTATTTCTTATTAACCACCATGAGCAGACGCTATGGCTAATTGTGGGAAAAGTGGAAAAGGCACATAAAATAATCCTCGCCCTCGTAACTAATTTGTGGTCAAAACCTTTCAGTCCAAAAGTCAAAACCCTTCCAGGATTTACTGTAAAACTCACACAGTTTAAGCTAATTTAATGTTGTTTAATGTAGTTTAGGGGACATGATTTACAGAGGGCTCACCTACATTCCTGTGCTAATTTTGTATTTTTAATTTTAGGTCCTTTTTTCTTAGTGGGGGTCCCCAAATTGTATGCATTTCAGTCCCCATAAAACCTGCACCCACACCTGGTTCCAGGACTTGGATCATTATCTATGGCCAAGAATTTTTGTAAACAAAGCTTAAAGAAAAGTCAATAGTGATTTCGGGAAGGTTGGCTG
The DNA here is from genome assembly GCA_029783875.1 of Phataginus tricuspis. Classification (NCBI taxonomy): domain Eukaryota; kingdom Metazoa; phylum Chordata; class Mammalia; order Pholidota; family Manidae; genus Phataginus; species Phataginus tricuspis. Next base: position 6,557,282 of record JAQQAC010006877.1, on the reverse strand, counting down.
GTGATGACACAGGCTTCCTCCTGGGCTGGCTCCACAGTGTGGGATGGGTTGGCTCTAATGCCACCCCCTCAGTGTTCGCCTGGAGTAAAGCCTGACCAAGAGTCTCCTGTGGTCTGTCTCCTCTCCTACCATCCACAACCCCCAAAAGAGGAGTGAATCAGAAAACAAGGAAGGAGAAGAAAGATGACAAGCACTTTAAGAATAGCAGAATACCATGGTTCCGAGCTACTAACAGGAAACGCATCACGCTGGCTTCTCAGTGTCAGCAAGCTCACACTGATCCTGTGACATGACGACAGTTTCAGAGTAAAGCATGTTTGTGTGGCTGGGAAGTGAGAAGAGGGAAGCTAGAAGCAGGAGAAAAAGGGAGGAAGGACGTATGACAAAGGTAAAACATTACTAATAAGAGCCCCATCCTTCCTGTGTCACTGAGGCCTCCTGAGCACTGACAAAGGAATATGGGCTGGGATCCCTTCATCCACATTCCTGCTCCCTACCCCTTCAGCGTTTCCTTCAGAAGCAAGTCAGTCCCTAGTACGACAGCTCTAGGTGGCAAAAGGGAGAAAGGGTAATGCATGGATGGCCAGCATGGTGGGGGCGGGGGCGCCCTGCAGTTCCTGGTCTGGCTTGGGCAGGATTCAGACCCTTTGAGGCCCCAAGAACAGAAAAAGACTATGGGGCCACCACTGCTCCCATTATGTAATCCAAATAACACCTGAATGTTTTTAAATGACATATAACTTCCTGTATGCTGAAATCAGGATATCATTTTTCTACATTTTGTGATTTTTACATTTTAGACAAGCTGGTTAGAGCTGAACTGCTCTTTCTGTCTCTCTCTCTCTCCCTTCTTCCTCCCTGACATATATTTGGTTTGCCTATCCTAACACCATCCTAGCCCTTACCGATGGTGTGACCTTGGGAGAATTCATTCTCACTCGGAGTCTGGTTACTCATCTGTAAACTTGGGAGGTCATGTTCCTTTAATCCCTATGAGTCTATCAAAGGTCATTCTCTTTCATCTTTCAAAGCAAAATAACAATTTAAAATGCTTGTGCTTTGGCTTATACATCCTACTGACTTGTAGAGAGTAGAGAAGTCCAGTCTGTATGAGAGGACATCTTCTGTATGCAGGGAGACATCCAATCATACTCATTGTGCAAATATTTACTGAATATCTACCACTTCACAGCTGCTGAGTGTACAGTGAAGAGTGAGGCAGATATACTCCTCACCTTGTCCAGCTCACCTCTGTGGAGATGACAGTCTTACTGAATACAGTGGTGGAGCCTGGGATCAACCCACATGTCTCGTTCCAGAATTTACCCTTTGAATCATGATCTCGTATGCTGGTGAAGAACCTGACTCTGTTGGTAGGTGGCCTGGGTTCCAATTCCAGTTTTGTCACTTCCTTGCTCAATGAGCTCAATCAAGTTTCTTAACCTTTCTGTCCTGCCATACCTTTGTCTTTAAAACTAGGCTAACAAGAGCAAGCTCACATTGCCTAAAGCGTATCTCCTGACACATTCCATTATTGGCATGACTGTTCTGCCGGACGTTCTGCTGCTGCTCAGGGGCAGAGACTGGTTTTGGCCAACAAGAGAAGGATGATTCTCTCCCTAGCGTGTCTCTTACTCTGGCATCTAGATTAAGCAGTATTATCCTAATGCATGCTGAGTTTTTAGAGAAAACAGGTTTTTCAATTTTTACTAAAGACCCACTCTGTCCTCTCCCAGCCCCCAAATCCCCTATGGTCAAAAAAGTATCCTTGGGGGCTTAAATTAGATCATGAGTAAAGGTAACCCATATTTGATCTGTACCTTTGTCCTCTCTGAGCTCCCCAACATCTTCCCGCTGCCCTCAAATAATGAATTCACTTCACAAAAAAATATTGCTGAGAAATGTGAACTGCTTACAGAAGATTTTATGGACAAAGGGAAGAGAGAGTTAAGAACACATGCTCTACAGATGACCACTTAAAAATTCCTCACAGACATTTTCCCACTTTTCTTCTCCAGATTACCCTTTCCTGCCAGGTTCCCAGAAAAGGTGCCATTCTCCCCCCCCACCCTCTCCATGCCCCTTCCTAGGCAGAACCCAGCCTCATAGTTCCTCTCCTCCAAATACCAAGGCCCACACTCATTAGAAGGTAGTGGTGGGGGGGGGGGATGTTATAAATACCAGCAAAAATTTCTGTTACACAAGTATCAGATGACTCTCCATATTCAAAAAAACCCACCAGCCCATCACTAAGAAAGCGTCATTGGATAAGATTTGTCTGCCATCTGCCTCTTCCTTTAGAATTAGTCCTGCACTAAAAGGCTCCTCGGCCTGGCTCATACAATAGCCTGCAGCCAGGCCAGCCCCCTTTCCACTTGAGGCAACCTGAACACTCCTGGGGACTAGGCTACAATACTGTTGAGATACAGATGCGGTAACAGGCTACATTTTCTTCCCTTCTTATTTCTCAAAGCAGCCTTCCAGTTTACAACTCAAAGTTGTGCTAAGTGCATTTAATTTTCACGATTTTCCTTTAGGCTTTTGGTCTTTTTAGCTCATACTTTCCACATCCCATCCCCAACAAAACTATCTGCTTCCTACATGTATTCTTTGGCACTCCCAGCCTACCTATCAATCAACATATTTCCTTGTAATTTCCTATTTTGCATGTCTTCTAGTAGACTGTAAGTTTGTGAAAACAGAGATTGGGGCTTTTGTACCCTCAGCACCCCGTACAGTTCATGACCCAATTAGGAGTTCGGTATATATTTGTTAAATTTAGGAATGAATGAACCACATAGGCTTTACTAGTGACTATTCTCATTATATAGTAATACATGCATGGTCTTCACGGCCAATCTCAAATGTAAAAAAAGTAGGATGCCAAATTTGTCACTACTAAGGATCCTTTGTGCTTTTATTAAGTTCACTCCGGTCACGGTTAACTTCAGAATTCTCTCCTTTCCAGTGATTCTGCAAGGGGCCATAAAAGATGCCATTTTGAATTTATTTCTTCTTTCATTTTCTCTCTTCTTTCTCTTGTTCCTCCTAACCATAAAGCACAGAACAAAAAAAACAAAACAACAAAACACCTACAATCTAAAGGTAAACAGACATGGGTGTCAAACCCAACTGAATAACTTACTAGATTTATGATCTTGAAAAATTAATACTTTCAGCTTCCTTTTCCTTACCTGCAAGATAAGGATATCTATATCATATCATAGGATTGTCCGAGAATTAATTGGTACAACTAGGGCCTCCTGGTTCATAATAGGCCTTTGTTTTTTTTTTTAACAAAACATGAAACCTATTTTTTTTAAACATGAAACCTATTAAACCTCTCTACTCACCCCTTCCCCATAACTCACATCATTACTCTACTCTGGAATTCAATAATCTCAAAATGCCCACCACTTGATTTTTCTGTACCTTTGCAATTTATGACAAGCTGCTGTCCCCCACCACCATTAATTTCCTCCCACCCCGGAGCTGCTTAAAAGATTTTCTTTCTGTCTTGGCATTTTGCACTTTCACTATGATGCATTTAGGCACAGATATAATTTTACTTGTCCTATTGGGGCTTCTTTAGGTTTTCTGATTTTGTAGATTGGTGTCTCTTATTGGTCAACCGTCATCTTTCCAGAAACTCTCCCTGTCCTATTCTCTGTCTTCTCTGGGGATGCTGATTAGATTTATTTTGGACTTAGCCTCTGTTTCTCTTAACCTCTCCTTTATACCTTCTTTCTCTTTTACTCACTGAGCTTGGGTAGTATCTTCAGTTCTAGAACATTGATACCCTTATGACCTGTGTCTAATTCACTACTCAACCCATACATTTGGTTCTTCATTTCACTCATATGTTTCATTTCTGTAGGCTCTGGTTGATTTTATCTGTTTTAATTATGCTTGATCTTTACTTATAATTTAAGAATTCTTTTTTATTTCTTAAAATATGTAATTCATACTTCTATTAACATATATGTCTCTCAGCTCCAAAATTTTTGCAGATTTCTCTACCTCTTGTCTGCTAGCTTTCACTCTTGGTATCTTGTTTCTTTATGTGCATTTTTTTTTTTTTTTTTTGATGAGCTGTTCATCTTCCTTGGGCCTTTATCAGTAGGAATCCTGCCTGGGAAAAGGTGAGCTCTTATAGAAGGGATTTCTACCTTTTTCTGTCCAGTGCCTTAGTGCTACCAGTCAAGGGTCTAAATCTTGGCTGAAGATTTTTCAGGCCATCCAAGGTGGGAATTCTGTCTTCAAACATATATGAAGGCTAGTTTACGGTTATGTAGTCTCAAAGGAGTTTTAAAACCCAGCTTATCATCGAGGTTTAATACAGGTAGATGTTTCTTGATATAGCTAAGGAGGAACATTGTACATGTTGCTTACAGGTTTATTTTTTGTTCACTCTTATAATAAGAGTATAACCCTTTGGTGTCCCAGTTTTGTGGAAGGTGTCTATTAAGCTTCCCATGTTAGGCAGATCCTGGGCTTTGTTTTCCATCTCCCAGAGAACTCCAAAGATAGAAAAATTAACCCTCAAGTTCATCCAGGTAAGGGAATACCCTCCATTAGATAACTCTGCTTACCTCTCTGGATTCCCATCTTCATTTAATTCATGGCCTAAGTATTCTAGCTCATGGATACAGTCAAGATTTTTTTTCAACCAACATTTTAAGTTGTTTTTAGCAACAGGCTCACTATGGGTATCCAATACACCAGGTTGCTCTTTACAGTCTGTGCAGTCTGATAGTGAGTCAAGTTGCCTGATCACCCTGCTTGATAATCAGCCTAATACAAAGTTACATGTAAATCACTATGCTGAGATGTGTATTTCAATGAGTCAGTTGCATTACCTTTCTTCACTTTTTGCCTTATGCCATACAACATTGCTGTAGAAGAAGGAAAGATAAGGAAGAAACAGTCAACAAAGAATCCTAATTTTAGACCCCTTAAAGGAGTCCAAGCCAGCTCTTAGACTGTTTTCATTGCCTTGCCCTGTTTAGGATTCTGCTGAGTTGGTCTTCACATCAGAAAAGCTGACTGTTTACAAATGTTTGAACATTTTCTCACTGACCCCATGGTTGGGTGTGCCTTTGGAATAACAAAATACTGAAAATAAGCAATGAAAAATGGAAATAGGAATATATACCTGGATTCCAGCTTGTGAATTTTTTCACAAAACTCATCCCAGGGGCCCTAAAATGGAGTCTGAGACTATTAATTGGAAGAGAAGAGAGATCACCCTATTCAACTTTCTCCTATAACTGATGAGGAAACCAAATCCCAGAGAAATTACATGACCTGTTCAGCACCACATGATAGTAGCAATTCCACATCCAGGTGTCCTGATTCCTAGGAACTGATTTCTTTCAACTATATCATGCTGTTACATTATACGCAGGTTCTGTTTCACCTGATAAAACTAAAAATGATAAACATATTTAATAAACTTGGTAGATTTTGTAAATATAGTTTATTTTGAGTATCTAAGGACAGAAATTTATGAAAAATAAGCAAAACAATCTATTGGGACTCAAAAAAAAGTAAAAACAAGTTAACAAAAACTTTCTATTATATGGTGTAGTATCTCAGTTGTCTTTACTAACTCAGTAATTGGAAAACTAGGATACATCAAAGTTACTTAGGGATGCTGTTATTTAAAGGTAAAACTTCTATTATTTACATATTCTACATTTTGAAATAAAGTTAGAAATTTATTTAGATACTTAGAAATAAATATCTTTCACCAGGCTTCACTGCCATTATCACTATTTATAAGACCCAAATAAATTATAAAGGAGCTATAGACCTATAGGTGAGGTTGAATGTGAACTGGAGAGCTGTCAGGAGTGAATCTCAGAACTTGATTAAATAAATGAGGTCAGAGCTAGAGACAGAAAGATGCGTCAAGTATGCTCATCATTATTCATGATAAGGCAGCAGCGAATCTCCTTGACTGAGGAACCATATAGGTCTCTTGGTTATTAGGAACAAAAATCACAGAAGTGATCACTTTAGGACAGCTGTGGTGGATCAGATTTGATTTATTCACTCATAACATGTGAATAATTATAGATTCAGAGTCACATATTTTTATTGTTATCAGATATTATACAATTGTAAATTTCCCTCTAGGGGAACAACAATAACTCACACTTGAGATTATTTTTGGACACATTAGAATTTTAACCTCCTATTTCAAAAACATAACCCAAGATTCCAATAGATAACCCAGGGTCTTTGTTTCCAGTACATTCCAAACTCCACAGGTTCACAGAATTTTAGTCACCTAAGAGTAATCAGATCCAGCAGAGATTTTTGTTTTCTTTTGTTTTAAGTATAGACATAGAAAGTTCACCTATCTAGTACTGGTTTTATTTCACATCTGCAAGAGATCAAAGCTGGTATGGTAAGTATCTGTGGCATGGATAAGATAGGAAATCAAAAGAATTGCATGTGTCAGGAGAGTTCACTTTTTGCATAAAATCTCACGAGCAAAAATTGAAAATGGGGTAACACATTACACATTAATAACAAGAAGTGCACAATCAACAAAATATAAAGGGGATTACTCTATGTTACTCAAACTCCAAAGAATATGGAGTAAAAGAAAGGTGAAAAAGTGTCAACATTACTAGCAAAAATTACAAAGGGCATCAAATAATATTCTAGGTAACCAGAATAACTATTAAAAGAAATATATTTCTTCCTGACAGAGCTTTTGCTCCAGAATGAACACAATGATACAGATGCTAGCAAAGAAATCATGGACACATTTTTAATACTATTGCCAAAGAAAAAAATTCCACTAACTTAACCTTCATATTTCCAAAATTTGTTTAGCTATTTTTAGGGATTTTCCTACAACTGGAAAAAAAAGGTTAATGGAAGAAACAAATCAGAGTAAAGAATTTTTAGAAAGTGGAGGAAGGATAATGAGAACAGAAGACTGAATCAGAGAGGTGAAGAATATGACAGTGCCACAACAATCTACCCATTCATTCTTTCTTTAAGAAATATTTATTGAGCATCTATTAGTATCGACTGTTCTACTAGGCACTGAGTACATGGCCGGGAACAAAACAAAGTACTTTCCTTTGGGGGTTTATATTCTAGTGCAGGACTTGGCCGACTTTTTTTTTTATAAAGGTTAGATAATAAATATTTTAGGCTTTGTGAGCTTTAGCATCTCTGTCATGACTACTTAACTTTGCTGTTATGAGTGACCAAGCTGTCACAGAAAGACAAACAAATGGCCATGTTTGTGTTCCAGTAAAATTTTATTTATTAAAACAGATGGCATCCCAATTTGGCCTTCAAGCCATAGTTTGTCAACCTTTGTTATAATTTCAGGTAATGGTAAATGCTTTGAGGAAAAGTAAAACAGGCCGAGGGGACAGAGGAATGATGTGGGGAGCTGCTGTTTTAGATTGTTAAAAGTTCTTTCTAATGACAACAAAGCCAAGAACCTGAATGAAGTGATGCTGTTGGAGAGGATGGGATCCAGTGCACAAGTGGAGGGCTTGACTCTAAGTAAGAGGGGGGATAACTCATCTCTTGTAATAGGAAAGAAAGCAAAATATAACATTACAGAGACTGGTTATAGGCACATATAGGTTGGGAGAATGTGGATGTTGATTCTGAACATTGGAAGTGAGTAAGGCTACCCTGACTACACCTAGCCTCCACTCTTAGTCTTATTTCTGTTCTCTACTCTCTAAAGACAATAAATTCAGTAAGTATTGTGGGAAGATAAGAAATCTACAGAATTTTATAGCAGAAATTTAAAAAGAGGTAAGAGATATAACTGGGGAGAAGGCAGAAGTATATTCCAAGAACGACTAGTGGATGGTGCAACAGCTTTGAGGAATATCATGTTTCCTGGACATAGGAATCGAAGGGAGCGTGTATTCTATGTGCAATGATCGTGATTACCTACAGATGGGAGGAAGTGATCTGAAGAACTTAGAAAACGTTATTAAAAGTTTTAATTTTATTTAATCAGCAAATGTCAATCCATTGGAGACCTGCAGAGTTCTGTGAAGGTGATACTTAAGGAGAAATTTTTATTGATATCTGATATATAAAGGACACCCAGCAAAGAGGCTTGCTGTTCCAGTCCAACTGGGGTCATCTCTGGCTTGTCTCACAGAAGATATCAAAGTATAAGTCAACAAGACAAATTATGTGCAAGCAAACCTCATAAAAAATTGTAATAGAGACAACTACTATATGGGAGGAAATGATATGGGTGATAGTACAGAATTGGGAACAGACATACAGAAAAAATGAACTGAATAATTAAGAATGATCAGTACATATGGAGAGCTAATTTCTAAGGTCTTATTTCATGAGAAATAAATTACAGAAATCATGTCTAGACAACAGTGATGCCTGTGTGAGTCAGGGCTAACAGTGCCTTCCTGAAATACTACATCATAACAGGTAGATACATCATGGGTGTAAACTATGTTTCAAAACAAGAGGGCACTAGGTCGCACTATCTCATTCCTTGTGCCTACTTACAGCTTGACTCAAAGCCGGCTGAAGCTCAAAACCTTTATTCTCCAAGAACAATAAACTCTGAGGGCAAAGTGTGTCAAAAGAAAGTAGTAACTGACAAGGAATCTTCATTTTTACTTTTAACATGTGAAAATAAAACCATGAGGTTTGTATGCCAACCACTGCCAACCATAGGAACAAACCCTAATTCAAGTTGATGTCTTAAAGATCAACAGTACTAGTCACACTCAAGAACAAGCCTGCCTGCCCTTCATGAAGAGCCCGTGGGTTTGAAGGGAAAGCAATGCAGAAAAGGTAGATTGAGTCACCAGCATACAGCACATATAGCCAAGAAGTTCCTTGCTCTTTTTTGGCTGAAAGACTCACTGTTGTAATCTTAAATCATGTAAATTCCAAACACTCAACTTTCTTCCATCTTGTAACAATGACCTGAGAAACCAGACCAATTTCTTTTTTTTTTATTATCAGCAGCTAACAGTAATAGATGACTAAGTTTAAAAAAGAAAGATCCATAAAGCAAAAGTTATTCATTTTTTATTATAGTATCTCTATCACTAAGTTACTAATATTTCTTCTAGAAATGTTCTTTTTGGACTATTTCAACGTGGGCACTGGAATAATCAATTAAAGAGCCAGGGTTCAATTTTTTCCACACAAACAGGTTTTCAAACCATGGCTCTTTGTCTAGGTGAGAATAAGCCTGCCAGTGTCATTTCTGAAACATTATACTGTGTGTGTTAATAAATCTGAGTCTTACTCTCCTAGTTTAATTAAAGAACTCTCACCAAATATAACAAAAAGTTGAAGCTTTACTTCAGGAAGCATGGACCTCACTTGTTAAGATTCAGATTAGTGACTAGAAAAAATCGAAGTCTTCACGCAGGTCTCTTTTCCACAATATAAAATGTAGATTTTAAGATTTGTTACATTATATTTTTTAATAAAGTAAAAAAGGGAAAGAGTATAACACAGGGGTTAAGTATGTATATTTTAAAATCCAACAGACCTGGCTTCAAATCTTGGTTCTTTTACTGGTTGTAGGAGGAGGGGAAGCTACGTAATGGCTCTCTCAGACTTCTCATTTGCAAAATGGGGGGTAGCGATACCTAATCCATGCACATTGATGTGAAGGTTAAACGAGAAAAATACATGTATAGAAATTACATATAAAATACACATGTAGCAAATTAATTCAGTATCTGATGCATAATTATATTTGGTTTTTATAAGTAAGGAAAAGTGGATCTGTAATGCAGTAGCTGAGAAAAATTTTATTCTTTACTTTCCAGCTATTCAGAGACTTTAACAAATTCTTCTTTAGAAAGAAGTGATTTCTCAAATTCTTCAGAATCATCCACCAAGTTTAGGGTTGATATCACCCCCACTGTTTTGCTTCTTTTGGGAGACAAATGTGATTTCTCTACTAAATCCTACAGATTACCTCCATGTGTAATTCCAGATCCCCAAAATATTAAAATATTTATTCTGGAGAGGTCATTTGTATACTAGACATCAAAATTTAGATCATTGTTATGGCAAATAATACCTTGGAGTCTAAGAGTTTAGCAAAACAGTAATGTTATAGGAAAACAGGAATTAAAAAAATAAGGGACTAACTAATCCTTACCTTCTTTAGTCTCAGAGTATAAATAATAATTACTTGGCACTTTATGCTTTGTACAGTAAAATGAAAGAAAGGGCAACTCATAACAAACACAGTTCTCTGTGAGCCAATGGCGTGCCTCACTGCTTGTCACATTTCCTAAGCCAGGACTTGAGAAATCAGGTGACTTGGCAAAGAAAAAGAAACAACCTACATATTCATGGGTAGTTCATAAGCCTGGATGAGTAACTTGAAAACTCAGGCAAGGGTCTACTGCCCTTTTATTGTTTTTGCCTTTTCTATTGTCTTTTATTGCTTCATGGATGTGGTACAACAGAAGCTGAATGTGGCACAGAAGAAAGAGGCTGCTAAAACTAACTTGGCACTGGGTGCTGTCACACAGCATTGCAGGTCAATGAGAACATAAGCAGAATTTGACTTGACCTTTTTAATATCTTCACTGTTACTTTGGTCACTCTCTTAATTGAATTATGGATCTCAGCTTGGTTTTGTCTTTAAAGTTCTTCAACTGAATGTTCATGTTAAATCAGTATTGTTTTTGTTACTGTTTCTTTGCCAGTGAAATGAAAATGGCCATATCAAGATGGTCAAGAAAAACTAAGCAGATGTTTTCTTGTCATAAATGATATATCCTATGAATAAACTAATGACTACAGAATGCATTATGTGAAGTTTTAAAGAATTTTTTCACCTTTAAGTTGATTAAATATCAATCGCAGAAAGTTATTAACAGAGAATATCATCAGAATTATGGGGCTTGAAAAAAGTCATTTAATTCAATTCCTGTTTTTATGGAAAAACAATCTTGCAATTCATTAAAGATAAAGTCTATATTAATTATATATATAATAAACACACTCCTTGTATATAAATACACAAATAGTTTTTTAGTATAAACCTATTTTTAAGTAATATTATTTAGAAATAAGAGTCTGCATTAAGAATTCTATGATATCGAAATAACCAAGGTTTTGCTTAAAACAAATGGAGTGGATTAGAGTAAAGGTTTTTAAGGGGACTAAGGGGCACTATAATTCCCAACCACAATAAAGGTAGGTTACCGGGAAGGCAGTATAGCAATGGCTCTATAGCATCTTACTAAGCTGATAGACAGTGATTGTAATGGGGCGGGTGGGAGGGAACTTGATAATATGGGTGAATGATGAAACCACAGTGTTGTTTATGTGAAGCCATCATAAGATTGTATATCAATGATACTTTAAAAAAAAAGAAGAAAAAAAGGTTTTTAAAAGATGTTGCAATAACATAAATGTGAATTCAGAAGAGTGAAGAACTGCTTCCTGTCATTCAGGAAAAATGGGCCATCTTACTCTGGTGATACAGTTATATCAAATGAGCTGCCTATAGTTTTAAAACTAGTTCTGGGAGACCATTAAAATCCACATTTGAAAAAAATCCTTCATGTTTCCACTTCTTTGCCTTTGATTACTCAAAGGAGGAAAATGGGATCTAAGACCTAATAGCAAAGAGTTTCATAGTTATAAATGTGCAAGACCTGTACAACTTTTGTCACCCCAGAACTAGCTTATCCTGAGTCTACTCAGAACTTTAGCTTTCTTAACGGAAATGCCAGTCTGGGACAGTCAGGAAGCAGAAATCATGAGAGCCAAGAGAGACAGCCAGAAGCCTGCCCTTGGCACAATTTATGTACTATCATCTGTAAAAATGACATGCTGATTCCACAATGGCTTGAGAACTTCAGAGTAGAGGGATCTTAGATTGTGGTTTGGTGGAAATAGCATGGAAACGGGAGTAAAATGATCCACTTGCATTCTGGTTATGCCTCTTCACAGTTTTGTTAGTCAGGACTCTTGCTGGAAGTTGCAGAAACCCAACTAGAACTGGCTTAGGCAAAGGAAAAGAAGGTGTTTATTGGCTCCGGAAACCAACTGGGCAGCAGGATAAAAATACAATTGTCATCAGGGGCAACCAGATCAGGAACATGAATGCTGCCAGGTCCCTCCCTGTCATCTCTGTTTCTGTCTGTGTGTCAGCTTCCTTCTTTTGGACCAATGCTCTCAGTGGACCTGAGACAAGTTTTAGGAGCTCCTTCTGGCTCCCATATGAGCAGCTTCCGGACCAGAGAAGAAGACGAGCTCTCCCCATATCACCGGCCTCCCTTTGCTCCATCCCTCTGCTTGTCCAGGTTAAAAAAAAAAATATATATATATATATATATATATATATGTGAGCAAAGATTCCAATTGTCCAGGCTCTCTTCATGCAATTATGAGCTGGGTCAGGAGGGTTGCCAGTTTGAGGCCAGCTTACATCAGGTGGCCACTACAAGGTCAGTCAGTTTAGCCCAGGAGACTGAGGTCACAGATGAGGCAGCTCCCAGTCAAACCTCAAGTTGGAGGGGCGGGTGGAGAGCACTTCCCACAGGGGGTTAGCACAGGTGCTCGCTCCCCATGAACAAAGCAGCCTTCGTGGTTTGACTACCACATTAGCTCCTGGGTCTTATGCCAAGTTCTTTAATACCTTACTTTCCTACTTATAAAGTGGGTAAAATTATGATACTTAACTCATAGAATTACTGTGAGGAATTATTAATGTATGATAAATTATCTTAAGAACATAAAATGCTTTACAAATATATACATTTCCAGTTTTTTCCTTAGACTAGAAGATTTCTGGATCCTAGTGTAAGTCCCAGGAAAGGACTATCTTCCCCTCAGCCCCATTTTACACATCAGATACCTTGAGAAATGTGCTAATAACTAGCAGGTAATTTGTAGCAAGTACACCATATTAAGTGTAAAAAGACACATTAGCAAGAATTAGGTCCCACAATTTAACACATCAAGCCAGAGCAAAAGTTTATCTTATCAGAAAAATACAGCTCTTTCTGCTCAAAACCTACTATCTAAATTACAGATTTGTATAATGAAATGCATTATTTGGAGAATGTAGCTGAATATCTCAAACAGGAAAATAGTTTTACTTAGTATTCCTTGTTTTACAAGCATTGAGTTCTTTTTTGATGCTGATTAATATCCCCTGGGAGACATACGAATTTCATGCTGCTGAAAAGGGTAGGATTATTTAGTGGCTCATCTGCAGTGGTTACTGATATTATTTAAGTGGTGAAACCAAGTGCAAAATCCTTGTCTTCCATTCTCACATTCAGGACTTTCACCATTTCTTCAATTGACTGTCCTTAATTTAGTTCCATTGGACTTTGGAATTGATATATATGGTACTTGGTAATGTACGTAAAACAGGCAGCTGGCCCACAATTAACATGTGTATAGCCTCCCTAGACTAGAAGTTTCTGTTGGATTTTTCTGGCCTGCACAACTTTTCTGTGGTGGGGAGGGTAAAGGGATTTGGGGGAAGGGGTGAATCCCTCAGTATCAAGCCCACCTGCATTAGCCCACCTGAAGGCATCCTTACAAAAATAAAACAATCCTGCTTCATCCTCGGCATGCTATACACACACTTAAACTCTCACTTCCTCTGGGAAGCCCTCTCTGAACTCTGAACAACCCTCCTCTGGTTCCCAAAGAACACTGTGCTTGTCCCTTTTATCAGTTGTCTATTCAGCATCAAAATGCCAGAAAACATAAATCAAGCTAGTTTATGCAAGAAAAGACCATTTTCTTCAGCAATGTATGTATATTTCCAGTGCCTAACACAGTATATAGCATTTATTCATTCGACAAACATTTATCAAGCACCTACAGTATGCCAGGCTTTACTCTGGTTGTTGTGGAGCTAATGCTTGAAACATGAATGAATAAAACCCCCATTCCCACCTGCAGGCAGGATCAAGAATCAGTCTGGCACCTGGGCTCTCCCGAGTCCATCAAATCATTAATGTTCCCTTTACCATCACTGTTTTGTCCAGTTATAACTGGGCTTATCCTTTGTTCTCTACTGGTTTTCCAAGTTCTAGGAGTAGAACTCCATCCTGCACCCTGGTCCACTCAGCAAGGAATGAGCCCTTGCTTATTTCTTGATAATCTTCTTGTCCTGGATGCTATGTCTAGCACAGACTACCTGGATCATGATGCACCTACCCACCGAACTCCAAACACAGCGACTGCCCATTCTCTTCACTGGCTATTTCAACTTCCATTATTCTTAACACTCCTAGGTCATCACTGCCACCTCCCTCTCTCCCAACAAATGACTTCAACTCTTACCTTACAGAGCAAATGGAAGACAGTTGATACAAACATCTGCAAACGTACATCCGTACATCTTCAAAATTATCTGCACCTACTTTCTTCTTTCTTCTTTTTCTTGTTTCCTTCTTTCTTCTTTTCATTATGGAAAATCCTCCCCTCTTCTGGAAAAAAACAAATCCCTCCATCTAGGTTCCGGATCCCATTCTGGTCCTCTTTCTCTTTGACTCTGAAACACAACTTTCATTTGAATGTGTAAGTTCTCTTACAAATCAGACCTATTAACTTTTTCATACAGTATCTAAAAATTCTCTATAGTAGCTGAAAAAGCAATGTCCCCAATAAGGATTTTTATAAACCAGGGTTTTTCAGCCTCAGCACTGTTGACATTGTGGAGAGGATAACGGTGGGGTGGAGGGGGGTTTGTGGACTAGGGGATGATTAGCCACATCTCTGGCCTCTACTCATTAAATGCTAGTAGCACCCCAGGTTGTGATACAAATGTTTCCAAACATTGCCAAATGACCTTTGGGGGAAAAATTACCCATTTGAGAAATACTATTATAAAAATCAGAAAGCACAATATATGTCTTGAAAGCAAGATCAGGAACTTTATGTTTCTAGATTCAGAATCAATCTGAGTTACATTTTTTAGTTTGGACACCATTAATAATAAACTTTCAGGGTTCAAAATATATTGTATGGTGAAATTTTGGTAAAGAATCAAGTGATTAAAAATTCAGCTAAAGGTCCAAGATAAAGTTGTGAGTGCTAATGAAACAGCAAGTCAAGAATAGAAAGACCTTCATTTTGAAATATAGTATAATGAATAAGAATTTGATCTCTATTTGTTCTTTCTATATGAAGCTTTGTTGTAAGAAAAGGAAGACTGCAAAAATCTGTGAGGTGGCCCAAGTTTCCACAAAATTTTCTTTGAGAATGCCTGTAATATCCCCCCAAAGAAATCTTTCAGAGTTTCTGATAAAAGTTATTACTTCTTCTGATTTGTAGAAAATAAAGATACAAGAACTCTTTTAAATAGTATAAGAAAATAGTGTATATTTATTATAATTTAAATGTTTTACTACTGAGATGTCCTACTTAATTCACTTACTTATGCAGGTACTTGCTGTGCATACTTACCAATAGGTTAAATACATTAGTGGTCACTTCTTTAAAAGTTAGGTAAAGGACCAGTAAACACATATAAAATAATCTTACACTACCCCTATTTCCATGAGAAAATTCAACTTGCTCTTCATCATTTAAACTCATTCCCTTTTTCCAGAAAGGGAAATTACTCGATAGGAACAGAATATGTTGTAATTATGAGTAAGGGTTTGAGTCAGACTGTAGGGGTTTGAATGCCATGCACTCTCATGCTTACTGTGTGACTTGTGGCAAATCATTAGCCTTCTCTGTGCCTACATCACAGGATTATGAAATAATGCATGTAGAAAGAACCATGCCTAGTTATGTCCGCAGCTATCATCACCACCATCAATAACTGGCATTAGCCTATAGGCTAACCAATGTGCCAATCGAGAACAAGGCTTCTGGACCTAGCCAGAGCTTGAACTGAAAATGTTAATCAACCAACAATGGCTTTTCTTCCATATGTGCGTCTGGGGTTTATTAGAATCTTTTTCTGTATTGGCTCTAAAAATCTCTCAGGAGTTTGGTGCTGGTTGACTACTACACTGATCATGAACAAGAAAAGAATTACCTGGGAGACAACACATTCTTCACATAACATGATCTTTTACCTTATAAAAGCAATGCATAATACATAAGAAAACTGTAAAAAAAAAAAAGAGAGAGAAATGTACAGAAATAGTGATTTATTGTTTCATTCCACAAACACTTATTAAATATCTCCTATGTACAAGGAATAATTTTGTTGGGTGTTAAGAGATACAATGCAAAGAAAAATATAATATTATGCCTATTTTCAAGCAGTAGAGACAACTATAAAACATATTAGATAGCAAATTTTATATCAGAAATATGAATTAAGTGCTATGAGAACATAGAAGAGAAAAAGAAAGTTAAGCAAAATATAGGAAAGTGAAGAACTTCTTTTTTAATGGAAGACATACAGGGCCATCTATGGGAAAACAGGGGCAAGGAAGCATGGAGTTCCTCTTATCCTCAGCTGTACTTCCTTACTTTTCTCACCTGTAAGTGCTACAACTGTCGTATAGGAGATATAGTAAATATCACAAACCACCACCAGAACAAGAGATCACAAAAGGAAGCATACTGAGAAGCATATGTGAAAAAGAGAAATTCCCATTTATGACACAAAGTAAAGGAGATTTATGGAGGGATTGAATACACAGCAACCATAGCACCGACTTAAGAAGCCTCATAGTTTCACGTGTTCCAATGCCCACCATTTGTCAACATAACTGAATGTGGCCCCAAATGCAGGGCCCAAGGCTTTTCTTCCTATAAGACCATTCTGGTTCTCAGTACACTAGGAGTAACTCTGGCATAATTAAAGTAAATAATAAATAGACCAACTAAGTGATTTCATTAACCAGACTTTCCTTCATTTTCTGGTCTGCTTCACTGTGGACAAAATTCAGCTCAAGGATGAAGAGAAGCAAATGCTTCCCCAGCGTGACTGCCAGCAAGAATGTGTGTTCTTAAGGCCTTTGAGAGCATAGTGGTGATTCAGTTTGTCTTCCGAAAGAGCAAACGAGCAAGAAAGACGCGGCCCTGAATTTTTAACTACTGACCTCTCTCCAATCCCTTAATTTATTTGCTTTTCTACGTATCTCATTAATAAAATTTCTCCTACAGCTATTTTTCAGATTTATAACAAACTCAGAACAAACCTATTTTTCTCACATTCAGAGTAAGCTTCAGAAAAGTACTATGCCTGGAAGGGAACATGATTCACTGAACCTAAGTAGCAACTTAGAAAACATGGCTCTGGAATGTTCTAAACATACATGTAAAAAAATTTTTTAGAAATTGATTTTTTTTTTAATTGAAGGATAGTTGATATACAATTGTATATTGGTTTCAAGTATACGACAGAGTTGCCCAACAGTTATCCATATTACTAAATCCTCGCTCCTTTAGTACAGGTACTATATCATACATTATTTTACTAATGCAGTGTGTAACACAGCAGACTGGTTAACCTCCAAAGGGTATTGTGAATTTTTTAAAAAGCAGACTATACTAGTCTATGATATTTTCACCATTAATTATTTCAAAACTATTCCCAGTGAAAAATAACAGTGAGAGATCAGTTTTTACAATGGCCTTAAATAAAATCAAATAAAATTTTGATTCTTCTTAGAATCACTTTAAATTTATTCAAGAATAAATTTTAAATGAGTACTCATATAATTTTAAGTGAGTAACAGGCAGATGAAGAGACGAGTCTAATCTCCAAAATACTTATTTTGAAGAACTGCAGCTTCTAAAACTAGACTGATAAGACTGGGTCTTCTCATTCCTAAAAATAAATACATATATATGTACATAATCTAACAGTGCTTCACTTGAAATTAGGTTTGGTATTGAAAACAGTACTAATAGTAAATGTTTCCTTAGTTTGCACATTTCTTCAATTCAGTAAGTAACCCACTTAAAAAAATATCACATTCTGCCCCATGCTTCCTTTCTCTAAGCTACAAAGACACTGTGGGATTGCTGTTTATGAATGTAGGAAGATAACCTAGTGGAAAAAACACTGAACACATCTAAATTTTTGTCCCAACTTTATTACTTGCCATGCAACCTTGAGTAGGTAATTTAATCCTGTTGAAGCTCATTCAAAAAAAAATGCAGACAAAGTATTTTTCTCTGCTCTACCCATAGGATTGCTGTGAGTATCCAGTGAGATAAAATATGTAAAACACTTTTAAAAATTGTAATGATTTTGTGCATCCTTTACTAAAGATATGTAATGAGGTACCTATTACATTTTTATATATATTTTCTCAGTTATTTAAAATGTATCTGTAAGCTTTATCATGATTTTTTAAATAAATTCATTTAAAGGGACTAATACATACTAGCACATCAGGGGTAAGCTCATAAACTATTGAATAAAATTGCTACTTCTTATGGCAAACTGCTTAATTTATTTCTTAGTTTCTTTCCTTTTTTTGACTAAGTAATTATTTTTAATTTAAAATTTAGTATTTTGGGATAATTTTAGATTTACAGATGAGTTTCATAGATGGTACAGAGAGTTCCTGTGTCCTCTTCACCCAGGTTCCCTTAAAGTCACCATCTTACTTAACCATATTATATTTTCACACCTAAAAGATTTAACATTGGTACAAAACTATTAACTAAACTACAGACTTCATTCATATTTCACCAGTTTTTCCACTAATATCTTTTTTCCCTTCCAGGATTCAATTTAGGCTACCATATTGCATTTGACTATGTAATTTTTAATACATTCGACAGAAGTTTCCTAAATACATTTTTTAATTAAAATTTGTTTCATTGAGGTGTAGTTGAAATACAATATTATATTAGTTTCAGGTGTTCAACACAGTGATTCAATGTTTACATATATTAGGAACAGATCACCATGATAAATCTAGTTACACCACTTTCTTAACGATAAAATGGTATATAATAATAATAATAATACTTACCTCATAGGACTGTTGTGCACATTAAATTTCTTAAAATATTCACGGTACCTAAGAACAATGACAGTTACACAACAGACACTCAAACACATCAGGTCTTCTTCTAATAAAAATCTGAAAAGCTATGTGAATCAGCTGGCACCTTTATCACTAGAAGAGGTGGGTAATTTACATAACCAGATTGTGTGATTCATTTACTCTTTGAGGAAAAAAAATCACCTTAAAAATTTATCCACCTCTAGACTGGAGGCTCAAGATGGCGGTGTGAGCAGGGTAGCAGAAATCTCCTCCCAAAACCATATATATTTGTGAAAATACAACAAGTACAACTATTCCTAAAAGAGAGACCAGAAGATACAGTACAACAGCCAGGCTACATCTACATCTGTGAGAACTCAGCATCTGATGAACGGGGTAAGATACAAAGCCGTGACCCGGTGGAACTGGAGCACTGCCCTCACCCCAGCTCAGCTGCAGGAGGAAAATAATCAGAGTGGGGAGGCAGTGGAAGCACAGGGCTGCTAAATAACCAGCCCTGGTGATCTGCACTGGGAGCACAGACACACATTGTATGGTGTATTGGAGATTAGAGAAACAAAAGGACAGGATCCGAGATGGAGACTGCGAGCGGGTCCCCACACCCGGCTCCCCTGGGACAAAAGAAAAGTGGGCGCTTTTTTAAAGTGTTAAAGGGACAAGGGCCCAACAGCTGAACAAAATCGTCCCACCACACTCTGACCAGCAGACTGGGAATCTTGAGGAACTTTGGGCCACCTAAACCCGAGCTGTGTAAAGCAGCCACGAAGCACCTCATGGCAATAAGCAGCCTGATATTAGTTCCTCCCGGCTGTTGCTGCAAATGGACCGGCTGATCGGCCACACCGGTGGAGCAGCTGGAGAGCAGCCCTGCCCACGGCAACCACACAGAGCCTCCTTCCAGTGCACAGCTAACCGGAACGGCAGCGGAAGCCGGAGCAAGTTCCAGAAGGCACGAAGGGGCCAGTCCTGGCAGTAAGAACGCACCCAGCATTGCTGCCAACTCCCGCAGTGCTCTGGGCTAGCCTGAGGGCGGCCCTGCCCACGGCAGTTCAGGGGATTATCCCAGAGACTGCATCCCGGTGCGTGGGTAACCGGCACAGGCTGTGGAAGCTAGAGCAAGGTACAGTGGGTGGGAAGGGACCGTTCCTTGTAGTAGAACGCAACCAGCAAGGCTGCACCCTGCGCAGTGCTCAAGGCTAGCCTGAGGGCAGCCCCACCCACAGCAACTGAGGGGAGAATCCCAGAGACTCTCTCCCGGCGTGCAGGTAACCAGTACAAGCTGTGGAGATGGGCAAGGCGAACAACAAGCAGGAAGGGACTTTCTTCTCCCAGCTGACACACGTGCCACCTGCCTGCGACCACTTCTATCACCATGAAAAGACAAAAGAATCTGGTCCAGTCAAAAATCACTCAGACAACTCCAGAGAGAGGGCCTGGTGGAATAGATTGAACCAAACTTCCTGAAAAAGAATTCAAAATAAAAGTCATAGCCATGCTGATGGACCGACAGAGAAACATGCAAGAGCTAAGGGATGAAGTCAGGGGGGACATTACAGAAATGAAACAATCTATAGACGGGCTCAAGAGCAGACTGGACAAGGTGCAAGAGACTTATAATGGAATAGAAATCAGAGAACAGGAATACAGAGAAGCTAAGACAGAGAGAGAGAAAAGGATCTCTAGGAATGAAAGAATATTAAGAGAACTGTGTGACCAATCCAAACGGAACAATATTCGCATTATAGGGGTGCAGAAGAAGAAGAGAGAGAAAAAGGGATAGAAAGCATCTTTGAAGAAATAATTGCTGAAAACATCTCCAACCTGGGGAAGGAAATAGTTTCTTAGACCATGGGAGCCCATAGATCTCCCAACACAAGGGACCTAAGGGGGACAACACCAAGACATATAATAATTAAAACAGCAAAGATCAAAGACAAGGACAGCCAGAGAGAGAAAAAATATTACCTACAAAGGAAAACCCATGGGGCTATCATCAGACTTATCAACAGAAACCTTACAGACCAGAAGAGAATGGCATAATATATTTAATGCAATAAAACAGAAGGGCCTTGAACCAAGAATACTGTATCCAGCATGATTATCATTTAAATATGAGGAAGGGATAATACAATTCCCAGACAAGCAAAAGTTGAGGGATTTTTGCCTCCCACAAACCACCTCTACACGATATTTTAAAGGGACTGCTCTACACAGAAGCACTCCTAAGACTAAGCAGATGTCACCAGAGAAAATAAAATCACAGCAAACAAACCAGACCATCCAAATACCAACTAGAGGCAAAAAATAAAATCAACTATCCACACAACACTCAAAGGAAACACAAAAGAGTACAGAATAAAACACCTAACATACAAAGAATGGTGGAGGAAGAATTACAAGGGAGATAAATAAATAATCATCAGACAGTGTTTATAAGAGCCTAATAAGAGAATTAAGTTAGACTGTTAGACAGTAAAGAAGCTACCCTTGAACCTTTGGTAACCACGAATCCAGAGCCTGCAATGGCAATAAGTACATATCTATCAATAATCACCCTAAATGCAAATGGACTGAATGCACCAATCAAAAGACACAGAGTAATAGAATGGATAAAAAAGCAAGACCCATCTATATGCTGCTTAGAGACTCGCCTAAAACCCAGAGCTATACATAGACTGAAAGTGAAGGGATGGAAAAAGATATTTCATACAAACAATAAGGAGAAAAAAGCAGGTGTTGCAGTATTTGTATGAGACAAAATGGACTTCAAAACAAAGAAAGTAGCAAGAGATAAAGAAGGACATTATGTAATGATAAATGGGTCAGTCCAACAAGAGGATATAACCATTATAAATATTTATGCACTCAACACAAGAGCACCGACATATGTGAAACAAATGCTAACAGAATTAAAAGAGGAAATACAATGCATTGCATTCATTTTAGGAGACTTCAACACACCACTCACTCCAAAGGCCAGATCAATCAGACAGAAAATAAGACAGAAAATAAATAACCTCTCAATTCTACCAGACATATAGAGAAGAGATAACACCCATTCCCTTGAAAGTTTTTCAAAAAATAGAAGAGGAGGGAACACTTCCAAACTTATTCTATGAAGCCAGCATCACTCTAATATCAAAACCAGGCAAAGACCTCACCAAAAAAGAAAATTACAGACCTATATCCCTGATGAACATAGATGCAAAAATACTCAACAAAATATCAGCAAACCGAATTCACAAATACATAAAGAGGACCATACACCATGATGAAGTGGGACTCATCCCAGGGATGCAAGGATGGTACAACATTCGAAAATGCATCAACATTATCCACCACATCAACAAAAAGAAGGACAAAACCGCATGACCATCTCCATAGATGCTATAAAAGCATTTGACAAAATTCAACATCCATTCATGATAAAAACTCTTAACAAAACGGGTATAGAGGGCAACTACCTCAACATAATAAAGGACATATATGACAAACCCACAGCCAACATCATACTTAACAATGAGAAGCTGAAAGCTTTTCACCTAAGATCGGGAACAAGACAGGGATGCCCACTCTCCCCACTGTTATTCATCATAGTACTGGAGGTCCTAGCCACGGCAATCAGACAACACAAAGAAATACAAGGCATCCAGATTGGTAAAGAAGAAGTCAAATTGTCACTATCTGCAGATGACATGATATTGTACATAAAAAACCCTAAAGACTCCACTCCAAAACTACTAGAACTAATATCTGAATTCAGCAAGTTGCAGGATACAAAACTAATACACACAAATATGTTGCTTTTCTATACACTAATGATGAGCTAACAGAAAGAGAAATCAGGAAAACAATTCCATTCACAATTGCTTCAAAAAGAATAAAATACCTAGGAATAAACCTAACCAAGGAAGTGAAAGACCTATACCCTGAAAACTACAAGACACTCCTCTAAGAAAAATTAAAGAGGACACTAACAAATGGAAATTCATCCCATGCTCTTGGCTAGGTAGAATAACTATTGTCAAAACGGCTATACTACTTAAAGCAATCTACAGATTCAATGCAATCCCTATCAAAATACCAACAGCATTCTTCAACGAACTGGAAAAAATAGCTTTAAAATTCATATGGAACCGCAAAAGAACCTGAATAGCCAAAGCAATCCTAAGAAGGAAAAATAAAACGGGGAATTTGCTCCATGACTTCAAGTTCTACAACAAAGCCACAGTAATTAAGACAATTTGTTACTGACACAAGAACAGAACCACAGACCAGTGGAACAGAATAGAGAGCTCAGATATTAACCCAAATATATACAGTCAATTAATATACAATAAAGGAGCCATGGATATACAATGGGGAAATGACAGCCTCTTCAACAGCTGGTGTTGGCAAAACTGGACAGCTACGTGTAAGAGAATGAAACTGGCTTACTGTCTAACCCTATACACAAAAGTAAACTCAAAACGGATCAAAGACCTGAATGTAAGTCATGAAACCATAAAACTCTTAGAAAAAAACATAGGCAAAAATCTCTTGGACATAAACATGAGAAACTTCTTCATGAACTTATCTCCCCAGGCAAGGGAAACAAAAGCAAAAATGAACAAGTGGGACTATATGAAGCTGAAAAGCTTCTGTACAGCAAAGGACAACACCAGTGGAACAAAAAGACATCCCACAGTATGGGAGAATATATTCATAAATGACATTCTGGTAAGGGGTTGACACCCAAAATATATAAGGAGCTCACACACCTCAACAAAAAGCAAATAAGTCAATTAACAAATGGGCAGAGGATCTGAACAGACAGTTATCCAAAGAAGAAATTCAGATGGCCAACAGGCACATGAAAAGATGCTCCACACCACTAATCATCAGAGAAATGCAGATTAAAACCACAATGAGATATCGCCACACACCAGTGAGGATGGCCAACATCCAAAACACAAACAACAACAAATGTTGGCGAGGATGTTGAGAAAAGGGAACCCTCCTACACTGCTGGTGGGAATGCAAATTAGTTCAACCATTGTGGAAAGCAGTATGGAGGTTCCTCAAAAAACTCAAAATAGAAATACCATTTGGCCCAGGAATCCCACACCTAGGAATTTACCCTAAGAACGCAGCAGCCCAGTTTCAAAAAGACAGATGCATCCCTATGTTTATTTCAGCACTATTTACAATAGCCAAGAAATGGAAGCAACCTAAGTGTCCATCAGTAGATGAATGGATTAAGAAGATGTGGTACATATACACAATGGAATATTATTCAGCCATAAGAAGAAAACAAATCCTACCATTTGCAACAACATGGATGGAGCTAGAGAGTATTATGCTCAGTGAAATAAGCCAAGCCGAAAAAGACAAGTATCAAATGATCTCACTCATCTGTGGAGTAAAAGAACAAAGAAAAAAACTGAAGGAACAAAACAGCAGCAGACTCACAGAATCCAAGAACGGACTAATAGTTACCAAAGGGAAAGGGACTGGGGAAGATGGGTGGGAAGGGAGGGATAAGAGGGTGAAAGGGGCATTACGATTAGCAGATGTAATGTTGGTGGGGGCATGGGGAGGGCTATTCAACTCAGAGAAGACAAATAGTGATTATATAGCACCTCACTACGCTGATGGACAGTGACTGTAATGGGGTTGATGGGGGGGGACCTGAGGACGGGGGTAGTTTAAACACCATAATATTGCACATGTAATTGTAGATTAATGATATCAAAATGAAGTATAAAAAGAAAAAAAAAACAGCAGCAGACTCACAGAGCCCAAGAACGGACTAATAGTTACCAAAGGGATAGGGACTGGGGAACATGGGTGGGAAGGGAGGGTTAAGGGGCAAAAAGGGGCATCACGATTAGCAGGTGTAATGTTGGGGGGGCACGGGGAGGGTTGTACAACTCAGAGAAGACAAGTAGTGATTCTATAGCATCTCACTACGCTGATGGACAGTGACTGTAATAGGGTTGGTGGGGTGGACCTGATGAAGGAGGTAGTTTAATAACCATAATATTGCACGTGTAATTGTAGATTTATGATACCAAAATAAATTATAAAAAAGAAAAAATGCATCATATCCCAACCTAAACAATGCCACTTCAGGGCCAGACTGAACTCTGGGTGGCTGAGTGCTGAACATGACTCAGAATCATGCGAGAAATAACCAGGGTACAGCATTTCAGAACTCATGCTTTCAGGTATTAACGAAACCAATCATTGTTTTTGATAGGTTTTATGGGGCTTGAGTCCTTAGGAAGTGACATCATCAGCCTCTTTTATTTGAAGCTATTGAAAATACCAGAGAAACAAAGGGACTGTAAATATAAATTAAAACAAAGGTGTACAACTATAAAATAAAGGACATGAGGTCATGTAAGCTGCCTCTATAATATTGTACTCATGTAAAAGAAGTGAGAAGGTAAAGAAGCACAATGAAACTAGTTGTAAGAAAACATGATTTGTGTCCAAGGATCCATCAAGGGCCTTGGCTCGTTCAAATCATCAGAACTATTATCTAAGATGTCATTACTAGCTCTAAAGAAGTCGCTTGGCATAAAATTCTTGACATTTTCTTTATTCACAAAGATACGTAACTCCTTTGAAGATTTCAGTTCAAAGCAACTCTAATATAACCTGCCCCCCTTCTCTCTTGGATACAATATGCTCATTCACTGAACAAGTGCACAGAGAAGAAAAGTGCATTAACAGTTCATTTTAGAATCAAGAGTTTTAGAGACAGAAGGAATGTTAGAAGACCTTCTAGACTATGCTTCTTAACCTTTTCCACAGTACAGTGCACATGGTAAATGATATCTGTGTGGCCCAAAGGGATTAAGAGATGAGACTGCTAGAAACTCAAGGTTTGGCAAGGGGGTTCATGCTGCCTTGGGCAACATCTAGGGGTCAAACAGATCAATATTTCCCAGAACCTCTGTAATCCATACTGCTTGAGAAGATATACTATATAAACCAATGAATCTTAGAGAAGAGAAAAATCAAGCCTCAAAGCCACTAAGACACTCAGAGGGAGAGCAAGCACTGGATTTTCACAGGTCTCACATGAACGGGGGTTCCAATCTGTATACCTTTCAGAACTCAGTAATTCTGATCATTGGTAGAGTCATTTCAAGGGATCCACCAATTCACTGAAGCACCCAGTATTGGCCATAGACTTAAAATAATGATTTATCCCTCAAATATCTATACAATTTCTCAACTGTATTTAAATGCTACTTGAAAAACTGAAAGAGAAATTCTTTCATAATTCTCTTAATTCATTGAAAAACTGCTAGATAAAATACTAGAAACACTTTTTAAATGAATGGAAGAAGCTGCCAGGAACTATGCAGGAGTATGAGTGTAGGGAAGCAAGAACTGAAGCAGTTGAGCGCCCTGGGAGAACCTATATATTTAGGCTGCTTAGACCTTTGCATCTTCCCAGAGCAGAGAGCTCCAACAGTGGCCATCCAGCATTAAAAGTCACACTCAGGAAAAGCCATGCACACACAAAAAAAGAGTTCACTAGAAATAAATGAATAAATAACCCTTCACAGAGGCAAGCAGCAAAGAACACTATCTGGTAGACACTTGATTACAGGGAGAAAAGCATTGGAATTTGTAGCCACTGGAAGTTTCAGGCAGGGATTTAGGATAAAAAATTCACACTGTTTACTTGGTAAGGAAAATTATAAGGTGAAAATTTTCATTTCTGGACCCATTTAAACTGGACCAGGTCTGTGATATTCTCATATACATGGCAAAAAGGAACACGAGTCCTCTATGGTGGAATGAATTAGAATTCTAAATTCAAAGGATTGTGTTAATTTTGAACAAAAGTTCACAATAAAAGAAGAATCACAAAACACATGAGAAACTAAGCCATAACCAAGTGTCACAGAAATTATAAACAACAGGAACTTGGATACTGAAAAGTACAAATACAGGAATATATTAGAAAAAATAAATTAAGTATATTCACATATTTAAAGAAGTTTTTAAAGGTAGGAGGAGGGAGGTAAAAATAGGATTAATCAGCACAAGATTAGGCAGAATTGGGCGAAGAGATCTCCTAGAAATAGAAAATGTAATAATTAAAATAGATATTCACTGTAAGGGTTAAAAATCAGATAGAAACAATGGAGGAGAAAATTAATAAAATGGAAGATTCTTACACAAAAGGAGAAATCACACAATAAAGTAGTAAAGATAAAAAAAAAGGAAAATATTCTTAAAGAGAGTTGAAGACACAAAAACAGAGAAAGCCCAAAATATACAGTTTCAGAAAAATGAGGCAAATTTAACCAAAAGAAAGTAATATAGCCATTTTAATGTCACACCAAACATTCTTTAAAAGAAAAAAAAATACTACCAATAAAGATGGGATCTCTACTAAAACAACAAGATATCATTACAAAGATACATTTGTACATTTTTACTTCATATAGTCTCAATATTAAAAATTACATAACATTAAAAGAAATTGACAAATCCACCAACATTGTGGGAAATTTCTAACACATTTCTCTTAGCCATTACAACTTAAAATAGATAAGAAAACCAATAAAGTTGCAACCAGTAGGTAAATAAGTCCTGGGGATCTAATGCACAGGATAGTGAATATAGACAACAATATTGTATTGTAATCATCAAACTTGCTGAGAGACTAGATCTTAATTATTCCCATCACCAAAAAGAAATGATAATTATGTGGCATGATAAAGGTACCATTGCAATTATATTATAATATGTAAATGTATCAAATCAACATATTATATACCTTAAATCAACATAATATATTGCAATTAAAAATACAATGGAAAGAATAAAAATATACATTATTTTCAAGCACACACATTTACAAAAATTTACTGTGCCTCACATTTTCAAAGAGTTGCTATCATACAGAATACATTTTCTGACCATAATGTAATTACATGAAAAATTGTGGCAGAGATTCTGATTTTCTTATCTGTTCTGGGTATAGAGTTAAATCCCATTTCCAGCCCTTTATTTTTAGGAAACTTAGCTCTGTCCTATAGAATGTGGGCAGAAGTGATACATGTACTTTCAGGCCTGGACACAGAATATCCTGTGCAATCTTCCACGTTCTTGCTTTCTCTTCATCCAAAACATGGAGCTGCATGTTAAAAATGTTGACAATCTAAAAGGGAAGAAGCTTACTCTCTGTGTCACACATAGAGACATTCAGATTGAACTTCAAATAGGCAAGAAATAAACTTGTATTTAGCCCTTTGAGATTTGGAATTGTTTATTGTAGCTGATGGCTTATCATGAGATTATAAAAATTAAAAATAAAATGAGAGCTAAAAATAATCCTGTTTACTTGCAAAAATTTAAACACAATTCTAATAACTCAAGAGTTAAAGAGATCAACCAGCTCAACACCAAAAAAACAAAACAAATAATCTGATTAAAAAATGAGCAAAAGACCCAAATAGGCATTTTTCCAAAGAAGATATACATATAGCCAACAGATACATGAAAAGATCAGTATCATTGATCACACATACCAGTCAGAATGGTTAATACCAAAAAGACAAGAAGTAACAAGTATTGGCAATGATGTGGAAAAAAGGGAGTCTTCATGCACTATTAGTGGGAATGTAAATTGGTGCAGCCACTGTGGAAAACAACACAGAGGTTTCTCAAAATATCAAAACTAGAAGTACTATACAACCCAGCAATTCTACTACTAGGTATTTATTCAAAGAAAATGTAAACACTAATTCAAAAAGACATATGCACTCCTATGTTCATCTCAGCAATATTTATAATAGTTAAGATATGGAAGCAATCTAAGTATCCATTGGTAGATGAAAGGATAAAGATGTGATAAATACATACAATGGAATATTACATAGCCATAAAAAAGAATGAAATCTTGCCTTCTGTAACAACATGGATGGACCTAGAGGGTATTATGCTAAATGAAAAAGATCAGACAGAGAAAGTCAAATACCATATGGTTTCACTTATTGTGGAATATAGTCCTCGTTTGTGCCAGTTCATCAGTCAGTTTATGAGTCCTTGCATTAAAGGATGGAAAATAAAATATAGAAATATATACCACAATTAATAAAATTTTATTTTTATTAATGGTGTAAAATTTATTTAACATAAAATTTCAGCCAAAAGAGGGAAAACCAACAGAATAGGAAAAAGAGGAAAGTATTTGAGAAAGTAATTAATGAAGAAAGTACAAATGCAGTACTTCCTAGATAAAAAGGAGTTTCATGTATACATAGTGATTCATAGATTTCATCTGTAAAAGTCCCAGATGCAATAGTTGTAAGACTTTATCCCCCATTTACCCCATGGCCCCAAGCACACGGGCCGGTGAAAATCATGTCTGGACTTGCCTCACCTTATCTCTAAACATTTCACCCCACCCCTTAAGATCCAATCACCAACCAGATGGTTGCCCCACCCCTTAAGACCCAATCACAAACGTCCCACACCCTACTCCATAAAAACACGCTTCCTCATCCACAAGCTGCTCTCTCTCTCTTTCGAGACAGCCACTCTGCCTGTTTATCTTACAGGGAATAAAACCACGCTGACGGAGTTCTCGTGTCCTTCTTTGCAAGCGAGTGAGTCAGGTAGCTGAAAGAACCCTTTCAATAGTTT
The DNA here is from genome assembly GCA_029783875.1 of Phataginus tricuspis. NCBI lineage: Eukaryota > Metazoa > Chordata > Mammalia > Pholidota > Manidae > Phataginus > Phataginus tricuspis. The sequence goes on along the minus strand of JAQQAC010006877.1, from coordinate 6,527,649 downwards.
CCTTCACAAACATTTCCTTCACAAAATTCTCTTCTATGATGATGTCATGGTTTGATTAAAAAACAAAACAAAACAGGGACAGCCCTAATCTTCTTTACTACTTATAGTCAGAATGAAATGTTGGATATTGATTAGGCAAAACTGAAATTATCATTTTGAAACAAGACATTTTCCAAGTCAAATGGCATTATTCAGTTTCTTAGAGGTACATATGCACCCAAGTCATTTGTATACTCTCAAAAAGAAAAAAATGGTCATAAAACTGGTATAGCCTAGAGGAAAAAAAGGACAAGTTCTTTGTTTGACCCATAAATATCTAACCACTTGGTTCTCTCCAGTTCATAAGGAAGGTGTTCCCAAATCCTTTTCTTTCCCTTCCACGTACCCTACAGCCAAAATTTCAGCCCATACTTAGTGCTTTATGGCACACCTGTATCTTACTATCACTACCTAATTCCTTCCTTCCCAATCTAGCCTTTTTCTGCAGAAGAAAAATTTCCTCTCTTTTTTTAAATGTAAAGCAAGCCTGTCCAGCTTTTTTCAAATTTGCAGCTCCCTGCTGCCTTAAGCTCAAAAAAAAATTTGGAATTGCCATCCAAATGTAAAGTTGTGAATATTTACATTAAAACCTTTTCTTGTTATGCAAGTCACATTGTATAGAACTTTCTCCTCAATTGGACTATGAACGCTTCAAGAACAGGAACCACATTTTATTCATTTTTATAAATGTCTGCCAAAGGAATGATCTAGAGAAACATTCAATATGATTCTTGAGTCCTAATCACATGTACTTTCTACTGTACCACCTATGGATGTTTCAGCATTTCATTTAAGAGGATCCTCAAAGGAATTTTGAGGAAGAGTGTCTAGGAGATTAGTTTGAAGTGATATTCACACAGCAAGGAGGCTGTTTTTGCTTAGATTGTATGCTTATTTTATTCAATCCCTTACTTCATTTATGCCGTTTATTAAAGTACATTCATTAAGTGCTAACAATGTGTCAGCACTATTCTTGGCACTAGGGATACAGCAAAGAATAAAACAGACAGCAGTTCATGTCTTTGTGGCATTTACATAAACATGGAAGATAGTTATTAATATTATGGAGAAAAATAAATCAGGGAGGATAGGGGATTCTTGGGGGAGGAGGTTTTGTATTTTTTTAACAGGGCAGACAAGGAATGCTTCACTGAGAGGCTGTCATTTGAGTAAAGACCTGAGGTGGTTTGGGAAAGGGCCAAAGAAGTATCTAGAGAAGTGTTCTGGCAAAGGAAATAGCCTGGAATATTTGAGAAAAGCAAAGAAGCCTGGGGTTTTATAGCAGCCAAGAGCAAGAGAAAGAATAGAAAGTGTGGTTAGAGAGATATCAGATAATAAGATTGTAGATGATATTTTTAGGCTATTCTTGGGACTGGATTTTACTGTAAGATAAGAATCCATTGGAGCATTTTTAGTAGAGGAGTTAAATTTCATTTTAATTTTTAAAAGGTTCTAGTTACCTTTTGAGAACAGACTTAAGTGAGATACATGTGGAAACAGAAGATCAGCTATAAAGATAATGCAATAATCTAGGCAAGAGAGATGATCAGAATGGTGGAGGTGGTGAGAAAGGGTCAGTTTCTAGGGAGATTTTGAAACCTTCAGCACTGGCTGATGGATTTTCTGACCAGATGTGATAATGAACAGGAGAGAAAGAAGAAAGAAGGAGAGATAAGAGAGTATAGATAGAAAAGAGAAGAGTTTCAAAGACTGAGCTTTGCAACATTTCAACATCCAGAACTTAGGTTGCTGAATAGGAACCAGCAAAGAGGATCTCTCCCCCCAACAATGTTACCTGCCTTTCCTGCCTTTTTATTTTTCTTAATATCTATCATTATTTAACATGACAGTACATTTTATTTGTTTATCTTGCCCTGTGCCTATCTCTCCCACTAGAATGTAAACTCTGTGAGGATGGGAATTTAAAAATGTTATTCACTACTCAGTGCCTAGAATAGTACCTAATATATGATAGCTGCTCAACAAATATTTATTGAATGAATAAACTAAGAAAGGACAGGGAGGAAAACCAGGAGCATATGGCTTTCTGGAATCAAGAAAGAAAGATGCATTTTTGACTTAAGATGTATACCTTATTTGAGATGTGTTGAGGTGGTGTTCACATGGCATGCACATCATTCTGGATTTAAGAGCTTTGATACAAAATAAGGGAGCTAAAGGTCCCCTATCACACATAACTTCTTAACCCCTTCCCCCAGTGCATATTATGGAATCAGGACATAAGAATGGAGAACAGATTGTTAGCTAATAGTGGTGAAAGGAACTAACAGACATTACATTCCTACTATGTGCCATGAATTATGCTATATTATCCAATGAATATTTGCCACATACCTACCAAATGCCAGCACTATTTTAAGCACTGGACTTAGAAAATGACTGCATCTACTAGAGAGTAAAACTTGGGAGCCTTGTTAGAACAGAGAGATTGAATACAATAATCAGCATATTGTACATATAAACACAACACAATATAAGCCCAAGAGTAAGTACAAACTCTACCTGGGAAGGTCAGAAAAGGTTTCAAGGTGGTGGAAATACCTGAAGAAGATCACAGAAAAGTTAGTGGAGATTTACCAAGTAGAAGAATTCATCACATAGAAGGAAAAAACGATTGTTATCAAAACTTTGAGTTCCAAAAAAATGAACACAGTTAGAGGCCTATGAGCCTACCAAATCCAATACAAACATGATTCTAAAATAATAATATTATATTATATATAATATAAATGTCAAAACAAAAAACAGGAGAGAATAGCAAGAAGGAGGGGACTGCAGTTGCTTCCTAACTTTTTCTGCATGCTTGGAATAGAGGAGCAAGAATGAAACAACATTTAGTTGTATGTTTTCTCAACACACTTTGACTAAAGTCAGCACCCAACCTAACCAGATCTGTGTGCCAAGAGCCAGAAGTCAGATTACTATCTCCTACCTTCCTCTGGGTCAGAGGGGTAGGGTTGAGGTAGACTTCCATTCCCCCAGTCTAAGAGTGACTTATGTGCTTGATTATAGATTGTAAGGAAGGAAAGGAAGAAAGGATTCTAGGATGATTCCTGGTTCCGTTTTCTGGGTATGTCATGATGCCTGTTCTCTGAGATTGGGATTCCTGAATGAGGAGTTCATTTGCAAGGAAAGACAATAAGCCCAGTTTGGGACAGGTTAATGTTGATCTGTTTGTAGGATACCAAAAAGGGGGTTCTAGTTGCAATTTGGAAATATGGGTGAGAAAGCTAGGAGACAAGTCAGGATCTGTCATCTGGGAGGTCACTTGTGACTGTCTTAAAAGTAATTTCCATGAACCAATGGAGCACAGTCTCTATAATGAAACTATTGAAATTGGGAAGTAGGCATGTCTGGACCTTTTCAGAACCTGGTCCCTGATATATTTACCCTGGTGATGGCATGCTGGAAGACCTGATGGCACCACCTGGTCCTGATGCCAAACCTTAATGTACATTTCGTTTTTAACCTTGCACGTCATATACTTCTCTCCAATGATCAACTATCATACACTTATATCTATCATGAAATGACCCCCCAAATCTCAAATGATCAGAATTTTTATTATTTTACACATCGACGTTCCCCCTTTATCTCCAAACATGTTCAAGTTTCCTCTTCCAAACACATTTTCCTTTTAGCAACTGAATTATCTCTCCCCATTAGATCCTGGCCAGTCCTTTCAAATGGTTTCCATTTGCAGCTTACAGTTCATATCCACTCATTTTTGCCTTAAGTCCTTTCAATTTGGGTTCTGTTACCATCACATTAAAAAGGCATCACTAATCTGTGGCATCTTACTACACTGATGGACAGTGACTGCATTGAGGTATGGGTGGGGACTTGATAATATGGTAAATGTAGTAACCACATTGTTTTTTCACGTGAAACCTTCATAAAAGCGTATATCAATAATACCTTAAAAAAAAGGCATCACTGTCTAACCCCATACACAAAGGTAAACTCAAGGTGGATCAAAGACCTGAATGTAAGTCATGAAACCATAAAACTCTTAGAAAAAAACATAGGCAAAAATCTCTTGGACATAAACATGAGTGACTTCTTCATGAACATATCCCCCCGGGCAAGGGAAACAAAAGCAAAAATGAACAAATGGGACTATATCAAGTTGAAAAGCTTCTGTACAGCAAAGGACACCATTAGTAGAACAAAA